>JAFMOC010000882.1:0-239653 GCA_019802505.1 Corydoras sp. C115 | reverse complement strand
GGAAATGCTCCGGGTTCTCCCTTATTCGGGGATTTATGAAAGGTATATCGGCGGGTAAATGTTTTTCATAAAAATATGTTTTTTTGAATGATTTGCCTTTTTATAAACATTTAAACTCTTAAAACAAAAATTCCTGAATTTTTTCTAATTTTTTTTCCTGAATAGCAAGATGTTGATCACGGGGCCCCTGCTAGGGGGCCCCTTGATTTCCCAAAAGCCCGTTTACCAGGCTCCTTGCTTTCGGAAAACAACAAGCCATTTGACTAGTTTCATGTTTCCCCTTTAATAAGCAACAGTAAAGAGACCAGTGGTCACTCTAGTTCTGAAGGAATGCATGAAAGGAAAAGTGCCTTTTCATACAAAAGAACTACAAGTTAATTTTACCTGAGTAGCACAATTTTGGTTTGGTGACTGATGATGAACAGCAAGTGGTTTTGTTGTAGTAGCTGTGGCTGCGTATGCGTGTAACCCTGATATTTTGTTTGAGGATTATTTATTGGAAAACATTTTATTCAGCTTCTTATTAAATGACCATTCAATGACAGTTTGACATGACTTGACATGTTTCAAGGCAGTGTGAAGGGGTCTTGACAATAAACTTGATTTAATATCATTAACACAGCATTTTTAATATACTCAAAACCTTTCCCCTGTCTCCCTCTCCATGCCTCTCTCTCTCTCTCTCTCTCTCTCTCTCTCTCTCTCTATATATATATATATATATATATATATATATATATCTCTGTCACACACACACACACACACACACACACACACACACACAAAAGCATTTTAAACTTTAAACAGTCTGTCATTGTCCCGGTTCCGAAGACATCTCAGCCATCCTGCCTGAATGATTACCGCCCTGTAGCCCTAACATCAGTTGTGATGAAGTGCTTTGAAAAATTGATCAGAGGCTTCATCACTTCTTCACTTCCGGACTCCTTAGACCCACTACAGTTCGCCTACCGCCATAACCGCTCCACGGATGATGCCATCTCACACCTGCTCCACTCTGCTCTGTCTCACCTGGACACTGGAAGGAATAATTATGTTAGAATGCTGTTCGTGGACTATAGTTCAGCATTCAACACTATTATCCCTTCCACACTCAACACCAAGCTGGAGAATCTGGGACTTCACCCATCCCTGTGTCACTGGATCTCCAGTTTTCTGACGGACAGACGGCAGGCAGTGCGGGTTGGCAAGCAACTTTCCACCCCCCTCACTCTCAGCATTGGGGCTCCTCAGGGGTGTGTTTTGAGTCCTTTGCTGTACTCATTATACACCTATGACTGCGTGGCCACCTTCAGCTCCACAACTATCATCAAGTTTGCTGACGACACCGTTGTAGTAGGCCTGATCTCCAACAATGATGAGCGGGCCTACATGGAGGAGATTATTCACCTGGAGACCTGGTGCCAGGATAATAATCTCCAACTCAACGTCAGCAAGACTAAGGAGCTGATAGTGGACTACAGCAGGAAACGGACGAGGAGCCTCCACCCTGTGAGGATCAACGGCGCTGCAGTAGAAAGAGTAGACAACTTCAAGTACCTTGGAGTTCACATCGCGCAGGACCTATCTTGGTCCTGCCACATTAACAAACTGGCAAAGAAGGCTCGTCAGCGTCTCTACCACCTTCGACGTCTACGAGACTTCAGGCTGCCCTCCAAGGTCCTGCAGAACTTCTACTCCTGCACCGTCGAAAGCATCCTCACAGGGAACATCATAACCTGGTTCGGGAACAGCACCCATCTGGACAGACGGTCACTACAAAGGGTGATACGTTCGGCCGAACGCACCATCCGAGTAGCACTTCCAGACCTCCAGACCATCTACAGGAGGCGGTGCTGGTCCAAAGCCAAAAAGATTGTGGAAGACCTCAGTCATCCTGACAACAAGCTCTTCACTCTGTTGTCATCAGGACAGCGTTTTCGCGTCATGAAGGCAAACACAGAGAGGATGAGGAGGAGCTTCTTCCCAACGGCGATTCGGACCCTGAACCTGGACTAAAAAGACACTGCACTGCAATATTTGCACGAAAAGCACAACACACTTTAACACACTTTATAATCCCATTGCACATTGTAAATACATAGTTAAATTTTATCTTTATCTTATTTTTATCTTACTCTACCATATTTTTCTTACTCTTATCCTTTTTAAACAAATTTTATTTTTCTGTGGAGAGGTCAAAAAAGAAATTTCACTGCTGGCTGTACCATGTATAACTACGTATGTGACCAATAAAACTGATTCCGATTCTGATTCTGATTTTTGTAGTAGATAGTGGCTGCCACTCCCCCACCCTCTCACTCAGTGGTGAAAAATTGTTACATTGCCCTAAATTCCCACGGGGGCTGAGCCAATCAGGTGTTGCGAGAACTTCCAAGTGAATATGCAAGATCTATATAAAACCCCCTGCCAGTATCAAAACTCCTCACATTCAGATAGTTCAGCTTGCGAACTTGCTCTGTGCTTTTACTACAACTTTTACCTTGCCAGATCAGCAACCAACAGCCTTTTTAGGCTCATTGACCTTTATACTGCATTATATTATTTTATAATATATATTTTTTTATATTATATTATACTATATTGCATATATTCTGTTACATTCTTTTCATAGTCTTTTCAAAGGCTTATATATTATATTACATGATATATTACATTACTATATTTACTATATTAAACTTTGAAAGGTTCACAGCCTTTTTAAAAGCTTATTGATATTTGCATATTACATTATTGATAATAGTAGAATGTAAGCTTTATAATAGTACATACATACAATACATTTACAATAACAACAATTTATAGCTAAATAGTTATGGGTCAGCCTTTTTTTTTATTACATATTGTATCTGGTTCCAAAATTTTGTGATTGTATTTTTTTCCTGAACATACAACATAGAAACAACATAGTAAGTATTGGATAGGAATAGGAATTTGCAAGACAAGCTTCTATATTTGCATCTTAATAAACACTTGCCATTAATAACATGGATCCCAAACAAAAAAGTGGTGCCTCAAAAAGAAAAGCAAAAAAGATTAAGGAAGCAAATCAGGCAGATTTCCTGAAAAGCATACCTTTGATCTCAAACTTCTTTGAGAAACCGCTGGATATGAGTGAGACAAGTATTGCTAATGTTAGCAGTGATCAGAGGTCTAGCAATGAAGATGTGATCACCACTGGCTTAGTATCACCTGTCAGTGACTATGTACCTTTGCAGACCCAGTCAGGTGCAGAGCAGGAATGCCAGCCCTGCCAGGCTACCACAGACCAGCAGCAGAAAGACCATGAAAGGAAATTTGCAGGTGTGTCAGACCCACAATCAGACCAGCCAGCTGCATCGTGTGAGTGTCGTTTTTCAAATGAGGAGGGCAAGGTTTGGAGGTAATGGAAAAGGTTCTGTGTCCTACTTATTATCAACAGTGTGTGAATAACTTATCCATTTGATGGGACAGAGAACAAAGCAGGCAATTGTTAATGAGATCAAAGAATCAAAATACTTCTCTGTTATAGTTGACTTCACTTCAGACCTTGCTCATGTGGACCAACTTACTTTTATTTTCAGGTTTGTTAATAATGGCGGACATGTAGTTGAGCGTTTTCTAGCTTTTGAGCCTATTGAAAACCATAGTGGGGACAGTTTGGCAGAGTGTGTCGTTGCTATGGTGGAGAATCTGGGCCTAGACTTATCCAAATGTATCCAGTCATATGATAATGCAAGTAACATGTCGGGAAAGTACAATGGAGCCCAAGCTCATCTTAAACAAAGAAACCCTTTGATTTGTTATGTCCCCTGTGTAGCACATTCATTACAATTAGTTGGTGTCAATGCTGTTGACAGTAGCCCAGAAGCTGGATGTCTGGATGTTTTTTTGACTTTTTACAGGCAATGTACACATTTTGTGCATCATCTGCACACAGGTGGGGAAAGGTTTTCCGTGATACTGATATCAAACTCACACTGAAATCACTGTCAGGTACTCGATGGAGCGCACGAGCTGAGTCAACTAAGGCTCTTTGGAAATACTGTATTCACAACTGAGAGAGGCATTGAATGATATGTCTAAAGATATGGAGGAATGTGTAACTCGAAGTGAAGCCTCTGCACTCTGTGACAAATTGGACACGTTGGAGATGGCCTTCATGGCATACTTCTGGGACACAATACTACAGAGGTTCCAAGCCACAAGCCTGCAGCTGCAGAAGCATGATATTGACATATGTACAGCTACACAACTTCTCTTGTCTTTAAGAGACTTTATGGCAGCACAGAGATAACTTTGAGGTGTTTGAAGGGGCAGCTTTAAATGTCACCACTGCTGTCTCCCAAGAGTACAGGCATGACCTCCAGCGTACAAAGAAGCGCAAAATTATGTCTGATGATAGTGCAGAGCCAGGTGTAGCATTTAACGGAAAGGACAATTTTCGGATCAAAACTTTCAATGTTGTCCTTGACAAACTTGTGTCCTGTCTCAACCACCGTTTAAATGCATACACACACTTAACTGAGCTATTTGATGTTCTTTTCATGCCTGACAATATTTCCAACAGTGAGCTCACTTTAAAGGCTAACTCTTTGCTCAGGGGCCCAGACTATATGAGCTGCCCCCCCCCCCCTTTTTTTTCCCTCTTTTTCCCGGGTGCCTTTGCCCCCCGGTTGTTTTGGGGGGGCGATATGTCAGGGTTGGGAGTCCCAGGCCACTCCCCCCTGTTTTATTTTCGGTGTTTTTTGCCATTCCAGGTTCCCGTAGGTAGGGCCCATCCCCTTGAGCTGGGATTGGGTCCTACCTGATCACATGTGGCCTGCTAACTACACTTAAAGCACGCATGCGCCCTGATTCAGCAGGCCAGCATTGTGTGTGTATATATATATATATATATATATATATATATATATATATATATATATATATATATATATATATATATATATATATATATATATATATATATATATATATATATATATTTATGTATACATAGATGTTCTGTCGGGTGTTTGGTTTGGTTAGGTTGTTTTTGTAAGAGTTTGCTCCCGGCACGTCCCGCCGTGGCTTCAGCGGCATTCCCGCTGATTTCAGCAATTAAAACTCCTCTTTGTTTGCTTACCTGGTCGCCTGGCTCGCTTCCTTGAACCACACCGCGCAGCGCTGCGCCGCCATTGGACGGACTGCGCTGCCCGATCGTAACATTTTCACTTATAATATTACGTAATTTTCACCTATATTATGTTTAATGCATTTTGGTTCCCTAATCATGCATAAAATATCATAGGCTTTGACAACATTTTAAAAAATTTAGATGGCATAAATCTACATTTAATAATATTTTTTAAATGCACTTTTAGTCTGTAACTGTAAGCATGACACTGAAAACTATACTTTCAAGCACGTTGATTTGAAACCATGTCTTAATGTCTGTGTATGGTTAATCGGATAAGCTTATAAATATATTTATGTGGACATATCTGTTAATGTTATCTAACTAGATATAGTGTTGTGAAATTTATTAAAAGCATTCATTTCAAGAATTTTTAATGTTCCCAGTTTCATCTGCTCATTCTGGAAAACTGGTTATAAATTATATTATAGACATATCTAAGAAAATCATTCCTATTTGACTACTGGGGCAGTGTAACTTTTCTAGACCATTTATGGGTTGTTCTAAAAAAAGTATTCTATTGAATATATTAAATATAGAGATTTTAGTGGTTATAGAAAGATGAACTTTACTTGTGGTAATCTTTCTGTTAACAAAAAGGCTTTTAATGACATGTTATAATATTTGCAATAGACATTTGTCTATTATAATTAAGCACTGTTTCATTAGTTTTCTGTTATTAGATAACTAATTCTATAGTGTCATGTTTCACTTGCGAAAATAAAAAACAAGGTTTTGATTTAATTAAGTTAATAATTAAGTTAATAAGTTAATTAAGTTAGTAATTGTCTAAATATTGAGTAAATCTATTTATAAAACATAATATGATTTTATGAATAAAAATTCATTCATTCATTCATTCATTATCTCCCGCTTTATCCTCTATTAGGGTCGTGGTGGGGTTCCCCACGCCCATCCAGGGGAGAACGTCTCGGGCGCTGGGCAGATACACCCAGGACAGGGCGCCAATCCATCACTGGGTACACACTCACTCACACAGACACACTCTATATAGGGCAATTTAGAGAACTCAATTAACTTGATCCATGTTTTTGGACTGTGGGAGGAAACTGGAGAACCCGGAGGAAACCCACGCGGACACGGGGAGAACATGGAAACTCCACCCAGATGGTGATTCGAACTGGGAATCCCTAGCGCTGAGAGGCGAACATGCTAACCACTAAGCCACCGTGCCGCCCTAAATAAAAATTGCCAAATTTAAATATGATAATTAATTTGAATATGAATTAGTTTGTCTACCTTCAAAATTACTACTACAAAATTGTGTTTCTATGACTACTTTTTAATTTTGTTCATGTGCACAATCCAGCATGTTCTGAGATAAGCAAATCAACTGACTGTGAAGCAATTTAATAAAAGTCAAAATTATGTTCAAAATTGTGTTGAGTCATACTTAAAACAACATACACATTATAATGAGAACAAAACAAAAAAAATGTTGACCTCTGAGGCACTTCGGCACCTTTTCCTACTGCTGTGCAGCCTTTAAATCTGATCACAACATAAAACTGATTGAATTGATGTATCCATTCATCCATACATTATCTTCCGCTTTATCATCTACTAGGATCGCGGGGTGGTTCCCCATGCCCATCCAGGGGACAATGTTTAGGGCGCTGGGCAGATATACCCAGGACAGGGCGCCAATCTATCGCTGGGCACACACTCACTCACACACACATACACAGAAACACACTCTATATGGGGCAATTTGAAGAATTCATTTGACTTGATCCATGTTTTTGGACTGTGGGAGGAAGCCGGAGAACCCTGAGGAAACCCACGCGGACACGAGGAGAACATGGAAACTCCACCCAGATTGGGATTCGAACCGGGAATCCCTAGCGCTGAGAGACGAATGTGCTAACCACTATTTATATATATAATCTGTTTCCCAGGGAAGTGTGCAGGTGTGCAACAGCTCAGCCAATCAGATTTAAGGACCGGAACTACCCATTTTATAAACAGGATAAATGCACACCAGCAGGTTAAAACATGGTTATTGGTTAGCTATGAAAATGCACATAAATAATTTTCACTTCCAGTAATTCACTTGGTATACATTATAAATTACACAAACATTGTATTGATGCGTAGACATTTCAGTTCGGAAAATATGAACATGATCAGTCATTTACTGTGCCACATACAGGTCTACAGATCGAAATTAAGTAATGCTACAAAGCATTACACTTGGGCATTTAACAGAGGCTTTTGTCCAAAGTGACCTACGAATTGAGCATAGGGTTGGCCACAGTATCCCTAGACCAATTAGCGTTATAAGCCTTGCTCAAGGAACCACAGTGGTAACTTCAGTGGACCTGGGATTTGAACCCACAACCTTCAGATTGATAGCCCAACACCCAACACTAGCCAATTAGCAGCTAACTTCTCCAAAATACTTAAATTAAAGTAAATTATCTTTACACTTAGAGAAAGATAAAACTTTGGTGCTTACATAAAACAAAGATAAAGCCCAAACAATATTGCTCAGTGGAAGTGGAAGAACACATGGTAGAACAGTGGAAGAACACATTTGATGATATAGTGTGTTATGGTCAAGAACTATATATAAGTAAGAATTATATTTAAATACTATGTTGTATGCATACTAACTTGAGAACTGAGAATAAGCAAATAACAATAAAAAAAATCTTCCACTTTGTTTTAATGTTTAAATACAACAGTTCAAAAGACATTTGTTTAATGGTAATAAAGGCAGTTGTAGGCTTGTGGTCAACGGTTCGGTTCCTAAGTACTATGCCTAAAGTCCCCAACCCTAATTTCGCCCTGAGCAGCATATACAAGACTACCCATCACTGTTTCACTCAGTATGTGTAAATGTGTGTGTCTATGACTGCACGGATTGGTTAAATGTGGAGGCCAAATTTCTGTGTGTCAGCACAGTAGGCTAAAAAGAGGACAAAGAAACACAACAGATTAAGATTAATTTAAAAGAAAGGAATAGTTCCTGGTGGCAGTGGTCTGCTGTCTAGTAAATTATAAACATACTCTACAAGACAGAGTTTGCATTGCACACAAAATCTATATGGTGACCACACTACACAAAAGATAAGTGTGCCGATATTACAATGCAAGATCAGGATCACTGATACAATGAGTTTTAGAATAATGAAATAATATTCAGTCATTGATTATATATTTGGAGACACATTTGTAGATTAGATTTAGATTTAAATATATGACACACAAATATGTCCTTTGCCCCACGAATCGCTAACAATATAAAAAGCAAACAAAACATGCACTTTAATCCAAACTTCTGCATGTTATTGATAGTGTTGCAGTATGTAGTGTAGTGGTTCAGTGAGTTGTATGTGTTACACAATAACATGCCAGCTTAATTAAAGAATAACAGTTGGATAAATGCTGCTACATGTTTGGAGGTTAAAGGTGAAATAAACATGCACAGTGTCAGAAATATTAAATATACCTGATAAATGTCACCTACATTCATTCATTCATTTATTCATTCATTATCTCCCGCTTTATCCTCTATTAGGGTTGCAGTGGGGTTCCCCATGCCCATCCATGGGAGAACGTCTCGGGCGCTGGGCAGATAGACCCAGGACAGGGCGCCAATCCATCGCTGGGCACACACTCACTCACACAGACACACTCTATATGGGGCAATTTTTGAGAATTCAATTGACTTGATCCATGTTTTTGGACTGTGGGAGGAAACCGGAGAACCCGGAGGAAACCCACGCAGACACGGGGAGAACATGGAAACTCCACCCAGATTGAGATTTGAACCGGGAATCCCTAGCGCTGAGATGCGAACGTGCTAACCACTAAGCCACCGTGCCCACCTACATTCAATGATTACATTATAGCATGATAAATGAATCTATGTCGTTTTCAGTAAATGAATGCATGTAGCACCTATCAACATTGTTTTTCTTCTTAAAAGGTACGACTGTTTATATTTTGTTACTGTAAATACTGGTTTCACATTGATTGGCAGGCCCAAGTCCACACTGTACCAAGATTCTTGTGTATACAGTCTACTGACCTTAACGTTAAACGAGTTGTGTCAATCTTGAAAATTTTGTATGGAAACTAAATGGCTTGTATACATCTTCATGATAAATTATGCAATAGCTATAATCTGTTGCAAGTACCTGCATTATGTTGCTGTCAGAGCTACTAAGGCTGAATGAGCTACACAAATATGTTGGCAGAGTGAAATAATGATATATGCAGATAAACAAAAATATAGTGCCAACAAAGAGAGATACATTAACAAAAATAGCTCTATGGATAAAATGAAGAAGGCAAATGAAGGTGGTATAAGTGAGTACCGACAGTGCGGCTTGACTCCAGTTCAGGCATTAGGAGGCTATTCCAACAATGGTTTACTGGGGTAAAAGTGAAGGAGGGAGATGAGAGAGAGAAAGAACACAGAGGCAACACAAGTGATACAATGTAAGAGGAGGCCTATAAATAGGGGGAAGTGAAGTGACTAATTAAGATAAAGGGCGTGTAGGTGTTCTCAGAAGAGGGACAACAAAAACACCCAAAATCAGGAAGTGGAGCAGATTGAGGTGAATGAGGTGGAGAAGAATTGACAACTGCCACTTCATTTAAGGTGAAATTAAAATGTAACATGTGACATTTATTTAACCAATCCAATCTAGTGAATACATTCATGCAACCAATACAGCTCGGTTGTTTGTGCAGAAAGACTACAGCGACAAAAAAAAAAATCACTTGCTTTTACTGACAAAATAAAAAAAAATCTACTTTTTACTGAAAGCTTTTTTTTGTTTAACTCGTATTTCAGGGATCAAAACTAAATACATAGATATATAAGACAATTTTTTTTTTTGTACTCATTTTATTTGTTTGTATGTAACAAACAAAAAAAAGTTCATTATTAAAAAATATTCAGTTTTTTTGTCTGATGAATAAAGTTTAAGGGGCGGCACGGTGGCTTAGTGGTTAGCATGTTCGCCTCTCAGCGCTAGGGATTCCTGGTTCGAATCCCCATCTGGGTGGAGTTTCCATGTTCTCCCCGTGTCCACGTGGGTTTCCTCCGGATTCTCCGGTTTGCTCCCACAGTCCAAAAACATGGATCAAGTCAATTGAGTTCTCCCAATTGCCCCATATAGAGTGTGTTTGTGTGCGTGTCTGTTTGAGTGAGTGTGTGCCCAGTGATGGATTGGCACCCTGTCATGGGTGTATCTGCCCAGTGCCCGAAACGTGCTCCCCTGGATGGGCATGGGGAACCCCCCTGCGACCCTAAGATAGGATAAAGCAGAAGATAATGGATGGATAATGGATGGAATAAAGGTTAAAGTAGAGGAGTTTATTTCATTTTTAAGGGTCTCAACATTTACAAAAATGAGAAATGTAAACAAACACAATACTATGTTAGAGGCTGTCCGTTCTTCCCCGGAGGAGGGCGGCTAACGCGGAGTTGCTGCGTTCAGCCGCTCGCGCCTAGTGAGCGCTCCCGGGTACCGACCACGCGGGGAAAAATGCGTGCGTCGGTCCACGGCGAACGCTCCCACGGTATACGACCCACGCGGAGAAGGTGCGCAGCGCCGTACCGTGGTTGAATGCGGAAGGAGAGTCCAAACACCGGGATAAAATCCAAAATGTATAATTTAATAAAAATTGGTGTAGGGACACCAACGAAAATGGGGAACAAACAAAACAACGTAACATTGGGTATAGAAACCACAAAATAAAGACGTGCACCAAAGGGAAGGAAAACTCAGAATAAATACAAAAGGAACTAAACACGTGCACAAAACCAACCAATCACCCAACGAAGACAACTACGGAGGAAACGAGGGACAGGTGCCACAGGCACCTGTGACATACTAATATTACATTCTATGAAAGAAAAAACTCTTTTACAAAGAAATGTGGTTAAAAATTATACTTATACTTCAGTATAATTTAGTTTAGGTACATTTTTTATGAACACTCTTCCATCATTACCACATGAATTATAATATGTGCTGTGTGACTTAGTGTAATTTAGGAAATATGAGAAATATAGTCCCTAATTCAGTATCAAGCCCCGACATGATACTGATTCTCGTGTAATGTTAGCCTTCACGGATCATCCTTTCTATAGAATTAAGGTTTTAATCTTCTTTTGAGCAGAGCTGATATTAAAGGCATAGTATTGGGTAAAAAAAAGAATACAGCAATCCTGTTGGTCAAATTTTGTCTAAAATGATCTCGATTAGAAGGTGTTGGCAGACATCCATGGCAGAGAGGAAGTGCAACAGAAAGTAATACCCTGCCAAGAGCTTGTAGTTGCTCTAAAACAATTTACACTAATTTCTCTACACTTTATATCTTGTGTGTCAACTCGGCAAATAACCCAGTAATAGTACCACACTGCTAGGTCCAAACAGATCATTCACTAAAAATGACTCACAGCACATGGTTGACAAGCTGTGGCTGCCACTTCAGTCCAGGAAGATCTAAATATATGACAGAACATTCAGATGGAAGTTCTGAAGCAGGGCACTATATATTGCCATTTTTACTCCTAATTAATAGGGGCAAAAAACGTTGTCACTTAATAGAAAATATTATATTTAATATTTACCCTTAATAGAAAATATATTCGAATGAGAGATTTTGCCATATCAGAATCAGAATCGTTCATTCATTCAATATCTTCCGCTTTACCCTATATTAGGGTCGCGGTGGGGTTCCCCATGCCCATCCAGGGGAGAATGTTTCGGGCGCTGGGCAGATACACCCAGGACAGGGCGCCAATCTATCGCTGGGCAGAATATCTTTATTGTCATTATACCAGGTATAACGAAATTAAGGTGCCATACTTTTGGTGTCACACACTAAAATTTACATAAACAAAGATTTAAAAAATAGCACTATAATTTCCAAAAATTTTGAAGAAAGAAAAATGATTTACAAGAGTGTATAAGACTGTCCATCTGAGTGAATGTATTTATATATTGCACATATCTATTTTGGAACAACTGAAGCAGGGTTTTTTATATGTATGGGCCAATTAACACTCATATATTCATTTGGAAAATAAATTTGTAAATGTTAAATAAATTAAATGTCTTATTTAAGGGTCATCAGTGGTTTGTATATAGTTTTTTTAATACTGGCAGGAGTCCAGCAGTGTCATATCTTGTCTATGTGTACCATGTAGAAAGCAGACTTAGCCTGTGCAGTTGAAGCAAATGTTATCAGACCTACAAAAAAACATACATAATATATATATCTGTCAGGCTTGGGAGGGCTATGCCACTCCCCCTTGTTTTCCTCACTCGGGATTTGGCCGTTCGGGGTTCCCGTAGGTAGGGCCCATCCCCTAGAGCTGGGATTGGGTCCAACCTAATCACATGTGGCCTGCTAACTACACTTAAAGTGCGCATGCGCCCTGAGTCAGCAGGCCAGCATTACATCAGAATCAGAATCAGAATCAGACTTTATTGGCCAAGTATGTTCACACATACAAGGAATTTGTATTTGGTTACAATAGCTCACAGTGCACAATAAGTGACAGACATACCCAAACTAGCATTCCTCATTCACACACACACACACGCACGCACAGACACACCTGTAAACATGACGGTTGTGAAATTTGCACATTGTATTTAAATAAAGTGCTAGTGCAATATTGTAATGGATAGTTAAATAGGTGAGAATGGAAGAAGACTGGTTGAGAGTGTTGAGAATGAGTCCAGAAGTAGTGTTTAATGTTCAGCTGTTCATTAGTGTGATGGCGTGTGGAAAAAAGCTTCTCCGTAATCTGGAGGTCTTGATCCTCAACTGACTGAACCGCCGGCCTGAGGGAAGATACTGGAACAGGTGATGTCCAGGGTGTGATGGATCACGGACGATGTTCTCTGCCCGCTTCCTGGTTCTGGCCATGTGAAGGTCTGGTAGGGAGGGTAGCTTTACATCGATGGTTCTCTCTGCAGACCTGATGATGCGCTGTAGTCTGTGGGTGTCGTGTCTGGTGGCTGTCGTGCCTGTCGTGTCTGGTGGCACAGTGCCCCACACTGTGATGGATGCGGTGAGGACAGATTCTGTGGTGGCAGTGTAGAACTGCACCATCAGCTCCTTGGGCAGGTTGAACTTCCTCAGCTGACGCATATAAACATGCGTTTAGTACGTTTGTTACGTTTGTGTTTGTATCGGTTCTGTTTTGGGTTTTTGCGTTTGCTCCCGGCACGTTCCGCCATGCTTTCAGCGTCGTTCACGCTGTTCCACTAATAAAGACCTTTTTTGCCACTTACCTGGTTGCCTAGCTCGCTCTTTCGCTCTGCGAACACCTCACCCAGCGCAGGGAAGCGCAGCGCCGCTGTTGGACAGACGGCATTCATTTGATAGAATGCTGGCCTTCAGCCGTTTCTCCGGCTGCAGTATTAGCTGCCTTAGCTCGGCGCCAGCCCCGCCATTAGCCGCTTTATCCGGCTGCAGTCTCAGCTGCATTAGTTCGGCGCTAGCCCCGCTATTAGCCACTTCTCTGGCTGCAGTGATAACTGCATTAGCTCGGCGCTAGTCCCGCCTTTAGCCTATTCTCCGGCTGCAGCATTAGCTGCATTAGCTAGGCGCTAGCCCCACCATCTAGTCTTTATCCGCCCTCCGCATATACGTTGAGGGTTATCGATCGCCCGACACCTTGCGACGGAGTGGCTTTGATGCCACTCCCGTACATCATCGGGAGTCGCAAGGTGTTCGATTGTGTGACCAGTCGGGAGCTATCGGACGGGGAGAAGATGCTGTTCTACCTCTTCATACCTCTGGGACCTGCGCGGAGGTGGGCCGAGAGCTTAGTGGCCACCGGGGATTAATGCCTCACTTCGGCCAGCCGGTTCGAGGCGGCCTTCCTAAGCAGGTTCACCCCGGGTTCAGATGCCTGCGCCGTCAGCGAGCACCTGGGCGCGGTCAATAGAATCCGCCCTGCGAGCCGCTGTGCGCCGATACCGTGCCACCGCGCGCGGTCAGCGTAGCGTCTGGCCAGCCGAGCCGCCTGCGAACCGCCGCGAGCCGCCAACGTGCCGCTCCGCGTTGTGAGCAATCCGCCTCGCAGCCGCCGGACCAGTGATCCGCCCTGCGAGACGCTCTGCGCTGTCAGCGAGCCGCTGCACAAACCGCTCCATCCCTCCGGTCATCCGCTCCGCTAGTGGTTCTATGCCGCCGGTAATCCGCCGAGCATCGCCAGCGCCAGTGCCATCTCACTTCCCTCTCATTCTTCTTTGCTCTTCCCCTTCATTTTGTTCTGTTCTGATTCATGTTTATTTCTCAGCTTATTTCATTTCTGCAGTTTTTCATTTGTTATTTTCTCATGCTTCTTTTTGTTCTCCTTTCTTTCCTCCTCTGTTTCCTCTCTTTGTCTGTGCCCTGGTGTGTGATAGATGTACCCAGGTGTGGACACTGAGATGTCAGTGAGTACCCTGCACGCCTCCACCTCACTTAGTTTTTCCCAGTCAATTTCATCCTTTATGTGTAATAGCTTTGGGTCTTTGCTTTGGCGTGAAATGAGAGATTCGCTGAAATTGATGAAATCAGGCAAGGGATCATGGCTTCGATGCAAAAGCTCATTTTTTTTTCAAGATATTAACCAAATAGAGAAAAGAAATGCTTAAACATTTCCAATTTAAATCTGATTGACTGAGCCATTTGTCCAGCTGTGATCTTGCACATCTCTTAGTGGTTTACATTTGTATCAATGTGTGATATACAAAACATTTTTTTAAATCATGTACCATAAATGGAAATACAGATGAATATAAGCTGATAATATGAGCTGATTCCTGATGAGCACAAAACCTGTTCCGGCTGTTATTTATAAATTGTTTTCTGTAATATCGTCACTAGATTGCAGTTTTTGATTGTTGGAGAATCCGGAATCCTGTTACTCAGTGATCAATGTTCACTATAAAACTGGACTAGATTACATCGTGAAAGACCACTCGAGGTTGTACATTATTGTAAATAAATCTCAAAAAAGAGGTGTAACTGCACTCTGCTTCACATCGTGTCTCATGATTTATTTTCTCTGGATATTGTGAAATTTGGACATGTCTCTTTTTTTCTCCATTTATTGTCCGTGTTCTCAGTTCCAATAACTGTAAAGATGGACTTTTTAGTTCTACAATTCCAGACTGTAGTCCATCTGTTTACGTTCTACCGTACATGCTGTGTTCTTCCCCTTTATTTTGTTCTCTAATGGTAAGGACCCAAGTAGCACCTCAGAGCAGGGATTATTTGGTTGGTGCCAGATAATATTATTGGTATTATTATTGGTTGGGTGATTCCTATCCCAGCAATGTCACTGAAATGTTTAAATAAAGCAGCATTGCTGCACTAAAACCCCCTCACTGCATCAGTGTCAATGCACAACTGACGATAAACAATACACCACCCAAATGATACCTGTTTTGGTAATGCTCCTAACCAATAGAGAACAGAGAACCAACAGGGGACTGACAAAAAAATAAAACATGATGAAAACATGATGAATAAATGAATAACAGTCTATAATTGTAAAACCATCTATATGGTAAGTGGAGAATATTGGGCAAAAAATCTGGAAATAAATGTATTACAATCTAATATAATATGTAACTACACGGTAAGTGGTTTGTTGAAAAAATCAGGAAGTCCTGATTAGTGACCAAATGATATAGTTCAATCAGCACAATGTTATTTAGTAACCTGGTACAAATGAATAGTAATTAATGTTTTGGTCTGCTGTAATGTTGCAGGTGCCTCTAAGGCTGATTGAGAGTGTGGAGAGCAGTGATATGTTTCAACTGCACATTGTCTGTGAAGACTCCAAAATAGTCAGTTATGTTTATTCACAAGGACACAGACTGTGCCACACAGTGAGACATCACTTCAGCGCCTCAAATCAAATATCTTGACTTCACTCGTTTTTGGATCTTGCATAAGCTGCACATTTTTAACATGTCGCTGTCTTTTTGTACCGTATTTTCCGGACTATAAGACGCACCTAAAAGCCTAAAATTTTCCCAGAAATTGGACGTGCGCCTTATAATCCGATGCGCCTTATACGTGTACTGAGTTCCAAAATCTATAAAAGTATTGTTGTGCGACCGGGTGGTTTCGTGAAAAGCCGAGTGAAGAAAATTAATTCGGAGCTTGCCGTCATTCCGGGAGGATTAAATAAAAAACTCCAACCGCTGGACATTGGCGTAAACAGGGTGTTTAAAGTAAAGTTCCGGGCGGCGTGGGAGCGATGGATGATAGACGGCGAACACACGTTTACTAAAACTCGGAGGCAGCGGCCACCGTCTGTGAATGAATTGTGGATGGCTGGGCTAAGGTTTCTGCTGTAGGGTTTCATTGCCGAACAGCCACCTGGCGACGAGACTGACTCAGACATTGATGAGAGGGAACACCGGAGTGCTCAATAGTGAAATTGCGCAGCTTTTTAATTCAGACACAGAAGATGAGGACTTTGATGGATTTGTGGGTGTAAATGACCTTTAATATAGTTGTTGCTTTTGTTGTTCATTGTTTTTATGTTTATTTATTTTGTTTTTAGAGCACGGTTGGGCTCGAGTTGTTGTTTTGTGGATGTTAAGCAGAGGTTGTGTTTAGGACTTTTATTGTAAAGGCATTTTTCTGAAATCGTGAGAATAACGTTTTTTCTCGTATAGTATAAAAAATGATAAGCGCACGTTGGTGGGGTATATCGAGGTGAAACACGAACCCAACGTGAATTAAACTCATTAGCACCTGGCTAATAAGGAGCACAAGCTCTTACGGTGTGTTCGTATGGTTTTGTTTTTTGAACGAATTGGTTTGCAATTAACGGATATGAACCATCAGTTGGAGAGTTCGACCATCTTTTAGCCGGGACGCTACAGTGGGAGAAGAGTGATTAAAAATAATGTGCGTTTTGTCAAGTAGTAGAATAAACTTCAATTATAAATCACCATTTTGCATTTTTCTTGTAGATCGTACGTTTTAGCAAGTTCCTTATAATATGGTGCCGTACAGAATAAGTACCGTACAGAAATAGAGTCTGTAATTGAGACTGCGCCTTATAGTACGGTGCACCTTATACATGGGTCAAATACAGAAATAGAACCCGTAATTCAGACTGCGTCTTATACTACGGTGCGCCTTATGGTCCGGAAAATACGGTACACTGATTTTGTACACACACTGTCATTATTGTGCGTTGGGGCCCCTTGATTACATGTTTATACATAGACACATGCCTGAAGTTAAAAACTTCAGTGTTTAGTTTTTTAAAGCCTTAAAATATGGTCATTTAAAGGTTTTGCTTTTAGTTTCTTTAGTTTTTTTAGTTTTTTTTTTTAATCAGATTCTGCTGCTGCATACCCATCTGCTATGTTATATCTATTGCCCTAAACAACACCACATTTACTCTCGGTGTATCAGTCGTACTCTCACTAAACGTTGGGAATTTAGGGTTAAATGTTTTGACTAAAACCCAGTCGAGATTCATTTAAAATTTTACATTGACATTTAATCATTTAAAAGACACTTAAAGGTGGTCGACATGATGGCATAGTTGTTAGCACATTTACCTCTTAGCGCTGGAGGTTCCAGGTTTGACTCTCATTCTGGGAGTTTCCAGGTTCTTTCCGGGGCCGTGTGGGGTTCTCCAGCTTCCTCCCACAATCTAAAAACATAAATTCAAGGTAAATTGGCTGCTCTTCCCCCAATATGGTGTGTGAGCAACCCACCCTGGGCCCCGTTTTGTCTAAACAAAAGATGATGAGATGAGACTTGTCATGTCACGTTAGTGAGAGATAAGCTGAACTGTAGCATCTTTTAGCAACTATTATCCTTTAGTTGATTGGACTGGAGTAAATGCACTCAGTAAACGGCATTATTTAAAAAAGAATAATTGTTCATATCAAAACATCAGTTCCTATTTAACAGGCACGATTACAAGCAATTGACCCTTTAATCTTTCCAACTGATTCTGTCAATAACTTTGATCTTACAATTTTCATATAATAGATTGCCAAATATTTGCTCATGTGAGTGATATCTCATTCTTAATATGATGTCCAGCTTCACAGCTTAAACTCTGTGGACGTTAGAGGAACTCAAGAAGGTTGAGTTCTTCTTTCAACAAGGTTTGGCAGTGTTCATTGGTATTTTGAACATTCTCTCAAAAGCACCTTTGTGAGAGCAGACACTGATGGATGAGGGACGTGGTTCATAGTCTCCAATCTAATTCATCTGACTGGTGCTCCAACAGGTTGAGGTCAGGACTCCGTGCCGGCCATTCAGGTTCTTCACTGAACACTGGTGTATGGTCATATTAAAACAAGAAACGGCCATCGCCAAACTGTTCCCACAAAGTTGGGAGCACAAAATTATCCAAAATCTCTTGGTATGCTGAAGCATTAAAATTCCTTTAACTAAAACTAAGGGGCAGTGCTTAACACCTGAAAAACAACCGTACACCAAAATCCTTCCTTTACCATAACTTTACACTTGACACAATTCGGTTAAGTACCATTCTCCTCACAACCACCAACCCATTCCACAGATGGAGATGTTTGATTCATCATTTTAGTGAACATATCTCCACAGTTTTAGAGTCCAGTGGCACTGTGTTTTACACCACAGCATCTGATGCATTGCATTGCGCTTGGTGTTTAAGACTTTAATGCAGCTGCTCAGCAATGAAAACCCGTTCCATGAAGCTCTCTACACTCTGTTCTGGAGTTCATCTAAAGTCCACATGAAGTTCAGAGTTCAGTGGTCATGGACTCTGCAGGATGTTGGTGACCTCTGTGCACCATGACACAATGACGTGGCCCTACTTTGTGATTAGCTGTCGTTCCGAATCACGTCCACTTTGTTGTAAGACCACTGATAGCTGACTAAAATATTTAGTAGTAAGGAAATTACAAAACGTCTTGCAGAGCTAGCATCTACCAGTACCACACTAGTTCACCGTGTAAGTTCCTGAGAGAGACCCATTCTTTCACTAATGTTAATTGTAGAAGCAGTCTGCATGTCTGGTTTTATACACATGTGGTCTTGAAAGTGAGTGGAACACCTGATTTGGATGCCAAACACCTTTGTCAAAATAATATAGGCAAACCATCAAAGCAGTTCACTAAATGACTTCATTTGCGCAGTAAAAGATACCCGATTTGCGGGTGTCTTACATGGAGCTTCCACCTTACCCTTATACCAGTTCAGTTATATGTTTTATTACAGTTAAATAGTACAATTATTTTAGCAGCTCTGTTTGTGATGTGGAGACATTCAGTATATTAAGACACACTTCTACTGCAAAAACTCAGTGTAATCTCTTTGTCTTCTTTAAAAGAAACTGTAGACACTTAATGGCTTTATAGCAATGACCGTATCACTTGTTATCATAATCAAATGATGTTTAGACATAAATAAGTACAGCAGTTTAATCAGCAAAGGCATAGTAGTTGATGATGCTACAGTTTAGTTTATTGCTCACTAACTTGACTTGTGCTGTTTTCTCACCTTATCCCATCTCATTATCTTCCGCTTAATCCTGTACTAGGGACTATGGTCACAGGGCAGTTCCCCATGCCAATCTAGGGGAAACCGTTTTTAGGTTTTGAGCAGATACACTCAGGACAGGGCGCCAATCCATCACTGAGCACACACACACACAAACGCAAACACAGGGACATGGGGAGAACATGAAAACATGGAAACTGAATAGGATAAACCACTACACCATCATGCCACTCACCTCAAAGTCCTTTTAGATGAGTGTCTTCAAAATGACTAAACGTAAAGTTTATTGCAAGATAGAAATATTTTTAATAAAAGCATTCAAATATTAATTCTTAGCATTTGAGGCACTTAACTGTTCTTAGTATCAAATTATTATTGTTTGCTACATAAAGCCTTTATCTTAATATACAGCATGTCTTTTGCCCATAGTAAAAATTGTAGCAGTCCTAATCCAGATATGTTATCAAATATTGCGTAAAGCAACAAAAAGATTTGTTTTAATTAGGGTTTAATCATTTTAATTCTACCCAGATTCTTGAAAAGATTACCTTTTGTGCAATGAAGCAACAGGACAAGACCAACATTAAATGGCATTGATGAACTGAAAGCCAGAGTGTGTAAATTGTAGAATGCTTCCTGACTCCTGTAGAGAATTTTAAATGTGTTGATGAACTTTTTGATATGCTTCCGCCAATTCATTACCTTATTCTGTGATGTAAGAAACAGTAAAGTAATAAGATAACAAGGGAAATCTTTATTTCAAAGAATGATTTCCAATGATAGTGAAATAAAGAATATAAATCTATTTACAAGATAAAATTTAAAAAGACTATAAAAATAAATAAAATATAAAGCCAAAAAATCAACTTTCATATTATATTGCACATTGAATTATTGAACATGTATAATAAATAATAAAAATATTAGTCTCAGGATTGTAGGTGGGTAGTGTGTTGCTGATGGAGGTGCTGATAGGTGTATAGTAGGATCTTACAGCAGTATGATGGAGCTACAGTGTCTCTGCTTAGAGCATCATGGGTGTAGAAGCCTGTAACTGAATAACTTTGTTATTTCAGAAATGTAATATGTTTTCTCGTTTCAGCTGGCTGTATTCATTACAAAGCACTCGGTGGCTGCAGCACCTGTCTGTCATGCTGAAGGCGGCTACATTGGTATCCTCTGCTGTGGAGAGAGAGGGTCGACCTGTACTGGTACACTGCTCAGATGGCTGGGATCGCACTCCTCAGATCGTAGCTCTTGCTAAGGTTCTGCTAGACCCCTACTACCGAACTATTGAGGTAATTTCTAAGTGCTAATAGACAATATCATACTAATTGCACACTTACCATTTCTTTCTACTTGCCATTGCACACATATCTGTTTTCTCTGGCCACAAAAGTACATTCATCTGTTAGGGTGTTTTTGCTCTATATCAGAATCAATGTGCACTCACATTAAAAGTGATCAAACATCTGTCAGCAAAAATAATATGATGACTGCATCTCAATTTCAAAAATCTCCTTTCCCCCATCCATGCTAAAACATTTAAGCTGCTGTAATAATTTGAAACAAAGGAAGTTTTTGAACGACACAGGGTCTTGGTGGTTAGCATGTCCACCTCCCTGGTCCAGGTTCGAATCCCAAACTGGGTGACGGTGACATTTCCTTGTTCGCATGCGTCCCTTTTTTGTGTTCACATGGGCTTTCTTCAGTTTCCTCGCACAGTTTTGTTTGTCCAGCCGTGATCCTATTAATGAGAATACACACCTCTTAGTGCTTCACATTCATATCAATGTGTGCTATACATTACGATATTAAATCATGTGCCATTAATGGAAATACTGATAAATATAAACAGCAAGCTGCTTCCTGATGAGCGCTAAACCTGTTCCAGCTGTTGTTTATAAATTGTGTTTTCTGTAATATGGCCACTAGATGGCTGATTGCCATCAATGCTCACTTTTAAAAGCAGACTAGATTACATTGTGGAAGACAAGTCTATTAACAATTTTGTTTTCATTAAACTTATTCATGAATCAAACATAGTTTTTTTGATATAGTATGTTTGTAACTATTTAATAAAAGCAATAAGGCACATGTGGTTGTGTATTCCATCCATCCATCAATTATCTTCCGCTTTGTCCTATATTAGGGTCGCGTGGGGGTTCCCCATGCCCATCCAGGGGAGAACGTTTCAGGCACTGGGCAGATACACCCAGGACAGGGCGCCAATGTATCGCTGGGCACACACTCCCTCACACAAACACACTCTATATGGGGCAATTTGGAGAACTCAATTGACTTGATCCATGTTTTTGGAATGTGGGAGGAAACCGGAAAAACCCACACGGGGAGATCATGGAAACTCCACCCAGATGGGGATTCGAACCGGGAATCCCTAGCGCTGAGAGGCAAACATGCTAACCACTAAGCCACCGTGCTGCACTTGTTGTGTATTATTGTAAATAAATCATGGGGAAGAGGTGTAACTGTTCTAATAACACCTTTTTCGTGTCTTATTGCTTTATTAAAACCTGACAATAACCAGTCGGATCCCCACTGTGTACTTTACTATCCTGACATCATGGTTTTTTGAAGCATTATGCTGATCAGTGTAACAGGTGCCTAGGGCACCTGTCACCTGTTCTGTGTTCAGTTTCATTCTGTTCTGTTAATTAACGTTCATTGGTCATCAGTTAGTTAATTAACGTCGTCTTGTCATTGGTTTGTTTTGTGCACATGGTCTGGTGTCGTTTCGTATTTATTTCCGTTGTTTCTCGTCCTCGGTGCTGGTCGTGTGTTATATGTCACTAGTCAGTTCGTACCTCATGTTTTGTGGTGTTACTGCACCTTTAAATAAACTCGTTCTTTTGCTACCTGCGTGCCTGGCTCCCTTCAGCGCGTTTAAACGCGGCGGCTCTGCGCGTCCTATGCGCTTTATTCCAAGGTAGACTACTGTGACAGGACGACCAGCCAGGAAATTTGGGGAGTCCAGAGCCCAGGTAAGCTAATTTCAAAATTTTCCTTTGCGGGGGCCATGTAACCTCGTACTCGTGGCGCGTTCCGCCGTGTCCGCGAGTGCGCCGCTATGCGCAGCCCGCCGTCCCGGAGCCGTAAGAACGACTCTTACGGACATATGTCGGAGTATTATGACTCCGATGATGACTGGATGTGGCGGTACGGGTACGAAGCGCTCTGCGGTGAGGAAGGTCTGGATTTGGTTCAGATTTCCGATGACGAGGTGGGCGAGTCGTACCTGTATGGGCATATTCTGCCCATACGAACCCTCCTCAACTCTGAGGAGTTCTGGACAGACGCTCCGGTCCAGCTTGTTAAACCCCCCGTGGCGAAATCCAGACGCAGAGCGCGCCGGCACGGTGCCAAGACGCAGCGTGCGCGCTGCGCAGCTGCTGAGCGCGGTACGTGCGCTGCGGGGCAGTCACGTGACGCGCCCGCGCCGGACCGTGCTGTGTCTGGATCGCGCTGCGAGGGGGCGGTACCGGAGCCGGCATTCGGGGGGGTAAATGTGTATACATGTGGCATGAGCGTGGTGTGTCCCCCTGTCTCGTCTGTTTCGTGTGTCCAGTCCGTCTTCCCTGTGTCAGAGATGTCTTTGTGTTTGGGCAATGCGGTGGGGGTGTACCTCTACTGTGTGCAGGATGGCGTTTCCGAGGTGGAGGTTCACCGAGCAGGCGTGCCCGCCGAGGTCCTGCCAGCATGCGTGCCTGCCAAGGTCCTGCCAGCGTGCGTGCCCGCCGAGGTCCGCCCAGCGTGCGTGCCCGCCAACGTCCTGCCAGCATGCGTGCCCGCCGAGGTCCTGCCAGGGTGTGAACCCGCTGAGGTCCACCCAGCGTGCGTGCCCCCCGAGGTCCGGCCAGCGTGCGAACCAGCTGAGGTCCAGCCAGCATGCGTGCCCGCCGAGTTCCTGCCAGCACGCGAACCCATCCCGAAGTCCAGGGGCATCACGCCGCCCATCCCGAAGTCCAGGGGCCGCACGCCGCCCAGCCCGAGCAGCAGGGGCCGTACGCCGCCCAGCCCGAGCAGCTGGGGCCGCACGCCCCACAGCCAGGGGGCGCCCACCTCGCCACGCCGCCAGGGGGCGTCCTCCGGACCACGCCGCCCGTGGGCGTCCACCTGACCATGCAGCACGAGGGCGTGGCCCACTCCGCGTCCGCCAAAGGTGCTCACCGGCCCACGCAGCCAGAGGGCGCCCACTGGACCACGCAGCCAGAGGGCGTAACCCACTCCTCGTCCGCCGGGGGCGTCCACCGGACCACGCAGCCAGAGGGCGGGGGGCGGGGCCCACTCCTGATCCGCCGTGGGCGTCCACCTGACTTTGCAGCCAGAGGACGTTTGGCACGCGAACCCATCCCGAAGTTAAGGGGCGTCACGCCGCCCATCCCGAAGTCCAGGGGCGTCACGCCGCCCATCCCGAAGTCCAGGGGCGTCATGCCGCCCATCCCGAAGTCCAGAGGCGTCACGCCGCCCATCCCGAAGTCCAGGGGCGTCACGCCGCCCATCGCGAAGTCCAGAGGGGTCACGCTGCCCGTCCCGAAGTCCAGGGGCGTCACGCCGCCCAGCCCGAGGTCCAGGGGCCGCACGCCGCCCAGCCCGAGGTCCAGGGGCCGCACGCGGCACAGCCTGAGGTCCAGGGGCCGCCCAGCCCGAGGTCCAGGGGCCGCACGCCGCCCAGCCCGAGCATCAGGGGCCGCACGCCGCCCAGCCCGAGCAGCAGGGGCCGCACGCCGCCCAGCCCGAGCAGCAGGGGCCGCACGCCCCACAGCCAGGGGGCGCCCGCCTCGCCACGCCGCCAGGGGGCGTCCTCCGGACCATGCCGCACGTGGGCGTCCACCTGACCATGCAGCACGAGGGCGTGGCCCACTCCGCGTCCGCCAAAGGTGCTCACCGGCCCACGCAGCCAAAGGGCGCCCACTGGACCACGCAGCCAGAGGGCATGGCCCACTCCTCGTCCGCCGGGGGCGTCCACCGGACCACGCAGCCAGAGGGCGGGGCCCACTCCTGATCCGCCGTGGGCGTCCACCTGACTTTGCAGCCAGAGGACGTTCGGCACGCGAACCCATCCCGAAGTCCAGGGGCGTCACGCCGCCCATCGCGAAGTCCAGGGGCGTCACGCCGGCCATCCCGAAGTCCAGGGGCGTCACGCCGGCCATCCCGAAGTCCAGGGGCGTCACGCCGCCCATCGCGAAGTCCAGGGGCGTCACGCCGCCCATCCCGAAGTCCTGGGGCGTCACGCCGCCCATCCCGAAGTCCAGGGGCGTCACGCCGCCCATCCCGAAGACCAGGGGCGTCACGCCGCCCATCGCGAAGTCCAGAGGGGTCACGCTGCCCATCCCGAAGTCCAGGGGCGTCACGCCGCCCAGCCCGAGGTCCAGGGGCCGCACGCCGCCCAGCCCGAGGTCCAGGGGCCGCACGCCGCACAGCCTGAGGTCCAGGGGCCGCCCAGCCCGAGGTCCAGGGGCCGCCCAGCCCGAGCATCAGGGGCCGCACGCCGCCCATCCCGAAGTCCTGGGGCGTCACGCCGCCCAGCCCGAGCAGCAGGGGCCGCACGCCCCACAGCCAGGGGGCGCCCACCTCGCCACGCCGCCAGGGGGCGTCCTCCGGACCATGCCGCACGTGGGCGTCCACCTGACCATACAGCACGAGGGCGTGGCCCACTCCGCGTCCGCCAAAGGTGCTCACCGGCCCACGCAGCCAGAGGGCGCCCACTGGACCACGCAGCCAGAGGGCATGGCCCACTCCTCGTCCGCCGGGGGCGTCCACCGGACCACGCAGCCAGAGGGCGGGGCCCACTCCTGATCCGCCGTGGGCGTCCACCTGACTTTGCAGCCAGAGGACGTTCGGCTCGCGAACCCATCCCGAAGTCCAGGGGCGTCACGCCGCCCATCGCGAAGTCCAGGGGCGTCACGCCGCCCATCCCGAAGTCCAGGGGCGTCACGCCGCCCATCGCGAAGTCCAGGGGCGTCACGCCGCCCATCGCGAAGTCCTGGGGCATCACGCCGCCCATCCCGAAGTCCAGGGGCGTCACGCCGCCCATCCCGAAGTCCAGGGGCGTCACGCCGCCCATCCCGAAGTCCAGGGGCGTCACGCCGCCCATCCCCAAGCCCAGGGGCGTCACGCCGCCCAGCCCGAAGCCCAGCGGCGTCACGCCGCCCAGCCCGAGGTCCAGGGGCCGCACGCTGCCCAGCCCGAGGTCCAGGTGCCGCACGCCGCCCGGACCGAGCAGCAGGGGCCGCACACCGCCCGGCCCGAGCAGCAGGGGGCGCCCACCGGCCCACGCAGCCAGAGGGCGGGGCCCACTCCTGATCCGCCGTGGGCCCCTGCTGCCACTTTGCAGCCAGAGGACGTTCGGCACGCCTCCACCCCCCCCCCCCCGGACTGTTATTTTTTTTCTTGGTCGCGTCCCCCCTGCGCTGGCAGGACCTCAGCGGGTTCGCACGCTAGGGCACCTGTCACCTGTTCTGTGTTTAGTTCCGTTGTGTGCGCAGCTGTTCCGTTGCGTGCCCGCCGAGGTCCTGCCAGCATGCGTTCCTGCAAAGGTCCTGCCAGCGTGCGTGCCCACCGAGGTCCGCCCAGCGTGCATGCCCGCCAACGTCCTGCCAGCATGCGTGCCTGCCGAGGTCCTGCCAGGGTGTGAACCCGCCAAGGTCCACCCAGCGTGCTTGGCCGCCAAGGTCCGGCCAGCGTGCGAACCCGCTGAGGTCCAGCAAGCATGCGTGCCCGCCGAGGTCCAGCCAGCGCGCGAACCCATCCCGAAGTCCAGGGGCGTCACGCAGCCCATCCCGAAGTCCAGGGCGTCACGCCGCCCATCCCGAAGTCCAGGGGCATCACGCCGCCCATCGCGAAGTCCAGGGGCGTCACGCCGCCCATCCCCAAGCCCAGGGGCGTCACGCCGCCCATCCCGAAGCCCAGGGGCGTCACGCCGCCCAGCCCGAGGTCCAGGGGCCGCACGCTGCCCAGCCCGAGGTCCAGGGGCCGCACGCCGCCCGGCCCGAGCAGCAGGGGCCGCACGCCACCCGGCCCTAGCAGCAGGGCGTGCCCACCGGCCCACGCAGCCAGAGGGCGGGGCCCACTCCTGATCCGCCGTGGGCGTCCACCTGACTTTGCAGCCAGAGGACGTTCGGCACGCCTCCACCCCCCCCCGGACTGTTATTTTTTTTCTTGGTCACGTCCTCCCTGCGCTGGCAGGACCTCGGCGGGCACGCATGCTGGCTGGACCTCAGCGGGTTCGCACGCTAGGGCACCTGTCACCTGTTCTGTGTTTAGTTCCGTTGTGTGCTCACCTGTTCCGTTGCGTGCCCGCCAAGGTCCTGCCAGCATGCGTTCCTGCCAAGGTCCTGCCAGCGTGCGTGCCCACCGAGGTCCGCCCAGCGTGCATGCCCGCCAACGTCCTGCCAGCATGCGTGCCCGCCGAGGTCCTGCCAGGGTGTGAACCCGCCGAGGTCCACCCAGCGTGCGTGGCCGCCAAGGTCCGGCCAGCGTGCGAACCCGCTGAGGTCCAGCCAGCATGCGTGCCCGCCGAGGTCCTGCCAGCGCGCGAACCCATCCCGAAGTCCAGGGGCGTCACGCCACCCATCCCGAAGTCCAGGGGCGTCACGCCGCCCATCCCGAAGTCCAGGGACGTCACGCCGCCCATCGCGAAGTCCAGGGGCGTCACGCCGCCCATCCCGAAGTCCAGGGGCGTCACGCCGCCCATCCCGAAGTCCAGGGGCGTCACGCCGCCCATCCCGAAGTCCAGGGGCGTCACGCCGCCCATCCCCAAGCCCAGGGGCGTCACGCCGCCCATCCCCAAGCCCAGGGGCGTCACGCCGACCATCCCGAAGCCCAGGGGCGTCACGCCACCCATCCCCAAGCCCAGGGGCGTCACGCCCTCGCCACGCCGCCAGGGGGCGTCCTCCGGACCACGCCACCCGTGGGCGTCCACCTGACCATGCAGCACGAGGGCGTGGCCCACTCCGCGTCAGCCAAATGTGCTCACCGACCCACGCAGCCAGAGGGCGCCCACCGGACCACGCAGCCAGAGGGCGTGGCCCACTCCTCGTCCGCCGAGGGCGTCCACCGGACCATGCAGCCAGAGGGCGTGGCCCACTCCGTGTCCGCCAAAGGTGCTCATCGGCCCACAATTCCAGAGGGCGCCCACCGGACCACGCAGCCAGAGGGCGTGGCCCACTCCTCGTCCGCCGGGGGCGTCCACCGGACCACGCAGCCAGAGGGCGGGGCCCACTCCTGATCCGCCGTGGGCGTCCACCTGACTTTGCAGCCAGAGGACGTTCGGCACGCCTCCCCCCCAACCCCCCACCCCCCCCCCCCCCCCCCCCCCCCCCCCCCCCCCCCCGGACTGTTATTTTTTTTCTTGGTCGCGTCCCCCCATTGCGCGACCGCAGGGGCGGGGGTAATGTAACAGGTGCCTAGGGCACCTGTCACCTGTTCTGTGTTTAGTTTCGTTCTGTTCTGTTAATTAACTTTCATTGGTCCTCAGTTAGTTAATTAACGTCGTCTTGTCATTGGTTTGTTTTGTGCACATCGTCTGGTGTCGTTTCGTATTTATTTCCGTTGTTTCTCGTCCTCGGTGCTGGTCGTGTGTTATATGTCACTAGTCAGTTCGTACCTCATGTTTTGTGGTGTTACTGCACCTTTAAATAAACTCGTTCTTCTGCTACCTGCGTGCCTGGCTCCCTTCAGCGCGTTTAAACGCGGCGGCTCTGCGCTTCCTATGCGCAGCCGCTTTATTCCGAGGTAGACTACCGTGACAATCAGTTAAACTATTTTAATCCAACAGGGTTTTCAGGTGCTGGTGGAAACAGAGTGGCTGGATTTTGGCCATAAGTTTGCTGACCACTGTGGTCACAGTGAGACAGCCGAGGACGTGAACGAAGAGTGTCCAGTCTTTCTGCGGTGGCTAGACTGCGTCCATTAGCTTCTAAAGCAGTTCCCCTGCCTGTTTGAGTTCACTGAAGCCTTTCTGGTGGGTTTCTCATTTTATGTTTATCTATCCACAAATGTTTATTCTCTTTTTTAATTAATTTATTCATCCACACACTTCTGGGTTTTTTTTAAACATTGACCTCTTGTGTGACTTTAAAATAATTGTTTTTATTTTGAAGAAATAAATATGATTTATTTTGTTAATTCACTTCAGAAGTGTCCATAGTAAAGGTTATGAACTATATGATAAACCTTTGTTATGGACACTTCTGAAGTGATCCCAATCAGTCTGGTTTTAGGTGTGGTTATTCATCTGAGTTGCTTTTTGTGTTTGACGCACTTAAAATGCCAAAGCAAACTCGCTATCCTCTGTCCTCATCTTGCTGGACCTCACGACTTTTGAATCAGTAAATCATCAGATTCTACTGTCCACTCTATTCAAACTAGGCTTCTCTGGTTCGACACTTTGGTTTCAGTATGGTTTCGATCCTATCTAGCAGGAAGGTCACAGGAAGTGTCATGAAATGGGTAGATTTTTAACTCTTGCCAAGTGCTCATCATGAACTGACCTTCCAATACAATCTCTCCTACCGACTCGGTCCGCAACCTTGGTTTCTTCATTGACTCACATCTGATCAGGTCTCTAAAACAGTCCTGCAGATTCTTTCTGTACAACATGAGGAAGATCAGACCTTTGTTGCCTGAACATGCCACCTGTTCGTTTAAGCTCTGATCTTAGCCCAGCTCTATTAATGTAAAGTGTTGCTTGCTGGTCTCCCAGCTTTCACAATCAGGCCTCTACAACTAATTCAAATCTCGTCAGCCTGTGTGCTGCCAACCCAAGCAAACTCAGGTCACTCCTCTACTCCTCTCTCTCTCTCTCTCTCTCTCTCTCTCCATTGGTTCCCTGTAGCTGCTCACATTAAGTACACATCACTGACTCTGACGTACAGGATAATCTCTGTATCTGCCCCCTCTTACCTTCAATCTATATCTCAAAAATACACGTCAACTCATTCATTTCACTCTAGTGGTGAATGTTGCCTGGTGATTCCACCCCACTGTGGTGCTAATTCACACTCCATTTTGTTCACCACTGATAAATGGTGGAACGATCTTCCCAACTCTATTCGTAAGGCTGGGTCACTTAGCATCTTTAAGGAACAACTCAAACCACTCTTCCACAAATATTTGATATGAAAATTAGAAAAAAGGCAGGATCAGATAATGCTCCAGTTTTTATAATTCTACAGTGTAACTGTTTTTTCCTTAACAACTTGACGGTGACTTGTGGTGTTCTCATTTGTAAGTTGTTTGGATAAAATCATCTGCTAAATGTGATGTAAATGTAGAGGGACAGTAAATGACAAATTTTAAAAGATGCGTCAAATATAGGCTATATTTACATATTTTTAAAATGGGGCAAATTACGTTTTTATTTTACTTTTAAATTACATTAGAACTGTGAATTTTGTCCTTGTGGATATATAGATATTTGTTTGTTTAATCAAAACTACATTTTTGACTAATAATTTTGACTAATAATGACTACATTTACATCATGACTTGTTATGGAAAGCTCTCATAGCACATTTTGAACCTTAAGCTATATTTATATATATATATATATATATATATATATATATATATATATATATATATATATATATATATATATATATACACACACACACTACAGTACATACTGTGTACGTCCCCTTTACTCTGTTCTAATGGTCAGGACCCCAATAGTAGCATCACAGAGCAGGTATTATTTGGTTGGTGCATTATTCCTATCCCAGTAGTGTCACTGAGGTGTTTAAATGAAACTACAGCAGTACTGCTGCACTAAAACCCCTTCAATGCATCATTGTCACTGAAGAACTGACAATAAATAATACACCACCCAAATTATACCTGTTCTGTGATTCTCCTGACCAAATGTTGGATATATATATATATATATATATATATATATATATATATATATATATATATAGTATATAGTATATATATATATATATATATATATATATATATATATATATATATATAGTCCATCTGTTCTCTTTTTTTTTGTTGCTCCCTTGTTGGTTCTAGAAGTAGTTGTCTCTGGTCCCCTACCAATTAGGCGTGGCGGCGAAACCTGCAGCAGGTTATGGTCGCTGCGTTGCTGGATGTCTAAGTGGTGCTAAGAAAACAACATTACCTTTATTGATAACTGGTCTACTTTTGAGTGAAGGCCTGGCCTTTTGTAATGGGACGGCATCCATCATTCCCGGGAGGGTGCTGCGCTCATGTCACATAACATAGCTGATAGGGTTTTTTCTTCAGATAGGAATAAAAATTGACAATTCAGAGCCAAGGCCAGGCAGCAGACAGAATGGCCTAACCAACTGCCTGCGAACTGCCAGGAGTCGTCACCCACAATAACTAGGTTCCATACTATTAAGACAGTTATCAAGTATCGCAGTGAGCAAAAAACAACAAAAAGAGTCCAAAAAGTGTGCCAAAAAAATCTCATTAATATCAATACAACCTCAAGTAATGTAAGAAACACTTTTAAGTTAAAACTTGGGTTATTAAACATTAGGTCACTGTCATCAAAATCAGCTCTAGTTCAAGAAATAATAAATGATAACTTTCTAAACGTCTTTTGTCTCACAGAGACCTGGATTAGGGCCAATGAATACCTAGCATTAAATGATGCCTCTCCACCTGGTTATACTTATGCTCATAAACCACGTCTTAGTGGACGAGGAGGTGGAGTGGCTACGATCTATAAAGAAAACATAAATGTAACACTTAATAATAAGTATGAGTCAAAATCCTTCGAAGCCCTTGTACTCAACATAAGCAGTTCATCTTCATTGAAGAATAAATCCAATCTAATGCAACTTATTACCATATACCGCCCTCCCGGCCCATATACAGAGTTTATTAAAGAATTTGGTGAATTTCTCTCTAACATAGTAATCTCATCAGACAAGGCCTTAATAGTCGGTGACTTCAATGTTCACTTTGAAAACCCACTAGACTCATTTAAATTAGCCTTTGACTCCATCCTAGATTCCATGGGCATTACTCAAAGTGTAGTTGGTATAACACATCGCTGTAAACATACATTAGACTTAGTTTTATCACATGGTATTAACATTAATAATTTAACTATTGTTCCACTATGTGAGGTCATCTCCGATCACTATTTGATAACCTACGATTTAGAAATTGATATTGATCCAGTCATTAAACCGCAATATGACATGAAGCGTACAATCATTCCCTCTACTGCTGTGTCATTCCTACATTTACCCGAATTAAACATTAAACCAGCATCAGGACCCGATAAACTTGAAAACACAGCGGAATACCTTAAACACGTGTTTTCTGCAACCTTAGACAGTGTTGCTCCACTTAAACTAAAAAGGATTAAAGATAAAAGACTCGTTCCATGGTTTAATGATCAAACACGCGCCCTAAAACAAGCCACTAGAACCATGGAGCGTAAATGGAGACAAACTAAATTAGAGGTATTTAGGGTTGCATGGAAGGACAGTATGACTGAGTACAAACATGCACTCAATGCAGCGAAGACTAAATATTATTCTGAATTAATAGAGAACAACAAAAACAACCAAAGATTCCTCTTTAGTACCATTGCCAAATTAACTCGAAGTGCTACTGAATCAGATTCACAGATTCACTCACAGTTCAGCAGCAATGATTTCATGAATTTCTTTAGTGACAAAATTGAAAACATAAGACTTAAATCATCTAATGCATTGTGTAGCGTAACCAATAATCAACCCTCAATGATTTATGAAAAATCTAGTGGTAGAGAAAATAATATAGTACAAGATTTAAATACCTTTAACCCCATATCTAAAAAAGAGCTTGTCTTATTAATTACACAATCAAAGACAACATCCTGTATGTTAGACCCAATACCTACAAACCTGCTTAATGACCTCCTACCAAATATTACAGAGCCTTTTATAAACATTATAAATTCATCACTTAAAATAGGCTATGTCCCCAAAAATCTGAAGTGTGCAGTCATTAAACCATTACTTAAAAAACCTAATTTAGATCCTCTAATACTGTCCAACTATAGACCAATATCAAACCTTCCTTTTGTCTCTAAAATCCTAGAAAAAATAGTGTTCAACCAGCTGAATCGCCATCTTCTAGCTAATAACGTCCATGAAGTTTTTCAGTCAGGTTTTAGGTCTCACCATAGCACTGAGACAGCCTTAATTAAAGTCGTTAATGACTTATTAATGTCCTCTGATAATAACCAAATCTCTTTTCTTGTATTATTAGATCTTAGTGCAGCCTTTGACACTATAGACCATAACATCTTAGTTGATAGATTAGAAAACATTGTGGGTGTTACAGGATCTGCACTCCAGTGGTTTAAATCCTACCTGACAGATCGATATCAATTCACCTGTGTTAACAACCAATATTCTGATCTCGCTAAAGTTAAATATGGTGTCCACCGTAAACCTTGATAACTCTTTAATTAGACCCAGTTCATCTGTAAATAATCTCGGTGTCATTATTGATTCAGATCTCTCCTTTACAAAGCACATTAGCAATATCACTAGAATTGCATTTTTTCACCTTCGTAACATTTCGAAGCTACGAAATATCCTCTCCCTCCAAGATGCAGAAAAACTAATTCATGCTTTTATTACCTCAAGGTTAGATTATTGTAATTCACTTCTGACAGGATGTTCTAATAAATCATTACATAAATTACAACTTGTGCAGAATGCTGCAGCTAGAGTTTTAACTAAAACCAGAAAGTTTGATCATATAACTCCTGTGTTATCAAACTTGCACTGGCTACCAGTTAAGTTTCGTATCGAGTACAAAATTTTATTAATAACACATAAAATTCTACATAATCAGGCTCCACAGTATCTGAGTGAGTTGATTCAATCATACAAGCCAACACGTGAGCTTCGATCTCAAGGTGCTGGTTTACTCTTAGCTCCTAGAATAAATAAAATTACTGCTGGTGCAAGAGCGTTCTCCCACAAGGCTCCTCAACTTTGGAATAGCCTTCCAGTTACTGTTCGTGATTCTGAATCACTATTAATCTTTAAAAATAAATTAAAAACACATTTATTTAACCTTGCGTTTAACTAATCCCCTGTAGATAAAGATGTAGATCTCAGACTTGGCTTTGTTGGGGGGTAATCTCTGATCAGTGTATGCTGTTGTTTCACCTCTTCACCCAGTTATGCTGCTCTAGTCAGTGATGCCGGAGTTACATGCTGCACTGTGTCAATAAATTACTTATTAATTAAATGCCGTGCTTTATTATTAGCTCTAACTGCCTTAAATTGGGTCATTTAGCAGACGCTTTTATCCAAAGCGACTTACAAGGTGAGCGCAGGGTTAATCACAACATCCCTGGAGCAATGAGGGTTAAGGGTCTTGCTCAAGGACCCATACTGGAAACTTCAGTGGACCTGGGATTTGAACCCCCAACCTTCAGATTGACAGCCCAACACCCTAACCACTGAGCTACCACGCCCCTTCCTTGTCTGTTTCTTTTGAGGTGTCACCCGGCTTCATCCATGGCTCTGCTGACGACTACTGTATGGAACCTGACAAGGCGGTCCTGCAGGACGCCCCCTAATGGACTCACATATAGTTTTCCAGTTGTTAGTTTTTCCATTTGTTTAATATCTGTACATGGCTGTCCTACATCGTTTTGTGGTGTAGTTATATTAGCAGAAATGATGACACGAGGCATCAGATGTATCTCAACTCCATTACTTCGTTTCTTTATTCTTCTTCATCCCTTTCATACATCACATCTTAATCATACAATTAGAACTCCCCCTTCAGTCCTTTCAATATAATAGCACAACACAACATTTTCCCTTTTCCTGAAGCAATTACTTACATGTAAACTTTGTACTGAATAACTCAGGCAAACTCGATTTGTGACCTTAACAACTTAAAGAATCAACAGAATCAATATTTTATATTGTACCTCAGTAGAACAGTTGTACTTCAATTGTTTTACGAACACATGTAAACTGAACAGTAAATATTCACCAAATATTTTATCTCACATAGTTATTTAACCATCTTGGTGTATTTCTAGACCTCTGACTCCTTCTAAGTACTTCAATAGGTTCATTCGCGTTTTCAGTGACTGTAACCGTATCTAATACAGTGTCCTCGGTTTGTTCTGAATCAGTCAAAGCTTGTGTTGGAAAGCTTGCAAGTTTTGAAACATTCCACTTGCGTCCGTCACTTAGTGAGAATGTATTTTGTCCCACTTTTCTAACGACAGTTCTTGGTTCAGTGAATCTTGAAAATCCTTTATGTACATGTTCCGGTTTGCGAACACGAACAGTGTCGCCCAATTTTACTGTTGTTGTTTTAGCACCCCTTTTCTTGTCTGTGTATTCTTTCATTTTATTTTGCTTTTGTATCACCCTCTTCTTTATTTGTGTATGTGTTTTGCTTTTAAGTGCCACTGGAAGTATGTTTAATTTGGTACGCATCATTCCGTTTCTCAGTAGCTCAAATGGGGTGGCACCGGTAGTAGCATGAGGAGTAGCTCTGTAGCTGTGCAAGAACTCTGTTACAGCTTCTTTCCACGAGTAGTGACTTCTCTCACATGTTTGTAAGCAGTCCTTAAGAACTCTATTAAATCTTTCTACAGCGCCATTAGCTTGTGGATAATAGACGCTAGATCTTAGGTGTTTTATCTCTCTCTCTTTCAGAAATTGACTGAAAGCATGGGAAGTAAACTGACAACCATTGTCTGAGACAAGGTACATTGGATTACCCTCCCTACTGAAAACAGTTGCTAGAAAGCTAATGATGGTGTCTGTAGTGACAGCGGAGGCAAATGCAACCTCAGGCCATTTGCTATAGTAGTCTGTAAGTACAATAGCGTAACGGCAGTCCCATGTAGCAGTTACAAATGGACCCGTGATGTCAATGCAACCTTTTCCCATGGAGCACTAGGCATTTCGACTGGTGTAAGTGGAGCAGGAGCAGTTTTGGTTACCTTATCACTGTATTGACAGTCCACACAGGAAGTAATTAAAGAGTACACTAATTTATCCAATTGAGGCCACCAGTACAATTCACGTAACCTTTGCTTTGTCCGAACTATGCCTTGGTGTCCTTCATGTGCTAAATTAACCACTCTAGCACGTAGTGAAACAGGAACAACCACTCGGTCTGGCCCCCTCATTATCAGTGATCCATGGACTGAAAGTTCATGTCGTATCTGAAAGTATGCAACAAGGCTTTCATGCAGACCTTTTTTACCTTTGGGCCAGCCTTTTTGAATTTGATTGCGCAGTAGAGACAGTTCTGGGCAGATTTCACTGGCAGACGTGAATTCTGGAAGAGAAATGGCACACAGAGCAGCTTTAAAGACCGTTGCAATCATGTCAGGCTCCTCTGTTGTTTCATTTGTAGTGGTTAATGGCAATCTGGACAGGCAGTCGGCAGTGACATTTTGGTGTCCTGGACGATAAGTAACATCATATGTGAAGCAGAGCAGTCGAGCAGACCATCTGGCAATTCTCAGTCCAGCGCGACTGGAACCTTTAGAGGTAAGCAAAGTTGTAAGCGCACGGTGATCTGTTCGAAGGACAAATCGTCGACCCCAGAGGTATATTCTCCACCTCTCCACAGCCCAAACGCAGGCAAGAGCTTCGCGTTCTACTGTAGAATACTTGCGCTCAGCTGGAGAAAGTGTTCTAGATGCAAAAGCGACAACCCTTTCGCCTTGATCAGAATGTAGTTGTGTCAATACCGCACCCAGTCCGTAATCTGAAGCGTCAGTAGTCACATATGTTATTAACTCAGGGTCATAAAGAGCTAAAGCCGGACTATTGACTACCAGCTCTTTAAGCAAAGTGAAGCTAGCTTGTGCTTCAGTTGTCCACTTAAAGTTCAAATCTGTGCAGTCCCTGAGCACTGCCCGCAGTGGCTCACTAACAGTTGCAAAATCTGGAATAAACTTACTATACCATGATGCAAGGCCAAGGAAAGATCTTAGAGAAGACGTGTCATGTGGAGCTGGGGCATGAATCACAGCAGTGACTCTGTCCTGGTCCGGTAGTAGGCCTTCTTTCGAAATGGTGTGACCTAGATAATTAAGTGAAGGTCGATTGAACTTGCACTTGTGCATATTTAGTTTAAGTCCAGCATCAGTCAGGCTTGAAGCACTCTCCGAAGGTTATCATCATGGTTTCTTTGTGTGGTGCCATAGCATATGACGTCGTCCAGATATGCCTGCACACCTGGTAAGTCTGCAAGAATGATTGACATCATCTTCTGGAAGGCAGAGGGAGCCGAAGCTAAACCAAATGGAACCCTGCAGAAACGAAAAAGTCCCTCATGCGTGATGAACGCAGTAATATCACGGCTGTCGGGATGCAGAGGCATTTGATGGTAAGCAGAAGCTAAATCAATGGTAGAAAAGACAGTAGCCCCTCTTAAGTTCGAGAAAAGTTCATCCATGTGTGGTAATGGATGGCAGTCGGCCACAATTACTTTATTTGGTTCCCTTAAGTCAACACACATGCGTGGTTTTCCCCCATCTCTTTTGTGTGTCACGACTATTGGAGAAACCCAAGGAGAAGCGTCAATACGTTCAATGATGCCCTTATCCAGGAGATCTTTGAGTTCCTCTGAAACAGCTTGTCTTACTGCAATTGGAAGTCTCCTTAGTTTTTGTTGTACTGGAACAGCATTCGGTAGTACATGCACTTTGTGAATGAAATTTTTAGCATAGCCTATTTCCTGAACGTGCCTATCTGTAGCAGCACTTTCTTGTACAGTTTCTGACGCAGCTGGTTGCATAGTAGAGGTAGAAGGAGTGTTAGCAGTATTAGTAGTGACAACTTTTCGCCCTACAAGTCTCATTTGTAATGCCTGAAATAAATCTAAGCCAAGGAGAGCAGCGCCTGACCCGACCACAACAAAAGTACCTGCAGTAGTGTGATTGTCATGAGAAACAATAGCTTTTAAGCACCCTTTTACAGGAATTTTCTCTTTTGCATATGTAACAAGAGCAAATGTAGGTTCAGTTAACATGCCACCTGGAAAGCAATTGTGATAAATGTTCTACGGAATAATGGATACTGATGAACCTGTATCTACGATCAGTTCAACATCTCTACATTGTCCATTAGCAGTAACTTGAACCGTGCAGATGATCTTATCTTGTACTGCATTGTTCATGTAGAGAACTGTTGGCTCATTAATTACAACTTCACGCACCTCCTTTTGTGTTGAACGACATACACGTGAAAAGTGTCCCACTTTACCACACTTGTTGCAGTTCACTCCAGCAGCAGGACAGGAAGGTTTGTTGGCAAGGTGGTTGGAAGATCCACAGCGGAAGCAGGAACGGCGATTGCCAGTGTTTGTAGCAGGTGCAGGATTCTGTGGCTTTTTCTTCGTGTCTCCGCGGCGACTTGTTTTAAATTGACGTTGTATGACCCTCACTGGAGCGGAAACGCCAGTAGTAGTAGTATCCGACAGGACGTTAGCATCTCTAAGTCCACTTTCAATTTGTAATGCCAGAGTAGTTGCTTTAGTTAGAGTTAGATCTGGTTCGAGTAATAATCTGTCTCTTATACGAGTATTAGCAACACGTTCAATCAACTGGTCGCGTAGCATTTGGTCCTCCATGTCCCCAAAATCACATGCAGCAGCCAACTCCCGTAATGAAGCTATGAATTGGTTTACCGTCTCGTCCGGTCTTTGCGCTCTTTGACGAAACTTGTGACGCTCGGCAATAACGTTCACCTTCGGCACAAAATGTTCTTTCAGGGCAGCGATAGCAGCAGCAAACGTGTCTCCGGTATTCGGCAGGGTGTAGAAAAGCCTCTGTCCCTCTGTTCCCAGAGCATGAAGTAGAACCGCACGTTTTCTGACATCGGGCCAACCATCTCCAGATGCAGCTATTACTAGCATGTAGTTATCAAACATCTTTATCCATGTTGGAAATGGTATCGCTGGTTCCCCTGGGCATGGCATGAATGGAGCAGGTAAAGGCACAGAAATCGACATCCTCGTCGCCAATTTTGTGGTGTAGTTATATTAGCAGAAATGATGACACGAGGCATCAGATGTATCTCAACTCCATTACTTCGTTTCTTTATTCTTCTTCATCCCTTTCATACATCACATCTTAATCATACAATTAGAACTCCCCCTTCAGTCCTTTCAATATAATAGCACAACACAACACATCGTTGTTGCTGCCTGGCCGCTCAAGGAGGATGAGTCCCCCACTGAGTCTTGGTCCTCCCAAGGTTTCTTCCTTAAATAACAACATAAAAGGGAGTTTTTTCTTGCCACTGTCGCTTCGGCTTGCTCTTTGGGGGTTTAAAGGCTTTTCATTCTGTAAAGCTGCTTTGTGACAATGTACTGTTGTAAAAAGCGCTATATAAATAAATTACTTGACTTAGCTTGGTTCTCTGTTCTCTATTGGTCAGGAGAATCACAGAACAGGTATAATTTGGGTGGTGTATTGTCATTTGTGCAGTGACACTGATGCATTGAGGGGATTTTAGTGCAGCAGTACTGCTGTAGTTTCATTTAAACACCTCAATGACTCTGCTGGGATAGGAATAATGCACCAACCAAATAATACCTGCTCTGTGGTGCTACTATTGGGGTCCTCACCATTGGAGAACAGAGTAAAGGGGACGTACACAGTATGTACTGTAGTCCACAAACAGATGGACCACAGTCTGGAATTGTCGAACTACAAAGACCATCTTTACAGTAAGTGGAACTGAGAACACGGACAATAAATGGAACAAAAATGAGACGTTTCCAAACTTTTCTCATACTGTATATCAATTATATATAATATATTTGTAGCTTAGTGGTCAGGGAGTTGGGACTAAGCAAGGTCCTTAGCTCTTTTGTTGTATGAAGTACCTTGCACTCTGACCCCATGTTGGATGCTTGTAAGTTGCTCTGCATTAACACGTCTGTCAAATAATAAAAGGCTGGGTGAGCATCACATGCTGACTGTGTCTTTAAGGTTTAAATGTCACTTTACATTTGAATTGATGTCCCCTGCAGGTGAAGCTGGCACAGCACACATACTCATGTCTGTATGGTACGTTCCTGTGCAATAATGCACGAGAGCGCGAGGCTCGAAACGTCTACAAGCGCACATGCTCCGTCTGGTCCCTGCTTCGTGCAGGCAACAAGAACTTCCAGAACTTTCTCTACATCCCATGCCATGATATGGTAATGAGCTAAAACTGCATTTATCACAATCACCTTACAGTCAGTCCTCATGCCTGCTGGTTATGTTGGATGATTGAATTACCAGCAGATTTTGGTGTAATGAGCCAAATTGAAGTACTGATGATTTAAACATTGATCCACTGCCATGTTTATTTTTTTTTTCATGCTGTTTGCTCACGATGCATTAAATTTCCCTTTGTAATTCCGTATAGGAGGGGTTCTCAACTGGTCTCAGCCAGGGACCCACATTTTCTCATGATCATTAAGTCCCGACCCACTTTTATATAATACAAACCAAACAAATTTTATAAACAGTATTTTATATTCTTTAATAAATCTAATTATGTAAAATACTCCAATGTAAAAAGTAAGTAAATGTTTAACATTTAAATTGAATGGTATTCACATTTCTTTCCGTCATTTTTTGATCCATTCTTTGATGGGCTGCTGGCTCTGGGAACGTGTTTTGGAGTTGAAAGAAAAGCATTAAATTCACTTCTCAAGAGAAATTTAATGGGGAAAATAATCCACATCACGTGATTACGCAGATTAAACCTGAAGCAACCAGCAAAAATAGAGACGTTATGTTCGCTGAGAAAATTAATGAACATCAAATCCGTTGTTTTCTGAAGTCAATGAAAACAGAGGTCCCATTATATTATACTATTTTTTTTTTTTTTTATAAACTGTCCGCGACCCACCAGTTGAGATACCCTGCCATATAATTAATTGCATATGCTTGAAGTTCTATGATTCCTGTGGCAGGTCCTACAGCCTGTTTGTCATACGCGAGCACTACAGCTGTGGACAGCGGTGTACCTGCCTACTTCTTCCCCCTGCACCGCAGCCGAGGACACAATGGAAATCTATCTTATCCCTTCCACACAGGGGGATGAGCTCATCTCACGCTCTCTGGATAGGTAAGCACTTTTCATACTAGTGGTTCGGCACTGGTAGGCTTATGATTCAATCAGCCTCCCCCTGAAGGTCCCCGTTTCATTTCCTGGCCCCACCAATTAACTATGGCTGAGATGCCTTTCCGGGTGCCACCGCTCTGGGCATGTGTGCTGACTTTATTTATGTATATGTGTATGTTTCACTGCATGATGGATTAAATGTGCAAGACTAATAAAAACATTGGGCAAAATGGATCACTTTATGTGGGTAAACAAAGCAGACACTGCCCTCTTGTGGATGACAAATAGTTGACAAATAGTGTATATTAAGGTTTTACCAAACGTTAAATATAATTTTTTTTATTTTAAATATTGAAACTTGTGAATTCCGCAGTTTTGTTTATTTAAGGGAAATGTCTTTTTTAATAAATTTTGTAATCAGGAAACAACAAAGATTTTTATAAGTTAATCAGAGTTTTTCATGCTTTAACAATATGTCATTTACTCATCTACTCATTTTCTTATGTACTTATAGAATAGACTGAGGTCTATCCCAGCATATAGGATTTAAGCATGTGGTATTACACTGCACAGCGTGCCAGTTCATCACAAAGCAGACACACAGTCTAACATTCTCTTACACATTTAGACTTTTGGTTCAAGTTCAAGTTATTTATTTATATAGCACTTTTTACAACAGTACATTGTCACAAAGCAGCTTTACAGAATGAAAAGCCTTTAAACCCCCAAAGAGCAAGCCGAAGCGACAGTGGCAAGAAAAAACTCCCCGTTATGCTGTTATTTAAGGAAGAAACCTTGGGAGGACCAAGACTCAGTGGGGGACTCATCCTCCTTGAGCGGCCAGGCAGCAACAACAGTGTAGGACTGCAATGTACAGATATTTAACAAAAGGAAAAACTCTAACAACTGGAGAACTATATGTGAGTCCATTAAAGGGGTCCTGCAGGACCGCCAGTCCAATTAATATTCAGGTTCCATCCAGTATTTTGGTCAATTTAGTATTTTCTATTTATCTTCCAGCATTTTTCTGGATCACATCTTTTAGAGGAAAGCCATTCAGACATGGGGAGAACATGCAAACTTCACACAGAAAGGAACCTGTCCATCCTGACTAGGAATTTCCTGCTGTGAATGTACAGGACGACCTGTTGCATGCCATCCCTTATGTTAGCTCCTATTTTGCTAATTATATTTTTATAGTTTTATTTCTTTAAAGACTTTTACTTGTTAAACAGAGGGGTGTACATGTCGTCTAAGAAGACAAAGTTTATTCAGACAAAGTTTATATTTTGCGTCCAATGTCAAAAACACAATTTAAAAAGTAATGTCATTAAAGCTCCTGTTAGTGTGAATTGTTGACATCCCAATAATCTTGTTGGACACACAGTACCATATATTGTAAATGGTGACCTTCCCCAGAATAGGGAGAAAATATACACCACCAGCCAAAAATTTGGCCATGGCTCCTTTTTGTTCCATTGTCCATGTTCTCCACTTGCCATATAGATGGACATAGTTTTACAATTACAGACTGTAGTACATCTGTTTTCTTTTTTTTGTCAGTCCCCTGTTGTTTCTCTGTTCTCTATTGGTCAGGAGCATCACAGAACAGGTATAATTTGGGTGGTATATTGTTTATTCAAGATTCAAAGTTTATTGTCATAAAGAAACACAGTAAAGAAACATGTTTCCCTGCACAATGAAATTCTTACTTTGCCGTCCACCCTGGATGATTAAGAAAAAGTAATAATAATAATATAAATATAAAACCAGAAAAACATTTGAATTTGTTATTGTCAGGTGAAGAGGTTTTAGTGCAGCAGTGCTGCTGTAGTTTCATTTAAACACCTCAGTGACACCGCTGGGATAGGAATAATGCACCAACCAAATAATACCAGCTCTGTGGTGCTACTGTTGGATTCCTGATCATTAGAGAACAGAGTAAAGGGGACATACACAGTATGTACTGTAGTCCACAAACAGATGGACTACAGTCTGGAATTGTAGAGCTACAAAGTCCATCTTTACAGAAAGTGGAACTGAGAACATGGACAATAAGTGGGCAATACGAGCACTTTTGAGAATTTCAGTAACATTTCTCTGAAATAACTAAACAGAGATGAACTAGGGGTTTGAGTTAACACACAGTTTAAAATAACTCAAATAATTACTCCGTGCAAAGTTGGTGGGTAATCGTTGAAAAGCCCTGTAAAAGTATAATGTAAAAGAAAAAGTGTTCTGTGAGTGTGTAGGTAATTTTACCTACTTTTATTTAGCCATGAATACTAAAAATAATTGGTAATCCTATAAACTCTTATCTTTATATAGGCTTCCCAAGACACGGTCAATGGACAACTTATTGTCTGTTTATGAAAATGGGGTAGCCCTTACTCGCACATCCAGTGACCCCAACCTCAACAAGCACTGTCAGGAGGGACGGCCTACTCTTGAGCCAATGACCGCTCAATCAGATGGTTTAACAGATGGCACAGAGTTTAACTCCCAAGGTTATTTAACCCAAGAAGAACCGGATGTGGATCCATGTGAAGAGACCCCATCTATAAATTCTCGTGAGTCTGGTATGGATGGCTGTTTAGATGCAGGAGCAGAGCCTTGCTTTACAACACAGCCTTTACCCACTTTGCCTCATCCCCTAGCTATAGAGTCAGCCTTACCCATTTCACACCAGACTGGATTTACCAACCCACTCCTTTCTCCAATAGTACAAGATGTGCAAGAAAGAACTGGTAAAACCACCACTACATATTCTTCATCTGCAGATCCAGTTAACACTCCTGTCCCAGATGGCATTGAGACTCTAGCATATGCTACTGAGACACTTAGTTTCCCCTCTTTTGGTACATCAGACCTTTTAGAGATCAAACAACCTGAGACTCTTGTTCAGCTGGAGGACTCCACCGAGACTATTATGGATGAGAATGAAGTATCAGAGGAGCTCCATTTCGGTCAGGAGTTTAGTGTGAAGCCCATTGCTGCCACTCAGGCTGCAAATGATGACAAGTGGGCCGGTGTGAAAGTCGTTCGTGCTCAGACAGGGTGCGTCAGTGGAGCTTTCCGAGAGACCCCGAGAAGTTTAGCCAGTCCAATTCAGCCTGCCTGGGTGGCGGCAGTGAGAAAAATGGCACTTTGCAGCTCCTCCTTTTCTTCTGCTCTGGGACCCTCTTACGGGCCAGTCCCTGTAGCTCACTGTCTAGACGATGACGGACTTCCAGTGGCTCTAGATGCTGTCCAGCAGCGCCTGCGCCAAATCGAGGCCAGCTATAAGCAGGAAGTTGAGGTGCTGCGTCGGCAAGTCAAGCAGCTTCAAATGAAACTGGAGAGCAGGCAGTATGGCTCACCTCCATCCGAGCCCGACATCTACTATGAGGACGACATAGTGAGTGTCATCTCAGACCAGCAATCTAAACTTGTTTTTACCACCGTTTCGCTTATCAGCCCATTCTATTTCAGACGTACCTGCGAGAATCAGATGACTGTGATGAGGAGGACTCCCTGTCAGCCCACAGCGAGGACCGACTTAGTGAAGGAAGCTGGGATCGAGTGGAACAAAAAGATACAGAGGCAAGTCAACATAAAATATAATTACACAAATATTAAATCTATTATAGAATGTTTTTACTCAAGCAAATCTGATCAAGCCCTATTGTTTTATAGCTGGTCAGCAGTCCTATGTACAGTACCAGTCAAAGGTTTGGACGTGCCTCTTTTTTGCTCCATTTATTGTCCATGTTCTCAGTTCCACTTATTGTAAAGATGGACTTTGTAGTTCTACAATTCCAGACTGTACTGTAGTCCATCTGTTTGTGTTCTACAGTACATGTATTGTACTGTGTATGTCCCCTTTTCTCTAATGGTCAGAACCCCAATAGTAGCAGTGTCACTGAGGTGTTAAAATGAAACTACAGCAGCACTGCTGCACTAAAACCCCCTCACTGCATCAGTGTCACTGCACAACTGACAATAAACAATCCACCACCAAAATTATACCTGTTATGAGAACCAACAGGGACTAACAAAAACAGAAAACAGATGTACTACAGTCTGTACTTGTTTTGTAAACTACAAAGTCAATGTATATGGTAAGTGGAGAAAATAGACAAAGAGGAGGTGTGTCCAAACTTTTGATTGGTACTGTAGATCAAGCATCAAAATTGTGACTGTAGCGTGATTGCTGGTTTGAGTACATCGGTAAATGATGGAATGATGATAGAATGGATAGATAAACTCTACATCTCACATTCTCTTCCGCTTCTCTTCTCTCATTTACTCATTCTCTTACAGGTCACCAGATGGGTTCCAGATCACATGGCCTCACATTGTTTTAACTGTGACAGTGAATTCTGGATTGCCAAGAGACGCCATCACTGCAGGTTACTCCTCCTCTTCAAACCGTACTGTTCAGAGACGACATAAAACAGAATGCATGCTGTAGCTTATGTGCATTCATGACCGAATGGCATTGGTTACTATCTGACAGTCTGGAGACCCATGTGCTCACCGACATGTTTGGTGGTAAATGCAGTTTGCCAGCAGTGTTATTGGCTAAAATAAACAGGTATTTGGCTTAATAACGCTGGAAAAAAAATAAATAAAGTGATCTCACTTGCCTACTGTGCTTACACATGGAATTTGGCGGGTTCGGGAGCTTCAACCACAAGCAAATAAAGAACGAACATGCAGCCCTGCGAACATGATAGGAACTGCGGGATTTCTATAAAGACTGCTTCACCTAAAGCTGCCCATTCCAGATCAACAGCTCTAAAAGAACATGGGGGTGGGGGGAGCAGTGGAGTTTTTATTCTCACAGAAGAGCAAAAGGAATCGATCTCACCTCTAGCTCAGTGAGAGGGTCTATGGTGGACAACTTGCCAGCAACCTGCTGATGGACGGCACCTGTTCTGAGGACGCTGTGACTCTTGCATCTCAGAATTGAGATGCAGCAGAAATGTTCGACCTCAAAAAACCATCACATTCTCCATACGTGACGCTCTTTTCATCCATAAATTATCCTCTAAAAGGACCAGCCACATTTCTGGTACACACATCCAGAAGGGACAATCTTGCGTCTGAACCCCAGTAACTCCGTAGCCTCGCGCTCCAACCGGAGGATTGCCATACCAAAGCAAAGAAGAAATGCTGCTACTACAGTATTTAAAAAGAAATATAATTTTTGTATTTTTTGTGCACTCTGAGATGTAAATTCATGGAAAATGTGACATTGGGGCAAAAAGGGAGACAATGCATTGAGTTTGGGTTCGGGGTGGTGGGGGGGTTGGTCTGATTGGCAATACCTGTGGGAAACTTAAAGGTATGTATTTTGTTCCATATGTTTGGAAGACCATAAGAGGGTATGTCAGAATATTTGCCATATGAATGCGCGGTTTGAGGTCAGTTTGGATTGGAGGGTTAAATCAGGCTGTTGCGCTTCTACATAAGAATCTGTTCACAGGAAGTCAGTCTGTCTGGTGCTTATCACAAAACTTGTTGTGCACATCTGTCTTGGAACTAAATCTTCAGCATTGGGCTTTCATTTGTTCTAATCTAGAGGACTGCAATACTGTTTAAAGAGACCTCATTCACTTCTTAGTGCTGTTTCCACTGAGGAGAGTCCTGCCCTGTGGTGATCAAGGTCTTAGATATTAAGACAAAAGCTGGCATGATGCCTTGTTTATAGGAACAAAAGTATTGGGACATCTACTCATTATGCGTACAGGAGCTTTTGTGACCCATTTTTAGTTGGTCCTCCTTTGCAGCTACAGTGTCCACTCTTCTTAAAAGGTTTTCTATATGTTTTAGTCGTGTCAGTGCAAATCTTTGTGACCTTGCTTTATGCTCTGGAACAAACGAGGGACAAACCTCACAAGTTTGGAAGCATACTGTTGTCTAAAAGTGCTATTTCATTCACCTGTGAGACTGGCATTTAGCTCTGGGGTTAAGAGCTGTGTCTCAATAATTATTAGTTCATATACGTGTATGAGTAGGTGCAGGACGATAACAAATTAAAGACTATTTTTAATAAATATTAGCCATAATTTTGATTCAAAATAGATCAATGTAGAATGTTTCCTGCTGCGCTCTTTCAGTGGGAGAGCCAAACGTTAGGCACTTTAGATGTGAGAGGTTGGCTGTTAAAAACAGTATTGTAAGTCTAAGATGTTTTGAAAAGTTTGGCGATTGAATCCAGAACTGGTGAGCACTTCAGTCTTCGGGAAGTTTATGCACACGGTGTGATTTAGAACATCACTTAACTGCATTAAAAACCATAATCTGTTCATCTTCCTATCAAAACTGTACACGTGCTGTATCACGTCATAGTGTTCTCTGGGATATTAATGCCAATCATTTTAATTTTATTTTCAGATTTTTTTTTCAAGGGGTACAGCTTAATTATCTGTAATGGCGTTAACTGTAGAGTATTGATAGTTTACAACACAATTTTTTTTTTTATTTCTTCGTGGCACAGGGTTTTTTCCAGCTGGCAAACTCATGAAGGATCGTGTGTTTAGAAAAACTATTGAATCCATTGTAATATAGTTCTCTGTACTAGTGGCTAAAATGTGTCACTTAAAATGTAATTGTTGTAAAGAAATGCACTGTTTAATTCTTAACCCATGGGCTGAGTAAAAACACGTCTCACACCTGCATATTCTTTTAATCTTCATTGATATTTTACACAAGTTCGATTCAACCTCACAATCTGATTGGTTAAGAAGTGCCATCACTGTGATGATATATGATGGTACTACCAATCCGCTAACACACTGCCTTTCACTAAATGTTTTGCAATGCATCTGAACATTAAGATTCTCTGCTGTTTCACTGAGCCATCTGTACAATTCAGGATCAAAAACGATCACAAATATAATTAATAGTCAATATAACATCTGATTAATTAATGAGGTTTATCTATTCTTATGTCCCAAAGGCTACAGTGTTTCACTTAAACACCTCATGATTTATTAATCATTTATGTTATAATTCATTTTAATTAAAATTTCAATTCAATTACACCAATGTAATTAAATATTATTAGAAACCTAATTTGGGGTGGCACAGTGGGTTAGTGTCTCAAATTTATTACCATGTCCGCATGGACTTTCTTCGGGTTCTCCGGTTTCTCCTCACAGTCCAAAAACATGGATTCAATGTGAAACATTTCTCCCACAAGCCTAGTAGAGGATTAAGTGGAAGATAATGAGATGAGAAGAACCTACTTTTATTAGTTATCATTATCGGCCTTGCTCATTTGATCTCTGAACATGTAAGTAATTACATTTCTGTTGTGTTTTAAACATTTTTATGGTTGTTGATTCATCAATCGATCATCTTCTACTTAATCCTATGCCAGGGTTGTAAAGGGGTTTCCCATGCCCATCCAGGGGATCAAATTTCAGGCTCTGAACATCCACACTCACCACTAGCTCAGACACACTATAAAATAGCATTTTGGAGCAGCCAATTCACTTTGAATCCATGTTTTTGAACTGTGGGAGGAAAATTGGAAACCCACAAGAACGCATGGAAACTCCCCCCAGATTGGGATGTAAACCTGGATCCTCAGTGCTGAGAGGTGGACATGCTAACCACTAAACCACCCTGATTATTGATCACAGAGGACAAATAGTTGAAAATGCATCTTTTTTTGTTTTTCAGTCACATTAGTCTCACTTTTAGAGGAACCTAATGATTTTTAAACTCTTTAAGGTGACAACAGCTGAGACAAACACAAAACCTCCATCAGCCTTCGACAGCCTCATCTTCAGAAAACTTAGAATCCCCCTGTCTATACTCCATCATATCTCCCATCTATAAAGAAGCAAAGCCAAACTATATCTGGCCGGTTGGACTCCGCACTGAGTCATCTGGAAAAACAGTATTGGATCTGGACTCCTTAATGCTAATATATCCAGCATCACTTCACCTTAAGAACTCTGTGAACATAATCATGGACCTGACCCCTAAAAACTTTGCTGACAGCAGTGTTGCACTTTCTCTAATGTAGTGACCACACAGATCCTAGTAAACACTACTGCAAACTTTGTCTGGTGTAGTTCTATGTTTCTGGTATTAAGACCAGCGTCACCAGGGAGCTATTTGTGATCAAATAAATAAAGAAAAAGAAAGTTATTGTGGTTTATTACTGCTAAATGAATGACTTTTGTTTAGCTTTTGTATAAAAACAATAGAACAGAAATAACATTGTATAATAACTAAATTTCAGCTGTGATGTTATTCACCACAGTACCACTTAAAAGTTTGGTAACGCCCCCTTCTTACTCCATTGTCTATTTCCTCCACTTACCGTATAGATGGACTTTGTAGTTTTACAATTATAGACTGTAGTACATCTGTTTACCTTTTTTGTGAGTCCCCTGTTGGTTCTCTGTTTTCTATTGGTCAGGAGCATCACAGAACAGGTATAATTTGGGTGGTGTATTGTTTATTGTCAGTTCTGCAGTGACACTGATGCAGTGAGGGGGTTTTAGTGCAGCAGTGCTTTATTTAAACATCTCAGTGACACTGCTGGGATAGGAATAATGCACCAACCAAATAATACCTGCTCTGTGGTGCTACTATTGGGGTCAGAGTAAAGGGGACGTACACAGTATGTACTGTAGTCCACAAACAGATGTACTGCAGTCTGGAATTGTAGAACTACAAAGTCCATCTTTACATCACTACGAAATTAGAATATGGACAATACATGGAGAAAAAAGAGGTGTGTTCAAACTCTTGACTGCTACTATATCAATTAATATACTTGTAGCTTAATGGTCAGCGAGTTGAATCCCATGTTGGGATGCTTGTAAGCCACAAAAAAACCACTAATCCAAAATACTATAATCAGTCATGTGACCTCACATGGATGACCGTGCTTTGTATTAACAACAAAATGGTCCATTATTTGCTTTTTTCTTTGTGCCATCAAACAAGTTTGCTATATAAACATACCATATGGATTCTAAATTATGAACAAAACCTGCATCGTTTAATCATTTACCAGCTAATTACATTCATGAAAGGCAGTGTAATTTTTATGAATGCATTTAGATGCCACCATAAACAGTTAACTACCACTATGTGTCACGGTAGTCTAAAGGCTCATTTATGCTCAACGTTAAATACGGAGACGGATACGGACGGAGCTTTTTGTCCGTACTCTGCGTTCATTTCGTACGTAATTTGCACGTTTTCTGAAAGCTTGCGGATGCGGACAGGACGGAGCAATACCACTGGAAACCGTGGGAGCAGTGCATGATGCGACCACTTCCATATGTACACGAAGAAGAATAAAAACATGGCGGAACTTTTTGAAGACCGGTTATACGAGTGTGTGCGCAATTTGAATAATTTATATGATGTTACTTCGCCGGGGCTCAGGGACAAACAGTTGTTACAAAGCAAAGCAAGTTATTCAATGCCCTGGCAGACATCCGAAAGTATTGGAAATGACGTTCGTCATCAATTTCCCTTATTGGGCGGACAAGTGAATAAAATTCTCCATCCAAATGTCGCCACCTGTTCAGTGGCCTCTCAGACCACGTCGTTGTCGTTTTTGCAGTTTGTACAAAATCAAAATTTCCTCCCCCGTCGCCATCTTTGATTTTTACTCTAAACTGCCCTCTAATGGATGTAGTGTTCAACAACCATATCAACGGAGCTGACGCGGGGAAGTATGTGGGCAGTAACTGTTATAACGCACGAAACGCACGCACACATTTTCGTACGCAGAGGGAGTATAAATTAGGCTTACCTCGGGAAGAAGCAGTTGCGCATAGAAAGCGCAGAGCCGCCGCGTATACACGCGCTGAAGTGAGCCAGGCACGCAGGTAGCAGAGAACGGGTTTATTAAAGGTGCAGTGCACCAAAAAACATGAGATACAAAAGACTAGTGACATTAAACACAACGACCGAGAACGAGAAACAATGGACATAAATACAAAAAGACACCCGACCACGTGCACAAGACAAACCAATCACAAGACGACGTTAATTAACTAACTAAATACCCACTGAACATTAATTAACGGAACAGAACGAGACTAAACACAAAACAGGTGACAGGTGCCCTAGGCACCTGTTACACTATGAGCAATATATAATTGTATTACATTGTTTGTGGACAATCAGACTATATTATTCTGCCAGTACAGGGAAAGTCAGAAGATGAAAGTGGTATATAAGGTGACCTTTAAAAAAGGATTCCATTATTTACATATTTGCGTTTACAGTTAGTAAGGTAGCAGATGCGACTTATACAAACGAGAGAACAATTTAAGTGCCATTCAGGTGTCCATGATTATTTCAACAGTAAATATCTAAGGCATGTACAGAAAAATCAAACAATGTCAGCTGGAAGCCAGAATAGGGGATATATTAACCAATTTTATTTATATATAAGTATAGTTATCTGCTTCAAACTTTTTAGCTTACTTGAGGAAAACTGTTATAATATATGCAAAATATCAATGAGTTAGGGATAAAAAATGTTCACATTGTTTAAATGTACTTGTAACTTGCTGAATAGAAAAATAATAAATAAATGGGTTCTATAAAAATACATCTAAAATTTTAGCATGTTAAAATGTTGGATAAATTCATAAAAAATATTTAATGTTGTTAAATATGTATGTTGATGACACGTTTTACTAATTAGTTCCTGTCTGTGCAGCTTTTCAGTTTCAAGATCACTCTCTCTCTCACTCTTTCTCACCAAATCCTCCGGTGTTCGCATGTAAGGATGCCAAAGGTTTAAGATCCCTCACTTGGTTTAGCCCGTCTGCGCAATGCTTTCCAGGGTGTCGCCACCATGCATGCTATAATAATTGGAGCCACAGGTGAGTGATGGGTGGCAGGGTGATCGGGGAACAAAGATGAAGGGGCTGTCTAGAGGACATGGCAAACCCCCTGTCAAGGATATCTCCACAGTGACACCCCAATTTAATCATTTAATAATTTATTACATTCATGAAAGGCAACTGTAATGTAGAGTCAACTAAATATTGAGCAATGCACTCCACAGACATTATGCTCTCACACATACAGAGTCTTCACACAAATCTTTTAAATTTTTTCATTTTGTGTATTCAGTTTGGTAGCTTACCTTGTCACATAACATGGTTCAGTCGCTACAAATGCAATCAAGCTGTATTGGACTCATATGCAGCTAAATGTCTGCTTCGCATCTTGTATAATTACACCCTTTTCCTGAGATTCATAACACAATAATGCCCTCTCGTACCTTATTGCTTATCTCATAATCTTATTATCTTTCACATAATCGTATCATCTTTCACTTAATCCTATAATAGGTATTAGGGTCACGGGAAGTTCCCTATGCCCATCCAGGGAAGAATGTTTAGAGCGCTGGGCAGATACACCCAGAACAGGGTGCCAATCTATCTATAATCTATTTATTTCATTTACAAGTTCTTTATTTATAGAGCGCTTTTTACAACAGTACATCGTCACAAAGCAGCTTCACAGAATAAAAGGCCTTTAAACCCCCAAAGAGCAAGCCGAAGCGACAGTGGCAAGACAAAACTTCCTGTTGTGTTGTTATTTTAAGGAAGAAACCTTGGGAGGACCAAGACTCAGTGGGGGACTCATCCTCCTTGAGCGGCCAGGCAGCATCAACAGTGCAGGACACTTACAGTATGTACAGATTGTGTCGAGATTGGGTGACTAACAACTGGAAAACTATATGTAAATCCATTAAGGGGGTCCTGCAGGACTGCCAGTCCAATACGTCAGGTGAGACGGACACAGAAACCACAAAATCCATCGGTACTAAATATTGAGAACTCAGGTGATTTGTTCTAGCATGAGGTTCAAACACACAAAACAGAAGGACACACATAAGACAGACAGACCCACGGACGCACACCCATGGTGCGGTAACTCCACGATTTGGTGATTTGACAGTGTACTGCCCAACTCGCACCACTGCCATCTCACATAAACTCTCTGCACCTTGCACTTTTTCACTTCACTTCTCTTTTCACGGCACTCTCAGACTTCCCATATATCCCCCATACATTCCCATTTTCTATTTGAATTTCATTTTTATTTAATTCCATTGTTTTTTTTTTTAGATAATTGAATTTAATTCTATTTCTTTCTTGTAAATATTGCTATTTGCGGCAACATGGTGGCTTAGTGGTTAGCATGTTCTCTCAACACTAGAGATTCCCGGTTCGAATCCCCATCGGGGTAGAGTTTCCATGTTCTCCCCGTGTCCGTGTGGGTTTCCTCCGGGTTCTCCGGTTTCCTCCCACAGGTTATCTCAAATTTACCTCAAAGCCATGTTTTTGGACTGTGGAAGGAAACTGGAGAACCCAAAAAGAAAACCCACATGGACACGGGAGAACATGGAAACCCAAATTGGGATTTGAACCTGGATCCTCAGCACAGAGAGATGGACTTGTTAACCACTAACCCACTGTGCCTTTATTGTTCTGTAGCTGTATTAAAATTGAATAACACACCCGCCAGGCTATATGAACCCCACCCCCAGACAAAACAAAATGCTGACAAAAAAAAGGGTCAGTAAATTCTGTTGTACTGGACTTTATGTAAACCACATTTAATATAAATTTAATATATTATTTTATAATATAAATAAAATAATATTTAATTGCATAAAGTTAAAGTATATGTCAGAGACCGCAGCGCTGCGGCGCGTTCCCCTAGCCCCGCCTACTAATCAGCGCGCGTTCTCCGTACACCAGGTGAGGTTCATTGTTTCCGGGTTCTTTCTTTCCTTTATAAGGCTTTCCGTTTCGCTGGCCTGGCGCGAAGTATTTAGCCGTTTACGACTGTACCGAGCGTTTATCCTAGTGATACATCCTGCCTTCTTCCTCAGTCTTCTTCCGTGTTTTGGTCTCTGTTGGGTGAGTGCGATTTCGAGTGTGTTTAGTTGTAGCGTGTTCCTATCTCTCTGTTCCCCGCTTCTATCAACCTCTCGTCCTCCCTCTCTCCCTTTCCCTCGTCCCCGTCCTTTTCCCCCTTCATTTAGTTTTAGGATCTTGTGTGTGTGTTGTGTGTGGAAGGAAAGTCCGTGTCCGTTTTTGATGGTTAGTATCCTTAACATATTCTCACTTTTTATTACTAATATCTCCACTGTCGGTGTATATAACACACTTAACCCATCTCGTATTAACCACTTCTCTGTCTCCCGGTTCCAGGTTCCCGTAGGTGTGTTTCCTTCCCAGTTACCCATCCTCGGTTCTCCCTGGTTACCGCCTTGTCCAGCACTTCACCTCCTCTATCCTGTGTCTATTCTATTTAGCTCCTCCTTTCACGCTTTTTCCCCATTCTCTTTGTTTAACCTATTCCCCGGTGTTTATATTTTGTGTTGGTGTTGGTTTGTCTGTTTTCATCTCTTCTGCTTGATACCAGGTTCGCTGCCATTCCTGGTGTTCAGGCGACGCACGTTGACATCCAGCGAGTGTTCCAGTGATCCTGCTAACTATCACATACGCTGTCACGTGCCACTCGGTCGCTGCTGTTTTTTGATTGGTGTAATAAACCACCGTTGTTTTTGCATCAACGTCTCCTCTGTTCTCTCTGAGCCGGACTCATAACAGAATACTTCGCCACCATGGAGACGGCAGAACAACTAATCCAGCGGCTTCTAGAACAGATCGATGCTCAGGGTCAGGCGATTCAAACGCTCGCCCAGCAGGTCCAGAACCTCGCAGTGGGGGCTGCGACGGTCCCTCCGACTACCACAGCTAGTGCAGCACCTACACCCGCTCCGGCTACCACGCAACCTGCCACGATGATCCCCATCCCTGAACCGCCATTATATTCAGGGGACCCTGAGAGTTGTGAGGAATTCTTATTAAATTTCTCTCTGTTCCTCATCAGCAGACCACCTATCCCGGACCGCAACGCCATAGCCCTCCTCATCTCCAGGCTCACGGGGGCGGCATCCACCTGGGCTACAGCCATCTGGCAGACCAACAGTTCCGAGATCTCTGACCTCCAACACTTCCTCTCTGCGTTTCGCAGTGTCTTCCACCACCCACGTCATGGCGTCTCTGCCGGGGACGAGCTGCGCAGGCTCAACCAGGGAGGACAGAGCGTAGCGGATTATGCCCTCAAGTTCCGCACGCTGGCAGCCTCGAGTGGTTGGAACGATGTAGCACTCATTTCCCAGTTCAAAGCCGGCCTCCATCCCAAGATGCAGAGAGAACTGGTCTACCGCTCACTTCACATGAGTCTGGAGGAGATTGTCGAGCTAGCTATTCAGCTGGACTTCCACGACATGCCGATTGCCCACCACCCGCCTCCTAGCCAACCTTCCACCACACCTGACCAGGAAGCCATGGAGATGGGACGATCTCGGCTCACGGCAAGACAAAGAAGAGAACAGATCCGGCACCAGTTAGGCATGTACGGTGGAGAAAAGGGACATCAACGTCCGGAGTGCCCTGTGATGCCGGTAAAACAGGCTAAGAAACCTAGAGAGGAAAAGAGGTCCAAGGAGTACCCCAGTTGCTCCAACTCCCCTCAGGTGAGCACACTCCAACCCACCCAAAAAGTCAGTTCACGTATTTCTATCCAACTCTCTCACAAGTGTAATGTGTTCTCGGTAGCGGCATTGATTGACTCGGGGTCGGAGGGAGACTTCATCGACAAGAAACTGGTGCAGAAGCTCCGGGTGCCCACAGTTCCCATCAAGACACCGCTGAGAATATCCGGAGTGAACGGCAAGAACGTGGGGAGCATCACCCACCGCACCGCCCCCATCTCCCTATGCCTAGGGATGCTCCACAGTGAGAGGCGGAGCCTTTTCGTCATGTCCGCCACTATCTCTCCTGTCATACTAGGCCAACCGTGGTTGCGTGACCACAATCCCTCCCTGACCTGGGACCCCTTGGATATCCTGGCCTGGTCTCCACGCTGCCACACCCGCTGTCTAACATCGCTCACCAAAGTAAGGACGGTGGCAGCTACCAGATCCACTATGGAGGGTTTACCTCCTAACGTCCCTCCCGAGTTCCAGGACCTCGCTACGGCTTTCAGCAAGGGTCACGCCTGCCGTCTTCCCCCACACCGTGAGTATGACTGCGCCATTGAGTTCCTGCCTGGCACCAGACTCCCGCGCTCCATGCCTTACCCACTCTCCATCAAGGAAACTGCCGCTATGGAGGAGTACATCGCTGAGGCACTTTCGCAGGGATTCATCCGGCTTTCCAAATCCCCGGTCAGCTCCAGCTTTTTCTTTGTTCCCAAGAAGGACGGCACTCTTCGCCCATGTATCGATTACCGTGAGCTCAACAAGATCTCTAAGAGGTACACCTACCCTCTCCCACTCGTCCCTTCAGCACTGGAGCAGCTACGGAAAGCCAAGATTTTCTCCAAACTTGATCTCCGCAATGCCTACAACCTGGTGAGGATCAAGGAGGGGGACGAGTGGAAGAAGGAACGCTAGTTTAGAATGTTTGTTAGGGTAATATGTAGGACTTTTGAATATTAGTATTATATTAATGAAGTCCTCCGCATCCCATTACCAAATATCGGAAAATAGGAGACAGTCAAAGGGTAATGCGTGTTTTATTAATTAAAATATCTGACTCCAAAGATATGTTTTAAATGGTAACTTTAGTTACACGAGTGCCCTTTTGCACAAAACAGGTTAATTCTTCCTAATGGTTAAGCCTTAAAGTATCTGACTCAGGTATTTTATAAGCATGCAGAAATCTTAATTCTGTCAGAGGCTTCTCTAATACATGGACAGAAACTATCTTGACATGTGGATCATAAAATATTTTTATATCCCTCAGAGGTCAATCTTATATTTGCTTATATTTTACCATTTAACAAAAGATATATTAGCCTTTGATTTTGGTCTTAAGAGATCGACTGGTACATTACTTAAGTAATAACAAAGTTTATTTACGAGTAAACAGTAGGATTAATAAAGATTACAATACAAAGTTACAAGGATTCTACTTACACAAAACGCAACTGTTTAATGGAAATGAGTTGTCCAAACTCAATAATGCCTTTTATCCTCTCTCCCCAGAAAAACCATGAAGTCCTCTCAGCCTCACCTCATGTTGAAGCTTCCTAAAAGCTCCCTCCAAAACCTCTATCTTTGTGAGTGTTACATACTTGTATATAAGCTTCTAACTTCTTTAAAGTTTCCGCCCAGGTCATTTAAATGTAAAAAGTTCAGTTATCAGATGGAAACATCTGTCAGCTGTAACAACAGTACAAATCATTCATTTTACTTTGATTTGATCATCACGTTGGGGTCCCTATTGTCCCTGTAAAAGTTGCTTTGCTAGAACTCACTGATGAGTGAGAACCAATTGTCTTTTCTTTCTGTTTGAGATAATCTCGTCACCTGTTTGTGGCTTTTGAGTATCTGCATCGTAAAAGCTGGCAAAGTCACATGTTTATAAGAAATAATTTGTATCAGTAATCTGTACCAGGTATAAATATACTGTATAATACTTTACAACATAATGTACATTTTTTACAGATAATCACCTTAACGAGAGGATTGTTTAAATACCAAACATGACATAGTGCAAATCATTATTAATACATAATTATTATTCATTAAACACAGCACAAGTTTCCTTATTTCTACAAATATGTAAATTTAACAGTGAAGTATAAGACATAATGAGAAGATTGTTGTGCTAAATAATTGCTTTAAGTTAGTGAAATCACACAGAGAGAGACACTGTTTAAGTATAAAAGTCTACAATTCATATGATGAATACACAGACAACAAAAGACTAATAAAAAAACTTGGATCTTTTTTTTTCTTGATAAAAATTTGTAAATAAATTATTTGGTATATTGCTAAAGTAATGACACAATGTCAACTTACATCTAAATTTGATTGCTTTCCTCAACAGATTCACCAGGTTCATCGCTATAGTGTGTGAAGTTCAGAGCAGAAGTGATTAAAATAAAGTAAGATAATATGAAATTGCTCATCCAATAATTGAAGTGAGCTTGTGGTGCACATATTTCAGTAATCCTTGCTTGAGTTAACCAAACAGTTCAATCCTGTTGCATCCTGTTCCCACTAGTTTAAACCAGTATTCCACGTGTCTATCATATTTAAACAGCCTCAGTAATCAATATTTAAAAATGTGGAAAGATCAAAAGGAATGGAATAATACTAATACTAAAAAAGGAATACTAATAATACTGAATTAGTTATTAGAATTAGTGTGAATTAGAATTAGGTATACCTGAATTAGTTAAAATTACATTCATTCCTCTCTGTACATTCATTCATTCCTCTCTGTTCACCTATTGTGGCTCCACTGTATCATCTTTAAATTATATATATAAAGCAGTGGCGGGGCGTCAGGGCCTTCAAGTCCTTTTCTGTTGGCCTAAAAAATATCTGAATCACAGACTGATGTGAATTATATTTTGTCCATGAATACTTAAAATATAAAAATAATTTAATAATTTAATTTAATTTAAAAATAATTTTAAAATAATTAAAATAATAAAATAATTCAAAATGATCTGTCCCTTTGCTTTCATAGCGTTTCCCCTTGTTAAGCTGCTTCCGGACATCCATCCATCCATCCATTATCTTCTGCTTTATCCTATGTATTAGGGTCATGGGGGGTTCCCCATGCCCATCCAGGGGAGAACGTTTCGGGCGCTGGGCAGATACACCCAAGACAGGGTGCCAATCCATCGCTGGGCACACACTCACTCACACAGACATCCACACATACACACTCTATATGGGGCAATTTGGAGAACTCAATTGACTTGATCCATGTTTTTGGACTGTGGGAGGAAACCGGAAAACCCGGAGGAAACCCACGCAGACACGGGGAGAACAAAGCTCCACCCAGATTGGGATTCGAATCCCTAGCGCTGAGAGGCGAACGTGCTAACCACTAAGCCAGCGTGCCGCCCCGCTTCTGGACATGTGTTTTCTTATTAAAACACTAAACCAATCACATTTCAGCATGATTTGTTGCCAGGTTTAAATAATCTGCCTAATGTCTCCGTTATCAGTTCTGCAGCCCAGTAGCATAAAATGAGTGTTGATTGACCTGTTGCTTCAACCGATCAGATTGAGTTGGCCCTCTCTCAGGCATATGATACGTCAGTGTATTCATGCCCTCATGATTCAGTCTGACATTAAAACATATTACAGAAATGCAACTCGACTTTCAGCATTTGCTTCGATGGCAATAAGAAAGGATTTCTTAACAGAACTAATAAAATTCTTGGTAAGGTAAAGAATGTGGATGGATTTTGTGTACAAATAATTAGGATTTAATCATGATTTTTTAAGAGTGTTACTTTTCTTAATAATGTTTATGAGGTTATTGTGGTGATTTTTTATGTGTGGCTAGACGAGTTATCTACCTGAACAGCTCTTTATACTACGTTTCTGCATAGTATTTTTTTTATTGCCATAGAATAATTATTGACAGTTGATGCAGACGTAACTTTACTGAAGGCCTAGGTGTGTGTTTCTTTGCTATATTGTGGGGTTTATGCGCAATTGATTATCAACATATGATGTTAATATTATATAGGTTTGAGCATGTAGAAAGTGTTTAACGCTGTGAGAAAGGTTTATAAAGACTTTAAAATATTAAATAATAAAATAAATATAACAATGCTACTTTGAGAATTTTCTTCTGGAACGTGACTCCAGATTGATTTTTATATATCAGCAGTTCTTTTCAGAGCAAGTGCCACCCATTATCAAACCAAAACGACATATAGCAAACATCAATTTTGTTATATGTTAAAGGTCTTTCTGTCACACTCATTTGACTGGGTCTGGGGCAACAAACAAAGCATTGTGGATAATACAGAGAAACAATACCTGAAAGATCATTATTTTAAATGCGAAGAGCATAAAAATTTCTATTGCCAGCTACATGAATATTATATACAAGCCTAATTAATATTGAGCAAAACAGAAGTAAAGGAATTTTTTTATATATTAACTGGTTGTTTTATTGGGGGGTACGGTGACTTAGTGGTTAGCGTGTCCTCCTCTCAGCTCAGCTCTGTGTCAATCTGGGCATAATTTTCATGTTTCCCCGTGTTCGTGTGGGTTTTCTCCGTTTTTTCCTCCCACAGTGTAAAAACATTGATTCAATGTAAATTCACACTAATGCCTGTAACAGGTGCCTAGGGCACCTGTCACCTGTTTTGTGTTTCGTCCCGTTCGTTTGAGTTAATTAACGTTCTGTGCTCATTAGTTTAGTTAATTAACTCCTTTTTGTTATTGGTTTGTCTTGTGCACGTGATCGGGTGTCTTTTTGTATTTATGTCCATTGTTTCGTGTCTTTGGTGCTGGTCGTTTGTTTTATGTCACGTAGTCTCTTTTGTACCTCATGTTTTTTGGTGCACTGCACCTTTAATAAACCCGTTATCTGCTACCTGCGTGCCTGGCTCCCTTCAGCGTGTGTATCGCGGCGGTCTGCGCTTCCTATGCGCCACCGCTTCAGCTCGAGGTAGACTACTGTGACAGAACAACCAGCCAGGCAATTTGGTGAGTCCAGAGCCCAGGTAAGCGCATTTAAAAAATTTTTTTTGTGGGGGCCGTGTAGCCTCGTACTCGCGGCGCGTAAGGACGGCTCGAACAGAGAAATGTATGATTGTTATGATTCCGATGATGAGTGGATGTGGAGGTACGGGTACGAAGCGCTCTACGCTGAGGAAGGTCTGGACTTGGTTCAGATCTCTGATGATGAGACGGGCGAGTCGTACCTGTATGGGCATATTCTGCCCATACAAACCCTCCTCAACTCTGAGGAGTTCTGGACGGACGCTCCGGTCCAGCTTGTTAAACCCCACGTGGCGAGATCCAGACGCAGAGCGCGCCGGCGCGGTGCCAAGACGCAGCGTGCGCGCGGCACGTGTGCCGCGGGGCAGTCATGTGACGCGCCCGCGCCGGACCGCGCTGGCCATCTCCTCGCCCGATGTGGGCGTCCACCGGACCACGCTGCCAGAGGGCGTGGCCCACTCCTCGTCCGACGGGGGCGCCCGCCTCGCCACGCAGCCAGAGTACGTGGCCAACTCCGCGCCCGATGTGGGCGTCCACCGGACCATGCAGCCAGTGGGCGTGGCCCACTTCTGATCCGCCGTGGGCGTCCACCTGACTTTGCAGCCAGAGGGCGTTCGGCACGCCTCACCCGCAGAGGGCGTCTACCTGACTTTGCAGCCAGAGGGCGTTCGGTACGCCTCACCCGCAGAGGGCGTCCACCCGAGGGCACCTTCCAAGCCCCGCTCAAGGAGGGCGGAGGACCCCCCCCCCCACCCGGGACTGTTTTTTTTTTCCCTTGGTCGCGTCCCCCCGTTGCGCGACCGCAGGGGCGGGGGTAATGTAACAGGTGCCTAGGGCACCTGTCACCTGTTTTGTGTTTCGTCCCGTTCATTTGAGTTAATTAACGTTCTGTGCTCATTAGTTTAGTTAATTAACTCCTTTTTGTTATTGGTTTGTCTTGTGCACGTGATCGGGTGTCTTTTTGTATTTCTGTCCATTGTTTCGTGTCTTTGGTGCTGGTCGTTTGTTTTATGTCACGTAGTCTCTTTTGTACCTCATGTTTTTTGGTGCACTGCACCTTCAATAAACCCGTTATCTGCTACCTGCGTGCCTGGCTCCCTTCAGCGCGTGTATCGCGGCGGTCTGAGCACACAAACTTTTGGCAATAATGTGACCTGAGGCTGATTTCGAATTGGTTATTTTAGGTTTTTTCACGGCTCAATGTCTCAGGACAGACTGAATGCATTGACCATGTTGTAATTTGAGAAAATACTAGTCATAGAGATGACTGAATTTAACAGGAATGTTATTGAGAAAGCTCCTCCTTGGATCACCACCTTATCGTGGTGGAGGAGCAAGACCAGGAACAAGTGTACTCTGCCCGAAGTGGGGTTATCGGGGCCCTAACCTGGAGCCAGGCCCGGGGATGGGGTTCGTCTGCAAGCATCTGGTGGTCGGGCACATTCCCATGGTGCCCAGCCGGGTCCAGCCCGAAGGAGCTACATGGGTTCCCCCTCAAATGGGCTCACCACCATTGGGGGGGGGTAGTAATAGGGGTTCGGTGCAGTGTGGATCGGGCAGTGGCCGGAGGCATGGGCCTGGGCATCGCGATCCTTGGTTGATGAAAATGATTTTTGGTACTTGGAACGTCACTTCACAGATGGGGAAGGAGCTGAGAGATACCGGCTAGATATAGTCGGGCTCACCTCAACACACAGATCGGGTTCTGGGTCCAATCTCCTTGAGAAGGGCTGAAGAGGGCTCTGTTCTTTTCTGGAGTTGCCCTTGGCGAGAGGCATTGGGCAGGTGTGGGCTTTCTCGTGGCCCCCCGGCTTGATGCGTGCATGTTGGGGTTTTCTCCGGTGGACGAGAGGGTAACTTCCCTACGCCTTCGGGTTGGGGAACAGGTACTGACTGTTGTCTGCTCTTATGCGCCAAACGGCAGTTCAGAGTACCCAGCCTTCTTGGAGTCTGTGTGTGTGTGGAGGAGGGGGGGGGGGGTACTGCTCCCCCTGGAGACTCTGTAGTCCTACTGGGGGACTTCAATGCTCACGTGGGCAATGACAGTGAGACCTGGAGAGGTGTGATTGGGAGGAATGGCCCCTCTGATCTGAACCTGAGCGGTGTTCAGTTGTTGGACTTCTGTGCAAATCACATTCTGTCCATCATGAACACCATGTTCAAGCACAAGGGTGTCCATAAGTGCACATGCCGCCCGGATGCCCTAGGCCGCAGTTCAATGCTCGACTTTGTAGTTGTGTCATTGGACTTGCGGCCGTGTATCTTGGACACTCGGGTGAAGTGTCCAAGTGTCCTGGTGGTGAGTTGGATCAGGTGGCGGGGAAGATGCCGGTCAGACCAGGCAGACCTAAACATATTGTGAGGGTTTGCTGGGAACGTTTGGCAGAAGAACCCGTCAGACGGATGTTCAACTCTCACCTCCATCAGAGCTTCAACCACATTCCAGGGTAGGTGGGGGAGTCTGAATGGGCCATGTTCCGTTCCTCCATTGTTGAGGTGGCGGACAAGAGCTGTGGTCGCAAGGTAGTTGTTGCCTCTCATGGCGGTAACCCTCAAACACGGTCGTGGTCACCCCGTGTAAGGGATGCCGTCGAGCTGAAGAAGAAGTCGTATCAGGCATGGTTGGCCTGTGGGACTCCAGAAGCAGCTGACCGGTACCGACTGGCCAGGCGATTTACAGCTTCGTGCGTCGCGGAGGCAAAAACCCGGACATGGGAGGAGTTCGGTGAGGCTTTGGAAAGTGACTTTCGGTCGGCTCCAAGAAGATTCTGGTAAACTGTCAGTTGACTCAGGAGGAGAAAGCAGTGTGCCACTAACACAGTATATAGTGGAGGTGGTGCACTGAGTTTGCTCAACCAGTCTACATTTGTTTTGTGGATCTGGAGAAGGCTTTCGACTGTGTCCCTCGAGGTATTTTGTGGGAGGTGCTTCGTGAGTATGGGGTACGTGGCTCCTTACTACGGGCCATTCAGTCCCTGTATTTGCAAAGCAGGAGCTTGGTTTGCATGGCCGGCAGTAAGTCGTACTTGAATTCAGTGAGGGTTGGACTCTGTCAGGTCACCGGTTCTGTTCATAATTTATATGGACACAAATTCTAAGCTTGGCCAGGGGATGGAGGGTGTCCGGTTTGGTGATCTGAGGATCACGTCGCTGCTGTTTGCAGACGATGTGGTCCTGTTAGCATCATCAGGCTGTGAACTTCAGCTCTTACTGGATTGGTTCGCAGCCAAGTGTGAAGTGAGAATCAGCACCTCCAAATCTGAGGCCATGGTTATGAGTCAGAAAGGGTAGAGAGTCCTCTCTGGGTCAGGGATCAGATCTTGCCTCAAGCGGAGGAGTTTAAGTATCTCGGGGTCTTGTTCACGAGTGATGGTAAGATGGGACGTGAGATTGACAGACGGATTGGCACAGGGTCAGTGCAGGGACCCTATACTGGTCTGTTGTGGTGAAGAAGGAGCTAAGCCATAAAGCAAGTCTCTTGATTTACCAGTCCTGGCGCCTTCCTAGGGAGGTGTTTCAGGCAAGTCCAGCTGAGAGGACACCCCGGGGAAGACCCAGGACACGCTGGAGGGATTATATCTCTCAGCTGGTCTGGGAACGCCTCAGGGATCCTCATTTGAGCTGGTGGAGGTGGCTGGGTCGAGGGAGGTCTGGGTCTCCCTACTTCGGTTGCTGCCACCGCGACCCAAACCTGGGACAAGCGGAAGATAATGGATGGATGGATGGATGGATGGATGGGTTATTGAGAAATTTGCAGGCCAGAAGGAAAGAAAGGCAAAATTCATTTTTAAATAAAGCTATTTTTAAAGATATGTTTTTTGTTTGTTTTTTATTTTTTTTGTCTGTTTGCGCCCCCCCCCCCCTCAGTTTTTTTTAGCACCAGCTGCCACTGGTTGCTAGGAAGGTAAAAACACCTTATTTGGTCTACAGGAAGATTTACAGGCAGTGGAGTGGTGATGCTGTTCTACTGTGTAGTGAAAACAGCACAAATATGGCATCAATGAAAAAGGCATATTGTGGGTATCTCCAGCACAAGATTCATAATCTGACATGTGCATATAGGATCAGAAAAATAAACCTGATGCTATTTGAAAACAAGTCACCAGGTGACATTATGATTGACTCCGATGAACCATAGACACAGCTACATAAAATAGAACACCATTAAAAATTATGATTAATCCAAGTGATAATACATGTGCTATTTCTACAAAAGTACCAGCAAAACTTTGGAGGGCAATGACCCTTACAACCAAAATCATACCATCCATCCACCCATTATCTTTCACTTAATCCTATACTAGGGTTGCTACATAGTTTCCCCATTCTTATCTAGGGAATGTTTCAGTCGCTGGGCAGATTAATCCAGGACAAGGTGCCAATCCATCACTGTTCACACTCACTCTCACACATACACTATATATATGGGGAGCACATGGAAACTCCACCCAGATAGAGATTTGAACCTGGATCCCCAGCACTGAGAGGGCGGATATGCTAACCACTATGCCAATAGTTACACCCATTTTGGATTTTTGCGATTCTTAAAACTTATGCATCTTGGTGAGCATGTGCTCCTTCTACTAGTAAATAATTTTGTAAAATAATTATAAACAAAGGGAAACCTACTGGAACTGATGCAGTGAGACTGGTACAGACTGTGCTGAGACCCTCTGCAACGTATAGCTACTCTGGCCATGAGGACCACCTGCAAGAAAAAAGTGAGAAAAAAGGTGAGAGAGCAATTACAGCACCACTGCATGACTACAGTATTACTGTGCATACTATGTATGTTGTACTGAGCCCATGACCACGTGCAGTGGTGAGAGGAATTGGATGACATGCATGCTAACAACATGGATCAGCAAGTGTTAGGTGCACACACTAAGATATTATGATCAATCATGCGTTGAGTTTGTGTTGCAAGCACAAGGAACATGATGAATACAAGTAAATAATTAAGATAATAGGTAGGAAACAGGCTTCTACAACAAAACAATAATTGTAAACACATTAAAGTTAGCAATGGACTACCTCAAGAGGTGATAATACATTGCCCTCACTAACCCCTGACCTATGTATCTTTAAAATTCTATGGTTAGATCATGAAAAAGGAATGAAGCATGACTTTCACAGAACTAGTATCTTTTGCATGGAAATAAATACAAAGTACCGACCACCCAGAGTTACTCATAAGTTTGTTTCACATAATTTTTCTTTGTAATACTGTAACTAATGAATGATTGAACCATACACTACAGACCATACACTAACCGGCCACTTTATTAGCTACACATCCTTATTTCTACACTCATTATTTATTATATCAGTTCCACTTCTCATATACAGATGAACTTTGTAGTTCTACAATTACAGACTGCAGTCCATTTGATTTTCTTCGTACTTTGTTAGTTTCCTTTGCTCTGTTATTTTATGATCAGGACCACCACGGAGCAGATATTATTTGGGTGGTGGATAACTCTCAGCACTGCAATGACACTGATTTAGTGGTGGTGTGAGCACCTCAGTGTGGTTGAATCACCAGGCGTCATTCATCACTAGAGCGAAGTGAATGTTTTGGAGTGTTTTTTAAAAATTATAGAGTGAAGGTTGTGGCAGATTCAGATATTTTCCTGTAGGTTAGAGTGAGTGACTTGTACTGAATGCAAGCAGCTACAGGAAGCCAATAGAGAGAATGAGTAGTGAAGTGATATGAGTTCGCTTGGGCTGGTTAAACACAAGTCGGCCTGCAGAGTTCTGAATTAGTTGTAGAGGTCTGATTGTGGAAGCTGGGAGATGAGCAAGTAATGTATTACAGTAATCGAGCCAGGATAGGATGAGGGCTTGACAGCTGGAGCATGTTCAGTCACGAAAGGTGTACAGTGAGCGGATAGTGTTTCAAAACATTGCAGTGCTATGTCCACTTATACCAGCATTAACACATTAACGCAGCACTACAATGTTATTGTCACTGCGGTGCTGAGAATTATGCACCAAAAATATCTGTCTGAAGAGGTCCAAATCATTAGAGAAACAACATAAAGGTGCTAACAAAGTATGTTGAGAAACAGCTAATCTACAGTCTGTTATTACAGAAATACAAAGTAATAAACTGGATAACAATTGAAGGAATTAAGATATAAACCTATGTATGATATCAATTTGAATTAATAAAGCAAAAATAAATAACAGTTTCATGATTTATGCATATATATATATATATATATATATATATATATATATATATATATATATATATATATATATATATATATAATTTTTTTCTCCAGAAATGGGCCTTCCCTAAACATTTGTTTAAAATGCACAACTGTGTATTTTGTATTCTGTGTATCAAATAATTAAAAGCAATGCCCTGCTTCGTGTTAACAGCCTTGTGTAATTACAAACAATAAATTAATCTTGCCTTGTTACTGGTTACCTGTGATAAGTCCCAATGTACCATATTGTATAAGGAAAAACATAGCCAGACAAATCCCATTCAAACCACAATGGACCAAAGATTTTAATCTAAACTGAGAAGGGAAGGAAGGATGTTCTAATGTGTTTTAAATGGCGTGACTCTTTGACCTGATATCCATTTCCATTTCCATTTGGTCATTTAGCAGACGCTTTTATCCAAAGCGACTTACAAGGTGAACACAGGGTTGATCACAACATCCCTGGAGCAATGAGGGTTAAGGGTCTTGCTCAAGGACCCACACTGGTAACTTCAGTGGACCTGGGATTTGAACCCCCAACCTTCAGTCTGATAGCCCAACGCCCTGACCACTGAGCTACCACTTCCCCTCATATAAATGTTATAGTCATAAATGTGGTCAGCAATGATTGCAAAGCAGGTTGGTATAATTTTCATTTGTAACAATTGTCATTTAAATCAGATGTTTTTAATGAGAATGAATTACTGCACTGGAGACGTGATACAAGCCACTGTTCGTGTAACTGCCTACTTGAGCAGTTAATATTTTAATTGGTTTAAAGTTTGTAAAATTGTATAATAGTGTATTTTATAACTTCTGTTCTTTTAAGAACATTGACAACGTTAATTTCCATGGTTACACTGCTAATTACCGCGGTTACCATGTTACAAAGGTTCCAAAGTTAGCATTAAGGGTTATTCAGAAGCTGGAGAGTGACAGGTCGCAACGTGAAACTATAGCTCTCTTTGATATTTCATGCAGCCAATGAGGTTTGTGTTCTGTTAGTATACCAATTATGTTTGCGTAAAGTTTATTACCTTTTCTAGCATTAGAGTGAATTGATATGTAATTACGGTTCTAAATCAAGATGTAAATTCGTGTGGTAAAACCAACAAAGATCATTCTTAAGATTAATAGTTTACAATGTGGAAATTACTCATTGTATATTTGTTTATGTGATTTATGTTACAGTTCTTACAGTTGGGTGTAAGGTCATGTACAAAGTTAAGGTGCAAACTCAAGAATAAACCTAATCAGTATTGGCAAGAATATTTGTGCTGTCGACTTTAAATCTGAGGGAGCTACAGTTAGTGGTTTGCCAGTAAAGACTTGATTAACAGAATCAACTGCCATTTAAAAGGACAATTTATAATTTTATTTAATTATTTACTTGTATTCATCATGTTCCTTGCGCTTGCAACACAAACTTCAACGCATGATTAATCATAATATCTTAGTGTGTGCACCTAACACTTGCTGATCCATGCTGTTAGCATGCATGTCATCCAATTCCTCTCACCACCGCACGTGGTCATGGGCTCAGTACAAGGCATACACAGTATGCACAGTAAGTCATGGTAGTCATGCAGTGGTGCTGTAATTGCTCTCTCATATACAGATGAACTTTGTAGTTCTACAATTACAGACTAGTCCATTTGATTTTCTACATAATTTGTTATTTTATGATCAGGACCACCACGAAGCAGATATTATTTGGGTGGTGGATAACTCTCAGCAGTGCAATGACACTGATTTAGTGGTGGTGTGAGCACCTCAGTGAGGTGGAATCACCAGGCGTCATTCATCACTAGAGCGAAGCAAATGTTTTGGAGTGTTTTTTAAAAATTATAGAGTAAAGGTTGTGGCAGATTCAGATATTTTCCTGTAGGTTAGTGTCAGTGACTTGTACTGAATGCAAGCAGCTACAGGAAGCCAATAGAGAGAAATGAGCAGTGAAGTGATATGAGTTCGCTTGGACCGGTTAAACACAAGTCGGCCTGCAGAGTTCTGAATTAGTTGTAGAGGTCTGATTGTGGAAGCTGGGAGATGAGCAAGTAATGTATTACAGTAATCGAACTGGGATAGGATGAGGGCTTGACAGCTGGAGCATGTTCAGTCACGAAAGATGTACAGTGAGCGGATAGTGTTTCAAAATATTGCAGTGCTATGTCCACTTATACCAGCATTAACACATTAACGAAGCACTACAATGTTATTGTCACTGCGGTGCTGAGAATTATCCACCAAAAAATATCTGTCTGAAGAGGTCCAAATCATTAGAGAAACAACATAAAGGTGCTAACAATGTATGTTGAGAAACAGCTAATCTACAGTCTGTTATTACAGAAATACAAAGTAATAAACTGGATAACAATTGAAGGAATTAAGATATAAACCTATGTATGATATCAATTTTAATTAAAAACGCAAAAATAAATAACAATTTTGTGATTTATGCATATATATATATATATATATATATATATATATATATATATATATATATATATATATATATATATATATATATTTTTTTATACAATGTTATAATTATATAAAATTATATAATTATACTGTTTAGGGAATATATATATATATATATATATATATATATATATATATATATATATATATATATATATATATATATATACAGTTAATTTGCAATAATTACTTTAGGCATTTTTTTTCTCCAGAAATGGGCCTTCCCTAAACAGTTCTTTAAAATGCAAAACTGTGTATTTTGTATTCTGTATATCTAATAATTAAAAGCAATGCCCTGCTTTGTGTTAACAGCCTTGTGTAATTACAAACATTAAATTAATCTTGCCTTTTTACTGGTTACTTGTGATAAGTCCCAATGTACCATATTGTATAAGGAAAAACATAGCCAGACAAATCCCATTCACAAACCACAATGGACAGAAGATTTTAATCTAAACTGAGAAGAGAAGGATGTTCTAATCCACCTGACCACTTATGTGTTTTAAATGGCGTGAGTCTTTGACCTGATATAAATGTTATAGTCATAAATGTGGTCAGCAATGATTGCAAAGCAGGTTGGTATAATTTTCATTTGTAACAATTGTCATTTAAATCAGATGTTTTTAATGAAAATGAATTACTGCACTGGAGACGTGATACAAGCCACTGTTAGTGTAACTGCCTGCTTGAGCAGTTAATATTTTAATTGGTTTAAAGTTTGTAAAATTGTATAATAGTGTATTTTATAACTTCTGTTGTTTTAAGAACATTGACAACGTTAATTTCCATGGTTACACTGCTAATTACCACGGTTACCACATTACAAAAGTTCCAAAGTTAGCATTAAGGGTTATTCAGAAGCTGGAGAGTGACAGGTTGCAACGTGAAACTATAGCTCTCTTTGATATTTCATGCAGCCAATGAGGTTTGTGTTCTGTTAGTATACCAATTATGTTTGCGTAAAGTTTATTACCTTTTCTAGCATTAGAGTGAATTGATATGTAATTACGGTTCTAAATCAAGATGTAAATCCGTGTGGTAAAATAAACAAAGGATCATTCTTAAGATTAATAGTTTACAATGTGGAAATTGCTCATTGTATATTTGTTTATGTGATTTATGTTACAGTTCTTACGGTTGGGTGTAAGTTTATGTACAAAGTTAAGATGCAAACTCAAGAATAAACCTAAATCTTGCCAATTCTTCTTGAATCCATGTTTTTGGACTCGAATGGAGAATAAAGAGGAGCACATGCAAACTCCACCCAGATTGGATTCCCAGCGCTAAGAGGCGAACATTTCTGTCACCAGGCCACATAGAAGTTGTAATATATATTTTAAAGAACCGTTTGCTTGCTAAAACTTTTGTTACCATGGTAAAATGATCCTTCAGAATTATGGAGAACGTGCTGTGAATGTTCTCTTTAGAGCATAGCAAAATCTATCATGAGCTTGACATTTTAACATCGGACGATCACTTTGTGTTGTATCGATCCATACACGACATGTCGTTCATCAGTTTTAGAAACCTTGAAAGCATGCAAATGATCCTTTGACTGTTTGTGCTTTTATTATAAAGCAATAGGCGATGAGAGGGCCGGTATTCATGCTTCGCGTTGTGACTAATAACTCTCTGACACATGATTTATTTATTTATTTACAACAATGCACAACCTTGAGTGACTTATTGCCTTTATATTGCTATATTGCTCATTGCAGTTATTAACACTATATAATAAAAAGCATGGTTTGATTTACAAATGTGTTTATTGAAAACAAACTGGTTAATAAACTTCTGCAAAGTAATCTAGTTTGATATTTAAAGTGAGCATTAATGTCTGAATAACAGGATACCGTTTTTGCTAACGATAAAAAATGCCATCTAGTGGCCAAATTACAGATCGCAGTTTATAGTCGACAGCCACAACAGGTTTCGTGCTCATCAGAAATCAGATCTCTGTTTATATTCATCTGTATTTCAATTTAGGTACAAGATTTAAAATAATGGATTGTATATCACACATTGATACCATTGCAAAATGCTCAGAGGTACATATTATAGTCAATAACGGCTCAGTTAATCAGATTTAAGAACTTCAAACTGTTTTATATGAAGAACCATAACCTTCACAAAAGAATCATTCTTTTTCCATGCAGTGCAGCACATTTGTTCTATTTATTATTTGTTCTAATATTTTTTTGTAATTTCATTCACCCTTTCTGGTAAAGTCAGTTGCACTTGTCTTATTATGTTTTCACTTTGTGATCTTTGACTACTTGTGTTCTTCATAGCTTTATTTCTGAATGTACACCCTCCCACCCCAACTACCACTCATGTATGAATGATTTCTGTCTATCAGATAGAGGGACTAAAGGAACCTCACTAACGGTCTATAAATAAGAGCGACACCCTCTAAAAGACGCAATCACGATTGAGAAAAAGAAGTGAGAAGAATAAAAAGGACCCCCCTGTCTGATTCGACGCTAAAGCTGCACAATGCGCTCCTTAATTTCAGCTCTCGTTCTGTCTGCGCTCTGGATCTTATGCACCGGTTCAGGTGAGCCAATATCGATCTATTTTGTTCGATTCGAGCTTTGAAATGATTGCATGGCGTTTCGTGGGCACTGGGCTCATTATGCACAAGTAATTTCATAATCATCGAAGGCCATAATTAAACAGTGATAATTAGGCTTGGAAACTCTTTGGACATTATTAAACTATTATTAACCACTTAGAGCTCGTTCTAACTCGTGGATAGAGCATTAGGATTCATTATATTTATCTAAAATTACTAGTTCACATGGACAGAACTCTAATTTATAGCAGGAGTAAATAACACCTTGTTATTTTAAATGTCCTATTGCTCTGGACTTTCCTTGTATTAAAGGAATAAAGCAACGTAAAACAGAATAAAATCCCAACGCACCAACGCACCACCAGCACGTGCAGAAATGCACCGTATGAGTTGGAAATAAAGCAGCGGCATCTCCAAACGCGCCGCTCTAAGCCGGAATGTTGACAAGGCTTTCAGCTGCACCTGTTTCTGAAGCCAAAAGGATGTGGAAAGCCAAAAGTTTCATACTCGCTCCAAATATGAATGAATATTAACACAATTATTTACGATTATAATTACTGCAACAGCATCAAAACTGTAAAAGTGATATGGTTTAAAACAGGTTTAATTAAGGCTATAGAATTATGGAATCAAAAGTCAGGATTGTTTTAGTGCCATCTAGCTATTTTGCTTAATGTGCACATACATGAATTATCCATCCATTATGTTCCACTTTATCCTGTACAAGAGGGGAGGGGGTTTCTCCCATGCCTATCCAGGGGAGAGCGTTTCAGGCGCTGGGCAGATACACCCAGGACAGGGTGCCAATCTATCGCTGGGAACACACTCATCACACACACACAAAAAAACCTCTGTATGGGGCAATTTGGAGAATTCGATTGCCCTTGAGCCATGTTTTTGGACTGTGGGTGGAAACCCACACGAACACGGGGAGAACATGGAAACCGTGACACCCCACATTTGAATTAAAAAATGTTAAATATGCTTCTATATATTATTTATACACTTTATTTTAAGGTTAGATCTATAAAAAACAAACAGATTTAATCACACTACATTACTACACTCAGTATTCTATGATATGAAATAATTTTCCCTTATACAAGATTTTAAAGAACTGCTATAATATTTTGTAGTACAAAATAAAAAATATAAATTGCAGTCATGTTGGAACAGAAAAAGCCGCTTCTAAATCTGTCCCCACAATGTTGAAAGCATACAGATGTCTGAAGTACCTGACCAAGTACTTAGTTTAATACACCTGTGACATGGGACTGACTGAAACACCTGAATCCGATAGTACTGACGCTATTGTCCAGAGTGTATGTCTGTTTTTAAAAAAATAAATGTACTACATACATGGACATACATGGATTGTGCTTCTAACATACTGATAAAAGATAGAAGAATATTGTACATGTTGTAAGGTATAAAAACCCCAGTAAATCACATTATATTCTGCTTAAACTTGTACTACAGTAATGGGCGGGTGATGTTCCCCGTGCCCATCCAAAAGAAAACGTTTCGGGCTCCAATCCATCTCTGGGAACACACTCGCCCACACAAACGCATAGGGGCAATTTAGATGAGGCACTTTAGAGCAGCTAATTTACCTTGAATCCATGTTTTTCAACTGTACAAGTTTCAAGTTTCAGTACAAAGTTTCAGTACAAGTTTCAGTACAAGTCACTGACTCTGGCATACAGAACGATTTCTGGATCTTCCCCCTCCTACCTTCACTCTATCTTTTCAAAATACACTCCGACTCGTTCACTTCGCTCCAGTGATGATTGCCGCCTGGCGATTCCACCTCACCGAGGAGCTAATTCTCACTCCGTGGCGTTCACCACTGCAAAACGGTGGAATGATCTTCCCAACTCTGTCCGTAAGGCAGAATCACTAAACAGTTTTAAGAAACTTAAGACGCATCTCTTTAACAAATACCTGTTGTAGAAAAAAAAAAGGGGGGGGGGGGGGGGGCACAGCATGGAATAACAATCAGGTTTGATGAATTTACAGCATAGTTGGTTTTCTCCATGGCTTCTGACTTGTGGTGTTCTCATTTGTAAGTCGCTTTGGATAAAAGCGTCTGCTAAATGACTAAATGTAAAATGTAAATGTAACTGTGGGAGTAGACCAAAGAACCCATGTGGAGGGAGACCTGGATCCACACTTTCTAAGACGTGCTATCCACTATGCCTACGAAACTAAATATTTAACTAATAAGGGGTTTAAATGGCATCACCATAAGTAACAGCGTAATTTGGTACTCAAGAATTGTCCAGAAATTTGGGAGTTTTGTGGACTCTTTGGCTTTCTATAAACCTAACAGTGGCGCTCTCCAGCAGGCTGCTGTCAGCGGAGGGCCGCACTAAACGCGTGCAGGTTCGAACGTCCTGAAGGGACAGAAACATAGTGCTGAGTCCACTCATCCGAAGGTTGCGTTACGGGACCGGCCGGTGTCAGATGCACTGAGGGTGACATTTCGCAATGTCCGATGCGTTGATCTAATCTAATACCCACAGGAGGTTAAGGCTTTTGGCACCTCTCTCTCTCTCTCTTTGTGTGTATATATATATATATATATATATATATATATATATATATATGTGTGTGTGTGTGTGTGGGATGGATTTAATTTAAGCTAAATCTAATTCAAACTGAGAAAATATGCACAAGACAATAAACACAATAAACAACATTTCCTTCGCGAAACGAAAGCTGGCAGAAAAGGTTTGATGGAACACAGTGGGGTTCCCTCACGAGCCTTCAGGTTTTTTTTTTGCTGGTGCCACGATAAACTGAAGAATTCTTTCTCGTCATACAAAGGTCCTTTGTGATTAGAATTAATTCTGCAGGTCACGACAGCACGAAAACCGTTCAAAGAGCCATTCATCATGACAGAAGAATATTCTCGTAGTTCTTCATCTGGGATAACAGATTTCTCGCGGACTGAATGAAAGGCGTAATAGGCACAATTCTATTTGATTAGAAATGAAAATGCTGAAAAAGAAGCAGTTTGTTATCAAATTATTCTGATAGATACAGATTTGAAAGAGAAGGCGCAGACTGTCCATGAATGCCTGAACAGCCGTAAGATGAAAGGCGCGCTTCTTTGCGGAGCGTATTTTTATCTGTATATGAGAGAGGAGCCGACACGCCAGTCGACCTCTGTTTTCTTTTCTTTGTGTTGTGTTTATTTCTCGTTGACAGAGAGTCCTGCTGAGACGCGCCGCCGCATTGTCCCCCTTCCTTTTTTTCTTCAAAGATCAAAGGCGCCGATGAAAGATCAATGAAGGACGTAATGCGTCTCTGTAATAAATGATAACGTACTCTTCCAAACCAACTGCCGCGCGTCCAGCTCAGGCAGATCTGACTTCCAATTATTTTTCCAATTCTCATTGATCCAAATTGTCCGCAACAGACCAACTAAAGCAACACCTCTGAAAAAAGGGGGAGGGGGAGGGGGGGCGCAGCATCAAATAACAATCAGGTTTGATGATTTTACAGTGTAGTTGGTTTTATGCATAACTTCTGACTTGCAATGTTCTCATTTGTAAGTCGCTTTGGAAAAAAGCGTTAAAAGCGTTAAAAGCGATAAAAGCGTCTGCTAAATGACTAAAAACCTCTTAATTACTGAATTGATGTGCCGACAGTGCTTAAATGAGACACATTTAGATTTACATTACATTTAGTCATTTAGCAGACGCTTTTAACCAAAGCGACTTACAAATGAGAATAGACTGGCACACAAGGTGTCAGTTGGGCACATTCCAGTTCAGTCACATTCTTAGGCTTGCGCACTGCAACTGCCTTCTTTAGGTCCCACCAGAGGTTCTCAATTGGATTTAAGTCTGGTGATTGCGATGCCACTCTAGAATGTTCCAGCCTTTCATGTTCAACCATGCTGTGGACTTGGATGTGTGCTTCGGATCATTGTCCTGTTGGAAGGTCCAACGTCTCCCAAGCCGCAGGTTTGTGACTGACTCCATCACATTTTCCTCCAAGATCTCCTGGTACTGAAGGGAATTCATGGTACCCTGCACACGTTTGAAGCTTTCCTGTACCATTAGAAGCAAAACAGCCCCAAAGCATAATTGACCCCCCGCCATGCTTCACAGTAGGCAAGGTGTTCTTTTGTTCATAAGCCTGGTTCTTCCTCCTCCAAACATAGCGCTGGTCCATTGTCCCAAACAGTTCTAATTTAGTTTCATCTGACCACAGTACACTGTCCCAAAACCTTTGTGGCTTGTCCACATGACTTTTGGCATACTGCAGTCGACTTTTCTTGTTCTTTGGAGTCAGCAAGGGGGTGCGCCTGGGAGTTCTGGCATGGAGGTCTTCGTTATGCAGTGCGCGCCTTATTGTCTGAGCTGAAACTTCAGTGCCCACATCTGACAGGTCTTTTTTCAGTTCCTTAGCAGTCACGTGGGGATTTTTCTCCACATTACGCTTCAGGTAGCGCACAGCAGTCGCGGTCAGGATCTTCTTTCTGCCACGACCAGGTAACGTTTCCACTGTGCCCTTTAACTTGAACTTGCGAATGATACTTCCGATAGTGTCTCTTGGAATATTTAACAACTTCGCAATCTTTTTATATCCATTGCCATTCTTGTGAAGAGCAATAACCTCTTCTCTTGTCTTCTGGGACCATTCTCTTGCGTTCACCATGCTTGTAAACACACCAGTAGATGTCTAGAAGGAGCTGAGTATCACAGTCCTTTTAAATCTGCCTAATTGGTGCTTATCATGCTTGATTGCTGCTCGTTGACATCCACAGGTGTTTTCAATACCTGATTGAAAACACTGGAATGAACCTCTGTTCTTATGAGTGGTAGTTGTAAAGGGGTTGAATAATTGTGCCAATGAAGAAATCACAAAAAGGCCATTTAATACTTTATGACAAAAACAATTGATGCTATCTTAGTTGCATTTAGTTCTTTAACAAGTCCTTGTAAGATTTCATTATGAACACAATTACAAATGTGCACTGAATTCCATAAAACCCTTCGCAGCATTGGGGGTTGAATAAATTTGATCACAACTGTAAGTTCATCAAACCTGATTGAAATTTTTTTTATTTTTTTTATTATTTTTTTTTTATAACAGGTATTTGTTAAATAGATGCGTCTTAAGTAGTTTCTTAAAACTGTTTAGAGATTCTGCCTTACGGACAGAGTTGGAAAGATCATTCCACCATTTCCACCATTCCACCATTCCACCATCAATTTGGAAGGTCAGGTTGTGATGGATTGAGGGTTTAGCTGGGATAATGAGAAGCTCTGTTTTTTCTAAGTTTAATTTGAGATGACGGGCCTTCATCCAGACAGATATGTCGGAGAGGCATGTAGATACCCGATTTGAGATGGTGGTGTCATCAGGGGCAAAAGACAGATGAAGTTGAGTGTCATCAGCATAGCAGTGGTAAGAGAAACAATGCGCCTGGATGACTGTGCTCAGTGATGTCATGTAAAGAGAGAAGAGGAGAGGACCAAGTACAGAGCCCTGAGGCACACCAGTGCGTACTTGGTGAGAGTTAGAGATCTCCCCATTCCATGACACTTTGAAGGTCCTTCCTGTGAGATAGGATCGAAACCATTCAAGTGTCGTATCAGTCGTATCGTGTCGTACACATAACCCTGCATTTTGGACAGCTAACTTTGTGCAAACCGTTTGAGGAAGACCATTTTCTGTTCCCTCAGGACATGAAGCAATGGTCCATAAATACTTGGTTGGTTGAGTTTGGTGTGACTGGCCTACACAGAATGGTGGCTTAGTGGTTAGCACAGTCACCTCTCAGCACTAGGGATTCCTGGTTCGAATCCCAATCTGGGTGGAGTTTCCATGTTCTCCCCATGTCCACGTGGGTTTCCTCTGGGTTCTCCGGTTTCATCCCACAAGTCCAAAAACATGGATCAAGGTCAATTTAATTCTCCAGATTGCCCCATATGGAATGTGTCTGTGTGAGTGAGTGTGTGCCCAGTGATAGAATGGTGCCCTGTCCTGGGTGTATCTGCCCAGCGCCCGAAACGCCCTCCCCTGGATGGGCATGGGGAACTCCCCCACCCCACGACCCTAGTACAGGATAAAGCGAAAGATACGGATTCCAAGTTACCATAGTAACTTGTGAAGGTATTTTATTTGTCTATAAATGAATTACTTACATTTCACAATGATCTCAGTGATTGCACGCCAATACAAGGATGTTTTATCACTGAACATAAATGATCTCATCAAAAAGTACATGTTAATTAAAAATGTTTCATGCGATATGGTTCTAGATTACAGTTTAAACAGTGTTTTGAAGTATGAGAAATGCTGTAGTGTGTAGACAGTAAGGTAAAAAAACACATCAATGTTAACAAATAAAATTAAGTACTCCCAAAAGACATCAGGCGTTTAGTCTATCATCTGGAGATCATGAGTTTATGCCACACTCAGGCTTTGCTGTAAATTCAAGAGATAACCAGTCCCACTTTCTGGGTGGGTGGTACATATTCCCTGCATATATTAATTCATTTTGTTTAAATTTCATTAATTAAGGGCAGTGTGGAGAAAAGCTATATAAAAAAGTGGTTCACTTTGACAGTTAAGTATTTTACCAACTTGTTAGACCATGACATTACAAAAATGGTTTAAAAACCGATAAGCAAAGAGTTAATACTGTGGAGTGTAACTTGCACACATCACATTACTTCTAGTTATAACTAGAAGTTTTTTTTCTGAAGCCACTAGCTGTTTTCAATAATATAACTTTATCACAGCAGCATGCCAGTTTCTTCTGCATAAATGTCTGATGGCTCAGAGATGGAGCACACTCACTAGTGGATTTGGCCTTGTGTTACAACCAAATCATTCAAAAAGGCAGTAACTTAGCTTTGTTCACAAAGGTTTATTCTATAATGGATGGTATTTGTATACAAACCCATGATGACATAACCTTTTAAGAATAATATGGAATATTTTAAAGCATTGTAATTTAAATAGCATTTAAATGTCTTATTTTGCCCGACCCAATTCTTTGTGCTGGGTTTGATTCCTGGTTTGTGTGAACATAGGTCCATTCCATATAGAGTATGCATGTCCTCCCTGTACCTGGGTTTCCTCATATTTTGAAGACATGCTGATAGGTAAACTGGAGATACCAAAGCTGTTAGAGGTGTATGTGTCAGTGCATTAGTAGTGCCATGGAGCCTAAGCTCTAATAAGTGAGAGGTTTTGTTCAGTGTAAATATGTGGCAAGTTGAATGAGCGGCTCTTTACGCTGAGACAACCTCTAATAGGTGCAAGCAAAAAAGGAAGAAAAAAATTACATTAAGCTTTATAAGTGAAACATTGGATGTTTTGTCTTATTTTCTGAAGCGAGCAAAGATTTTAGATGAATTCCAAATCACAAATTATTGACTCTACTTGCATTTCTTTACAAAATATATAAGCCCTTTCAGTTAAGAGGATATATGTAGGCTCCATGATGCAGAAAGGATGTCTTAAATACAACAATAGAAATGGTATTTAAGTACATTGATTATGTAGCATCCAGAATTCTGTTAGTCATTGCTTATGGAAAACAAATTAGTTTTCTTTTTAAGCTAAATTTGAAAAAATTACTTTTCATGACAAAAAAACTAATTTTATTGTAAATCATATTAATTGGCATTTAAGAGATTTTTGTTTTCATTCAGTATTGCTGAATGTTGGGTCTTATATTACATGCAGAACACAATCAATAATTACTATTGGATTGTAAATGTATTTATTGTTATTATTATTTTATAAATCTAAAACACCTTGCTTCTTGGTTCAGTCACAGATTTATGAAATAGCACAATTTAAACCATTCACTGTGGTTTATTCACACTGTTTATTGCTTGTAAAAACAATACATTTCAGTTTAAAGCTTTTATCAGACAGTATTCAGAACAACGTACAGTAAAGACATGATTGCATACAACTCAGGGTCATAGGCCTTGCTTAAAAAGGTTCATTGATGGCAAGTTGGCAGTACTTGGGCTTTAACCATCTGCTCAACAGTCTGGTACCTTCACTAGTGAATTAAATCTGCCCCTCAGTCCACCAATTATTACATACATTTTTATTAAATTATTACAACATTATGATATGCCATATAAAATCCATGGACCTAATAAGATGAAACAACATTAAAAAGCTATGATAAAAGTTACAAAGCTATTAAGAAAGAACAAAAAAAAAAAAAAATCTATTGTCTCATGCACCAACAAGAACAAAAACATCTCTCTAGCATACAGCCCAAATAAGATATATATATATATATATATATATATATATATATATATATATATATATGCCCAGCGATGGATTGGCGCCCTGTCCTGGGCCTATCTGCCCAGCGCCCGAGACATTCTCCCCTGGATGGGCATGGGGAACCCCACCGCGACCCTAATAGAGGATAAAAGCGGGAGATAATGAATGAATGAATGAATATATATATATATATATATATATATATATATATATATATATATATATATATATATATATATATATATATATATATATATATATATATATATATATATGGCGGCACGGTGGCTTAGTGGTTAGCACGTTCGCCTCTCAGCGCTAAGGATTCCCGGTTCAAATCCCCATCTGGGTGGAGTTTCCATGTTCTCCCCGTGTCCGCGTGGGTTTCCTCCGGGTTCTCCGGTTTCCTCCCACAGTCCAAAAACATGGATCAAGTTAATTGAGTTCTCTAAATTGCCCCATATAGAGTGTGTTTGAGTGTGTGAGTGTGTACCCAGCGATGGATTGGCGTCCTGTCCTGGGTCTATCTGCCCAGCGCCCGAAACGTTCTCCCCTGGATGGGCATGGGGAACCCCACCGCGAACCTAATAGAGGATAAAGCGGGAGATAATGAATGAATGAATATATATATATATATATATATATATATATATATATATATATATATATATATATATATATATGTATATATATATAATGATGTACATTTTATAGAATAAGAAATACAGAGCTCTCAGTTACAGTGCTTAAAAGCCAACTGTTGTCCAAATTAGAAACCACTATACAAAATATGATTATGTGTATGCCCAGAAAGCATGCTGGGATATGGCACAGCAAGATCACTGCTGGCATTGATAAACTGCGAGTAAGCCAGGCAGACCTTATATAAAAACACTAATTTTGTCCACATGTTCCAAAATACACCTTGCTACTAAGCGTTTCCATGTTCTCTCTGTGTCTGCATGGGGTTCTCCAAAAAATTTAATATAGAATGAACTTGGGGTGCTCTAACTGTCACTATCATTCTGTTTTTTATTTACAAGCTATTATTTGCCAGCCAACTAATTATTGGCAGCCCTTGTAAAGATGAATGAAATGGGGCAAAACGAAATGTAACTTTCAGAGAATTAGCTTAATCTTACTCAAACTCATTGAATGAAACATATTCAATTGTTAATGAAAAATATCTATTTTGAATGGTAAATCTCTTATCATGAAGGGATTATTACACATTAAACAACTGCGCCGTAGTACAGTTGTTGACACTATTGCAACATATCATTATAAAAGAAACTCTCTAACAAAAACCGTACTTAATCTTTTATATCACATAAGATTGAAAATTATTTAACATTAGGATATGCTTTCTTTAAATAATTAAATATTTTCTGCAAGTTTTGGTAAATGTAAAAAAAATGTAATAGCCTCCAAAAATATAGTATGTACTGTCACTGTCACGATAGTCTACCTCGGGCAGAAGCGGAAGCGCATCGGACGCGCAAAACCGGCGTATTAACGCGCTGAAGGGAGCCAGGCACGCAGGTAGCGAGAACAGATTTATTTAAAGGTGCAGAGCACCAAAAAGCATGAGGTACATTAAAGACTATGTGACATAGAACACACGACCAGCAACAATGACAAAAACCAATGGACATAAATACAAAAAGACACCCGATCACGTGCACAAGACAAACCAATAACAAAACCGAGTTAATTAACGAAACTAATGGATCACAGAACGTTAATTAACTAAAAAACGGAACGAAACACAAAACAGGTGACAGGTGCCCTAGGCACCTGTTACATTACCCCCGCCCCAGCGGTCGCGCAACGGGGGGACGCGACCAAGAGAAAAAAAAACAGTCCCGGGGGGGGGGTCCTCCGCCCTCCTCGAGCGGGCTTGAAAGGCACCCTCGGGTGGGCGCCCTCTGAGGCTGAGGCGTACCGAACGCCCTCTGGCTGCAAAGTCCGGAGGACGCCCACGGCGGATCAGAAGTGGGCCACGCCCACTGGCTGCGTGGTCCGGTGGATGCCCACGTCGGGCACGGAGTTGGCCACGTACTCTGGCTGCGTGGCGAGGTGGGCGCCCCCGTCGGACGAGGAGTGGGCCACGCCCTTTGGCAGCGTGGTCCGGTGGACGCCCACATCGGGCGAGGAGATGGCCACGCACTCTGGCGGCGTGGCGAGGCGGGCGCCCCTGGCGGCGTGGTCCGGCGGACGCCCACGGGCGGCGTGGCGAGGCGGACGCCCCCTGGCGGCGGGGCGTGCGGCCCCTGCTGCTCGGGCTGGGCGGCGTGCGGCCCCTGCTGCTCGGGCTGGGCGGCGTGCGGCCCCTGGACCTCGGGCTGGGCGGCGTGCGGCCCCTGGACCTCGGGCTGGGCGGCGTGCGGCCCCTGCTGCTCGGGATGGGCGGCGTGAGGCCCCTGCTGCTCGGGATGGGCGGCGTGCGGCCCCTGGACCTCGGGCTGGGTGGCGTGCGGCCCCTGGACCTCGGGCTGGGCGGCGTGCGGCCCCTGGACCTCGGGCTGGGCGGCGTGCGGCCCCTGCTGCTCGGGATGGGCGGCGTGCGGCCCCTGCTGCTCGGGATGGGCGGCGTGACGCCCCCTGGGCTTCGGGATGGGCGGCGTGACGCCCCTGGGCTTCGGGATGGGCGGCGTGACGCCCCTGGGCTTCGGGATGGGCGGCGTGACGCCCCTGGGCTTCGGGATGGGCGGCGTGACGCCCCTGGGCTTCGGGATGGGCGGCGTGACGCCCCTGGGCTTCGGGATGGGCGGCGTGACGCCCACGGACTTCGGGATGGGCGGCGTGACGCCCACGGACTTCGGGATGGGCGGCGTGACGCCCACGGACTTCGGGATGGGCACACGCGCTGGTAGGACCTCGGCGGGCATGCATGCTGGCTGGACCCCAGCGGATTCGCACGCTGGCAGGACCTCGGCGGGCACGCACGCTGGCAGGACCTTGGCGGGCACGCATGCTGGCAGGACCTCGGCGGGCACGCATGCTGGCAGGACCTCGGTGGGCACGCACGCTGGCAGGACCTTGGCGGGCACGCACGCTGGGCGGACCTCTGCGGGTTCACACCCTGGCAGAACCTTGGCGGGCACGCACGCTGGGCGGACCTCTGCGGGTTCACACCCTGGCAGGACCTTGGCGGGCACGCACGCTGGCAGGACCTCAGCGGGCACACATGCTGGCAGGACCTCGGTGGGTACCTCGGAATCGTCATCCTGTACACAAAACAGGTACACCCCCACCGCAATACAAAAATACACAGACATTTCGGACATGGGGGACACGGATCCACATCTACCGCCCCGAGTGTTGGCTCCGGTACCGCCCCCTCGCAGCGCGATCCAGGCACAGCGCGGTCCGGCGCGGGCGCGTCACGTGACTGCCCCGCAGAACACGAAGAAGCGGAAGCGCATCGGACGCGCAAAACCGGCGTATTAACGCGCTGAAGGGAGCCAGGCACGCAGGTAGCGAGAACAGATTTATTTAAAGGTGCAGAGCACCAAAAAGCATGAGGTACATAAAAGACTATGTGACATAGAACACACGACCAGCAACAATGACAAAAACCAATGGACATAAATACAAAAAGACACCCGATCACGTGCACAAGACAAACCAATAACAAAACCGAGTTAATTAACGAAACTAATGGATCACAGTACGTTAATTAACTAAAAAAACGGAACGAAACACAAAACAGGTGACAGGTGCCCTAGGCACCTGTTACAGTCACAACTTGGACATGTATTTATCTGCCAAATATTTGGAACCATTTTAATATAAGGGCATTGTCTGTCTGTTTAAACAATAGATTTATAGAGCTTTATAAAAAAAATTATTTTTAGCAAATCAAAGTGTCTATACAAAGATAGCTATTTCTAGCTGAGATATGGCACCACTAGACCAGTGCCAAAGTTAGTCCTTATATGTATGATGTATGTTCAGCTGTGACATTATTGACAATAATGCACAGCTATGAGAACTTTACATTTGCATCAATGCGTGAAATACTATACATTATTTTAAATCATAAAATACAGATAATATGAACTCATACCTTTTTGCTTTATGAAACATATACATCTCATATGTCCCAAAACACTGTGCCATATTTGGTAGAGCTATGGTGGTGTGCTACCTATATGTACTGTAATATACCATGTAGATCTATTTTATTTATGTATGGAACATGGCCCTAATCTGGTCTGTATGTGTACAACATCAAAATATAATAAATAAATAACATTTGTTGTACAAGAAAATTCACAGTTGTTATGGTTATGTTATGTATGTTGGACTCTAAGCTCTGAACTCTATCCACATTCCATACCTAATCAACTAATGTTTCTTTCTGATAATAGAGTGGTGCTACCAATCTCAAGTAACCTGTGTATCACACTGCACTGGTAAGTGCATTCTCTATTTTTTGTATGCTTGAAGAAGTTAATTGAATACAAATAGTACTTAACCTTACATATGCAAAAAAAACTAATGAAATGCTCATAATTTTTTTTGTCTACAGGTCCAGACAAATGGGAGGAAGTAAATAGTAACTGCAAGCTTAAAAGACAGTCTCCAATCAACATTGTGACTAAAAAAACCAAGCTGAGTTCTCAACTAGTGCCCTTTAGTTTTCTTGGCTACCAACAGGCTTTTGAAGGTTACCTGAAAAACAATGGGCACACAGGTAAGCCTAAATTAAACAATAACCTATCACAAATAAAAACAAATGTTTAAAAACACACTACTGTTGATAGGAGTATGGTTAATAGATCAAGTATATTTTCTTGATCCCACCATTGAAGAAAGTTTCAATTTAGTTTGTTCAAAGTTGTTTAAAGTATGTCCCACAGTGCACTGAGATTTCAAAATGTAAACCTTTCAATCAAAGTAAACAGTTTAGTGTAGATATATTCAAGGAAATCCATCCATCCATTATTTTCCGCTTTTTATCCTTTATTAGGGTCAGGGAGGGTTCCCCATGCCCATCCAGAGGAGAATGTCTCGGGTGCTGGGCAGATACACCCAGGACAAACACACTCTGTATGGGGCAAATTGGAGAATTCAATTGACCTTGATCCATGTTTTGGATTGTGGGAGGAAACCGGAGAACCCGGTGGAAACCCACACAGACGCGGGGAGAACAAGGAAACTCCACCCAGATTTTGATTCGAACCGAGAATCCCTAGTGCTGAGAGGCGAACGTGTTAACCACTAAGCCACCCTATTTAAGGAAATGATGTTATTTAATCATGGTAATAGTTTGAGGGTAGTTTACTTATTGTATCAGTATTATATCCTAAATCATATAACAAAAACCTGTTTATTTTAAACATTGTCTCAATAAGGGATCTATCCTATACCCTGCACAAGGAGTGTTGCGATGCTCATTGCTATCTTACACCCTGCCAAAAGTCTATTTTCACACCTTCCACCTGTGCCATTTAAAAAGGTAAATTTAGGTTCTGGTAAAATTTCTGGTAAAAACACAGGTGCACCACTGACTGAAAAGACAGACATACAACACTCAGACATTTCTTACGATCTTGGCAGTGAATCATCAACACAGGTGTATACACCCCCACCTTTTACGCACACCTGAACAAGCAGCAGTGCCCAAACCAGATGCATGTGTCAGTTAGCAGCTATGTAAACTTTTACATAAAAAAACAGAATACAAAATAAAACAACATTGTACAGCAACACAAAAATGCGTCCATTTCACAATGCATCTGCCAAAGTCAAACCACACCTGGCTCTTGAAGAGAACCCATGACTAAAAAAGAGAATTGGTATTTGCGTTTTGCACGTACCACCATTGTGATAGAAAAAACACACTCACACATCTTAAATTAAGTTACACTGTTGGGATTACTAAAACATGGCCCTTGAGGTTTAGTCTCTCTAGTAGCTTTGTAACCTGTAATTATATCAACGTATCAATAACCAAAAGTCCCTGGCAACTATTGTTTTGACAAAGTCATGCTAAACTTTTAATTCAATTCTATTCCAGCCATTCAATTATACTGGAAAAATCTACTAGTTACAGTCTTGTTTATTACAAAACATATATAATATCCTCCAAAATTACTGGCTGTCCCTGTAAACATGAATTACCGTATTTTCCGGACCATAAGGCGCGCACCGTATTATAAGGCGCAGTCTGAATTACGGGGTCTATTTCTGTATTTGACCCACGTATAAGGCGCACCGTACTATAATGCGCAGTCTCAATTACGGACTCTATTTCTGTACGGTACTTATTCTGTACGGCACCGTATTATAAGGCACTTGCTTAAACATATGATCTACAAGAAAAGTAAAGGATGCAAAACGGTGATTTATAATTGAAGTTTATTCTACTACTTGACAAAACACACGTTATTTTAATCACTCTTCTCCCACAAATCCCTCAAAGTCCTTATCTTCTGTGTCTGAATTAAAAAGCTGCACTCCGGGTTCCCCCTCATCAATGTCCGAGTCAGTCTCGTCGCCAGGCGGCTGTTCAGCTATGATGCCGGCTTTCGCGAAAGCTCGGACAACAGTTACAGCAGAAACCTTAGCCCAGGCATCCACAATCCATTCACAGACGGTGGCGTAACTCGCCCGCCGCTGCCTCCGAGTTTTAGTAAACGTGTGTTCGCCGTCTATCATCCATCGCTCCCACGCCACCCGCAACTTTACTTTAAACGCCCTGTTTACGCCAATGTCCAATGGTTGGAGTTCTTTATTTAATACTCCCGGAATGACGGCAAGCTTCGAATTAATTTTCTTCACTCGGCTTTTCACGAAACCACCCGGTCGCACAACAATACTTTTATAGATTTTGGAACTCAATACACGTATAAGGAGCACCAGATTATAAGGCGCACATCCGATTTCTGGGAAAATTTTAGGCTTTTAGGGGTGGGTATTATAGTCCGGAAAATACGGTAAAAGGATCAAAGAAAATGTGAAAGAAAAAAAACAAAAATACATGTAAATAGCCAATAGCTCCAAGTAATTACAAATGTGGTGAGAAAACAGAAAAAAAACCTTTTCATGGCAATCCTTTGTTGGCATTAAAGTATGGTCTGGTGGTAGTTTTAAACTCCTGACAAACTCAGGACTTAGCATATCCCTCACGGTGATCCTAATATTTCTTGTTTCTCTTGCCATCCTTTTCTTTGTACATTTTGGACACAAAGCAAACATGCGTCCTCATACAGGCAAATATTTTAGACCTTCGGGAAGTTGATTAGATTGATTAGAACTTGTTGCCATATATCGTATATTTTGTAATATATAAAACTACTTAAAATAGGTATTTTTGTAGCCAATCCTCTTATAAGGAACGGCACAGTTTTCTCTTGTTTGAACCATGTGATCTCTTATCTTTTTTAGATTTAAGTTTGACTTAGGAAATTTGACCTCTGTGTCACATAATGTATATATTCCAGTGCATTACAAATGTCATGAATAAGAAAGAATGTGCCTAGATTTAAAAGGTTACTCCAAACAATTTTAAAAATATAAAAATATTCTTTAATTGTTTCTAAGAATTTCCTAGTAACTCTAGCTCAGTTGATGTTATGCGGGATACTCAGGTTTCTCCTTTTCCTCTGTAGTGCAGCTAGATATACCCCATCAGCCCACAATCAGCAGTGCAAACCTGAGTCAGATCTACGAAGCAGTTCAGCTCCATTTTCATTGGGGTGATAAGGGTGGCCCTGGTTCAGAACATACCGTTGATGGAGAACAGTACCCCATGGAGGTATGACCAGCCAACATTGTAAAACTGCATACTAGCCTTATGAAATGTTGCCATTAAAAATGTATTTAATTTCAGTCTCTTAATTTCTGCAGTATTCATGAATATACTTTGTTTGTAAACCCTTTAGAACCATCAATATATTGCGTAAACATGAAACCTATCAGATTTAAAAGTAGATTACTAGCACTAAATTAAACCAAAACAAACATATTATAACAAAATATTACACTTGTCATTAGAGCAGCCAAATTAGAGCAGCCAATTTACATTGAATCCATGATTTTGAACTGTGGGAGAAAACCAGAGAACCCGGAGGAAACCCACACAGAAACTCTGGGTTGAAAGGCAGACATGGTAACCACTAAGCCACAGTTCTGCCCAATAGTAATACAATAAAATCCATATTGGATCTTTGAGTGGCAAAAGCAAAAGGATAAACCTTCAGGATTAGCAGACAATTTGAATTTGAAATTATAATCTGGTGTCATTAATACAGTAGGTTTACGCTTTAGAGATGGTTTTGTGACTTTTTCTAATCTAATGAGTATCAAGAGCTTTTGTTTGTGTCATGATACACTTCCACAAAAGCGTTGTGAAGTTCAGACAATCGTAAACTTTAACACTCACTGTCAAATGATTGATATCTTAATAATTGTAATCCAATAAATAAGTTTTCATTTAAATTATTTGCTAATCTTAATGACATGAATAAATGAAGGCTAATATTTTTCGATTGTTTAAGTTCTCTTTGTCTATTTTATTACTTGTTTTAAAATCTGATGTTTTAGTTCATACTAAACAGAAGCAGAGAAAATATACTTTTTTATGTTTTTGTCCATCCCTTTCTATTATTTGACTCTCATTTCTACAACTAGCTGCATATTGTACATAAAAGAAAGGATATCAATACAATACAAGATGCAGTGAAGGATCCGAGTGGACTGGCAGTCTTGGGATTCTTTTATGAGGTATGAGGATTTATTAAAATAAATAAATAAATAAATAAATAAGGCAGATGTTTATGTTGTCCTTCTATGATTCTGCTATGTTTACTTTCCCAATGAAAATAACAATACAAATAACAATAATCTTTTCTATTTTCGAAAAATATATTTATTAAAACAATCAAAAAAATGTGTTTTAAAGTAGAGACACATTTAAAATGTAATGAACTTTGTAATGAAATGTAACTTTTTTTCTCCATTATCTATTTTCTCCATATGGAGAAAATAGATGGACTTTATAGTTTTGCAATTACAGACTGTAGTACATATGTATTCTTTTTCTGTTACTCCTCTGTTGGTTTTCTGGTTCTTAACTGTTTTTAAGCTTTTATTTGCAATGTAAAATTCTTACAACAGGAATCAATTAACCCAAATGAAAAGTACAATGGAATTATTCAAGCTCTACAGACAGTGGCAAATCCTAGTAAGTGGTTTTAAAAACGTATGATTTATATACAATATTACAATATATATATTTTTTCCTGTTGAACTACATATTCATACATTTTCTCTCATTTGATAAGATATGAACACAACAATCAAAGGCATTTCTTTAAATAACCTCATACTCCCTGAGGGGCAGATGTCTAAGTACTACCGCTATGAAGGTTCTCTCACCACCCCTAACTGCAATGAGGCAGTAATATGGACAGTGTTTGAACTTCCCATTCCTCTTGGCAAAGAGCAGGTAAGGTGACTTTTGTATTTTCATGAGTTTTTAAACCATTTACATTATTTTATCCAGCTTTCCACATGAAGTGTACCAGGAGCATCATCAAAATTTCACACAAGTTTTAAAAGTAAATTAAAGAAATCAAAACAGAAAATTACACTTGGCTGGATACCTATAAATAAAAAATATCTATTGTCACATATCAGTGAGAATAAAGCATTTGAACCTCTAGGATTACCAGTTTATTTGATGGTGAAATTGGAGTGTGGGGTTTCTACTCAGTGGGGTAATGAAAGTGAGATGAGCAGATTTGTTTGTGAAAGAGAATCATGGCATGGACAAAGGAGATTCGCAAGAATATCTGTAAGTTGTTAGTGGTCATAAGACTGAAATAGGTTACAAAACTGTATCCAAAGTGTATAAACTTCACCTATCCACATATTTACATACTGTGCTAATGAAGCAGAAATTCAAGTTCATTACTCTCCCCAAAAAGATACCATGTTATCTACAGTGCACCTTATACTTAAATATGCCACAATTTAAATCGCATGTTTTTATGTCTAGTATCGTAAATCAGATCTCGAGGTTCCACCAGGTTTTGCATTAATTTTATTTCCCCAAACAAATATAGAATGGTATGGTATATAATAGTATATTAGAACCTGGCTTTTTTTAAAAAGTATTTGCTTTGTAGAAGTAGGTGTGTGACAAAAACCAGTGGATTGCCATGTACCATGTAATATCATACATTATACGCCTTTATCTGTAGTACACATTCCATTCCATTTACATTCCAAACAATTAGTGTAAATATTTTGCATTGGGCTGATCTCGAGGTACTTGAATCAACATCAGTTTGCTTTTTCTATGATTTATTTTACAAAAATCATTTTGTATGGTGCAGTGTGTAGCATTTTCATTATAGCAAGTATAAGCATGGTATGTAGCTAATCCACAGATTCTCTTCTAGTTCTTAAAATGTGTTTAAAATTGGTGCCAGTGTGGTGAAGTGCTTAGCTGACTCACCTCACAGCATAAAGGTTCTAAATTCAATTCCCAAAAGGGGTGCACAATGTCATATCTTTTGTGAGTTTGCATGCTCTTTCCATTTGTGGCTGGGGCTTTCCTCCCACAGTACAAATTATGCTAGTAGGTAAAAAACTATATTCATTACCAATTAAAATTTGGTATGAATGTGGGTGCAGATGTGTCTGTCGTTATCTGTATTTTGATAAACTATTAACGTGCCTAGGATACTTTTTTACCATATGGGTGCAGGAGTCAATTTTAGACTGCTTCACCAATGGAAAGTTGTCATTTCAATGTCTGCCAATTTAAGATATAAATAGTTGTGTGTTCTGAAATTATGTAGCATTCATCAATACTGTACTTCTCATCACAATGAGTGATTGTTTATATTCAGGTCCCAGTAAATACTGGTTTCTAAATGATTGGCAGGTCTGCATTATTTAATAATCAAGGACACTTCAAGACTAGTTCCACTCATGAACCAAATTGTAGCCTTGGAACAGTATGCAAAGCAAGCTTTGTGTGGTGAAACAAACATAAACATATTTATATTTATATTGCATTACATATAACAGATGTATTATTAAATAATACATTTTATTAAGTAAGGGAGGGGTGCAGAATCAGTAGCTGGTTTTCTCCATAACTACTGACCTGTGGTGTTCTCATTTGTAAGTCGCTTTGGACAAAAGCGTCTGCTGAACGACTAAATGTAAATGTAAATAAGTATAACAGTTTTTTTTAATGTGTTGTCTATTGTATGTTATCATATAGATGCACTTAGATTTCCCCCTGTTTTTCTACATTCTTTGTTAGTCCCCTTTATTATTATTATTTGGGTAGTTGATAAGATCATTATTGAGAGTTGTGTTTGTGCGATTGTAACAAACACATACTGATAGTACTGTGTCACGCTGCCCACCTGGGATCTAGACGCGGCTGCGCAAATATAGCGCAGAGCCGCGGCGCTCTAACGCGCAGAAGGGAGCCAGGCACGCAGGTAGAACATAAACAAGAATATTTATTCAAGGTGCAAAAACACCACACAAACAGGTACATAAAGGACAAGGTGACATGAAATACACAAAGACGCGCACGGAAGACGTAAAACCCCGGAACTAAATACCCACCACGTGCAAAAAACCACCCAATGAACCCGCGACGCTAATTAACCTAAAATACTCACACGAGACAGCTAATTAACAACACACAGGCACATAAACACAGAAACCAACAACACTCACACACAACGGCCGAGGAACGGGTGCCCTAGGCACCCGTTACATACTGATAGAGTTTTCTAACACTGTCTACTCACTGTGAATTTTATTGAACAAGTCCACCTTGCCCCTCCTTGTACATGTAACATTAGAGACAGTAGATCATCTGTTGCTGCATAGTTTGTGTTCATCATCCTTTAATAGTTTATAGTTTATCAGTGCTAACAAGAAGCTGTCTACAGTATGCTGGTGAATAGACATTTTATCAATTCAGCATTAATGCTGTCTGTTATAAGTATTAGTCTGTGATAAGTCTGATCTATAAACACTAGAGCCACGAATACTAACACCACCACCATGTCTGTGTCACTGCAGTGCTGAAACATACCCTACACCCAAATAATACCTGCACTGTAGTGGTTTAACTTTGAACACTGCAAGGAGGACTAACAAAGTATATAGACAGATTATACTCACAAGTTATACTTAGACTGGGTTTACCAAACAGGTTATACTCACAAATACTATTTGTTATTTAACTTTTAATTATATTATATATTACTATTTTAACTGGGTTTACCAGACATATTATACTTATAAATACTATTTAGACTAGGTTTAATAAACAGATTATAATGACAAATAATATTTAGACTCTGTGTCCTTGAGCAAGGCTCTTAACCCTGTGTTCTGATTCCAACCAGTTGGAATACTTGTATTGTTACCTCAATATTCCAAGAAAATTAAAACATAAAAAAAAATTATATAAATAAATAAATAAATAAAAATAAATAAAAAAAATTTTTTTCAACAAAAAAGGAGCCTGTTAAGAATTAGAATTAGAATTAATACAATTAAAATGATACACAACCACAATATGATACATAACCTGATAAAAGACCACAGTGTCTCTTTTTCTTTGATGTGTTGCCTCTGTCTCATCTGTTATTTGATCACATCAGGACAGTTTGCTGGCTGTTATTTCTTACTTACCTTCTAATCCTGCCCAATAAATGCTATGTTAAAATAGCAGTAACACCACTGAGGGTTACAAGGCCAGTTCACACATTTGTGAGATTTTTTTTTTGTTTTTATTTAGTGCAGAAATATATAGATTTACACCAATTTGTATTTAATGAGGGTTGGCTAACGATGTTGGGAACCAGGAATAGCTGTCAAGCTAATGCTTACACCATTTAATTTTAAAAGTTGCTCCCTGTATAAAAAGCTTTCTAAAATGTGTGTATTTCTTGTTATATAGCTCTCTGCATTCTCCTCCTTGAAGTTCACGGATGGAACATCTATGACGAAAAATTTCAGACCACTGCAGGAGATTATGGGCCGTATGGTGTACCGCTCTGGTACCGTTGGCATTCACGTCAGCTTCCTGGTTCTTCTGGGTTGTTTCAGTATAGCGCTGGGCCTTTCACAGCCCAACTAGACCAACATTTTCCAGCATCACCACTAGCACACATTAACACAAAAAATATTTTAAACGTATGAAGCTTAACAGTGCAATTGTCAGTAATTTCAAGATGAAGAACACAATGAAGAAAATTCTTGCCTCCAGGTCAAGGGCAGGACTTTATTTCATGCAATGAAGTAAAGGTTTGATGACTTTACCGGAATTAGGGTCCTCTGGTTAATACTTTTTCTATAGAACTCCAGGTTAATCCTTTGTTGAGGCATTGAAGAGGATGTAAATACCTTGCCTTTATCTATAGCTGGGGCCAAGTGGGGTGGGAGAGCATGTGGTCATTATTCTAATGTTATATTTATACATGGTTATATTTGTAGTACTATTTGAGTGCTGGGTACGCATATGCACTTTGCTTGCCTTCTTTGAGTGGAACAGATTCCAATAGTATCATGGGTCAGATAAAGGTGCCAGTAATTCTATCAGATAGACATAGACACATCTAGTCATTGGAAATACTGCACACTGCATGAAAGTGTACTGGTAAAGCATCTTACTCTTCATATAAATATACAGTATATTATGCAGTGTGCTACTCTTATAGATGTTATTTAAATTAAAGAGGAACCATTCCACTAACCTTTGTATGTCATTTACTTTTTGTTGTAACCTGTATTCTATTCTCTGTCACAGAGTACCTGTTTAAAATAGCTGTCACCATTTCAAATGGCCAGAAAAATATGTTAGAATAGTATTTTATGGTTAATTAGCTTGATTGCTTAGTGACAATGAAATAAAGTCATGTGCTTATAAAAATATACTATACCTATTTGCCAAAACCCTTTTAAAATCTCTCTATGGAGTTTTTTTGCAACATTACTATTACATTACATAATAGTATGCATTTTCCTTTGCTTTAGGCCTTTTCCTTGGTATATTTGGCTTTTCTGAGCCAGGCACTGGCAATCCACTTTGTTGTCTGAATGAAGATTTTGAATGAATGAACTGAATGAATATATAATTAATACATTCAGACAAAAATGTCAAGAAAACAGGGTGAAAATCCATGGCTAGAATAAAACCAAAAGCACAAAAGCAGTGTAACACTGGTTTAAGACTTGAGAAGACATATAGAAGATAGTTAATGCTGTCCACTTGCAATCTGACTTACAAGAACACAATTTAAAATGTAAAATGAAAATGAAAATTTAGACAAGGCTGATAAATGAATAGTAACATTGCTAATAATATGTAAGTGTTTTGTTAAGCAATTATATTTGCCATCAGTAACCATTCTGAGTAAATTGCACTAAAAGCAGGCATGAGCGCACTCAACACACACTAAGAAGGCTTAAGGTCCGACCACTCAGACCACATTTAAGGGTTCTCTGGAAACATATGCTCCATTCATTTAGCAGTAGGTATCCAATACTAAATCCAGCCACAGTGAATAGTGAATAGCCTTACTATTGTCCACTGCTTGGGTAAATTTATGAACTCATTCCATTTCCAATAGCCTTATTTTACTTTAAGTAATTGCTTAATCTTTTTGCAGTTCTCCTGGTGCATCCTGGTTCTACCTTATTCAGGGATTTATGAAAGGTATAATACAGGCTGGTAAATGCTTTACATACAAATTATGCTTATTTTGAATGCTTTGCTTCATTTATGAACATATTAAACATACTTGAATACATAATATTTCCTGAATATGAAAGATGCACATTTTACTTTTTCTGCAGGCATATTCCTTGTATTTATATTTTTTTGCTAATATAATTTTTTTAGTGTCTGCAAGTACATGGTTGCATGTAGTTAATGCTGACCATCAATCTGACCACCAAAGACACGACATTAAACTGGATATAAACAAGCCCTTTGTATTTAAATTGTGATTGTGTAATAATTTATATTACCTTCTGTTAAAAATTAAATTAGTTATATAATTAAATACACAACCTTATTTTATTTAGGATTTATCATTAAAGGATTTAGAAATACCTCACTTTATGGGCAGCATTTTAGTTAACCCAATTTTATTACTTGTAGTTAATGCCAGAAATATTGCAAAGGTGTGGTAACGAAGAAATTTACAAAAGTAGACATTCATTATTAATAAGAATTAAGAGTTTTAGGATACATTTTCTGTTTTATTTTCAGTGTTTTATGCCATTCCAGGTTCCCGCAGGTAGGGCCATGGCTGGATTACTGACCGGGCCAGTGGGGCCAGTGCCCAGGGGCCTTTGATGTCAGGGGGCCCCGGGGGGGCCCTGGCCGAAAACTTTTTGCGATGCCTATCAACATTTATGGTACAATATATTTCTATTTCCGAGGGCCCTCCATTTTAAGGATCCTCTGACTATTAGGGACTTTGACACCAGGGCCTCTAGGGGGCCCTAGCCATGCTTTTGGGGCCCCTAGCCATGCTTTTGGGCCCTTTAGGAAAATGGATGAGGCGTTGTGGCACTGCTCTGACTTCAACCTCTGGCTATTGGGGGTCCTAGGAAAGAGGGGGGCATATTTTTAGCGGGCCCTGGTTATGAGAGCCCCTACCAGGGGGCCCTAGAGAAGAGCAGGGCATACCTTTAGAGGGCCCTTGATCACAAGGGCCACTGCTATGGGGCCCTTGACTTCCATAGAAGTCGTTTACCATGGCTCCTTGACTTTCTAGGGACCTACAAATTAAGGCCCTTAATGTTTCTGAATTTGTATTGTTTCAAAATTATGTTCAATTTCTCTTAAGCGCAGACACAAATTAATTTAGCAATTTTGCAGGTCAGGGATCAGATCTTGCCTCAAGTGGAGGAGTTTAAGTATCTCGGGGTCTTGTTCACGAGTGATGGTAAGATGGAGCGTGAGATTGACAGACGGATCAGCGTGGGGTCAGCAGTGATGCGGACCCTATACTGGTCTGTTGTGGTAAAGAAGGAGCTGAGCCACAAGGCAAGGCTCTCGATTTACCAGTCGATCTATGTTCCGACCCTCACCTATGGTCATGAGCTTTGGGTAATGAACGAAAGAAGATCGCGAATACAAGCGGCCGAAATGGGTTTTCTCCGCAGGGTGGCAGGGCTCTCCCTTAGAGATAGGGTGAGAAGCTCGGTCATCTGGGAGAGACTCGGAGTGGAGTCGCTACTCCTCCGCATCGAAAGGAGCCAGTTGAGGTGGTTCGGGCATCTGGTAAGGATGCCTCCTGGGAGCCTTCCTAGGGAGGTGTTCCAGGCAAGTCCGGCTGGAAGGAGACCCCGGGGAAGACCCAGGACACGCTGGAGGGATTATATCTCTCAGCTGTTCTGGGAACGCCTCGGGGTTCCCCCAGTCGAGCTGGTGGAGGTGGCTGGGGCGAGGGAGGTCTGGGTCTCCCTACTTCTGTTGCTGCCCCCGCGACCTGAACCCCGGACAAGCGAAAGATGATGGATGGATGGATGGATGGATGGATGAATGGAATTTTGCAATTATTTAAATTTAAGACAAGCAATTTGTCTGATGAATGCTATCTTAGACACCGATTAAATTGAGTGAATTTGGCCAAGGGTGTGATTTCACTTGTGTGAAAACAACAAGCCATTTGACTAGTTTCATGTTTCCCCTTTAATAAACAACAGTAAAGAGACCAGTGGTCACTCTAGTTCTGAAGGAATGCATGAAAGGAAAAGTGCCTTTTCATACAACAGAACTACAAGCTAATTTTACCTGAGTAGCACAATTTTGGTTTGGTGACAGATGATGAACAGCAAGTGGTTTTGTTGTGGCTGCGTATGCGTGTAACCCTGATATTTTGTTTGAGGATTATTTATTGGAAAACATTTTATTCAGCTTCTTATTCATTGACCATTTAATGATAGTTTGACATGACTTGACATGTTTCAAGGCAGTGTGAAGGGGTCTTGACAATAATTAAACTTGATTTAATATCATTAACACAGCATTTTTAATATACTCAAAACCTTTCCCCTGTCTCCCTCTCCATGCCTCTCTCTCTCTCTCTCTCTCTCTCTCTCTCTCTCTCTCTCTCTCTCTCTCTCACACACACACACACACACAAAAACAGCATTTTTGTAGTAGATAGTGGCTGCCCCTCCCCCACCTTCTCACTCAGTGGTGAAAAATTGTTACATTGCCCTAAATTCCCACGGGGGCTGAGCCAATCGGGTGTCCAACTTCCAAGTGAATATGCAAGATCTATATAAAACCCCCTGCCAGTATCAAAACTCTTCACATTCAGACAGTTCAGCTTGCGAACTTGCTCTGTGCTTTTACTACAACTTTTACCTTGCTATAACCAGATCAGCAACCAACAGCCTTTTTAAAGGCTCATTGCCCTTTATACTGCATTATGTTATTTTATAATATATATAAATATTTTTATATTATATTATACTATACTATATTGCATATATTCTGTTACATTCTTTTAATAGTCTTTTCAAAGGCTTATATATTATATTACATGATATAATATTACATTACTATATTTACTATTGTGAAAAATCCAGGTTCTGCTTCTGTCTCTCCATCACGATCTGTCACTCGCTCTCTCAGCCCCGCCTTCTAGTTCCGCTTTCGCTCCGTCACCAGGTGAGGCTGATTAGTTTGATGGGTCGTTTATCTTATTTAAACTCTTTCACACTGGACGAACGCGAAGTATTGTCCCTGGTTTACCATACGTACCGAGCGATTTTGTGTTTAGGATAGTGCGTGTTGTTGTATGAGTGAACGTCCGTGTGACTCTGTGGTCGCTCCCAGTGTCTTGTTATTTAATCCTCTTTCTATTTCCAGTGTTCAGCCTGTCCCTAGAGTCCTGCGTCCCGGGAGCGATCGTTGTCTCAGGTGGTTCGGCTTCGGCCGGTTGGGGCGGAGTTCGCTCTCACCCTAGCTCGCTCCGCTGGCGCGTCACCACCTGAGGGTGTCCGTGTCTCAGTGTTCACTCAGCTTACAAATGGTTCCAATCTGTTTACTAATAATCTCTCTATCGGTGAACTAACATTGTTTTCTCCCCTGTGTATTAACCATCTCGCTGTATCCCCTCCCCTTGTGTGTTTCAGTTTCATTTTGAGCCGCTCGTCGTTCCGTTCAGTTCACCGTATCTCTTTGAGCACTTTCAGCACGTATTCTTCCTTCAGGGTTTGGTCTAACACTTCTTTTGACACGCCTGTCTATTCTATTGTAGGTTTTGTTATTTTGTCTACTAAAGACAGCCTCATTAGACTTTTCCTTATTTTGTCACGCATAGCCAGTGTAGGGTTCTCTTTCTACAGCGTACTTATTATATCTGTGTATCTTGTTTTATTGGCTTGTTCTTTTGCTCAGTGTTGTGCTCTGCCCAGTCCTCTGTTCCAGGTTCCACACCCCGGCCTGGGTCCAGTTGGCAACACCCCTCTCAATCAATACTCCTCCTGCACCACCCTACCTCTGACTTGCTTATTAATAAACATTGTCTGTTCTGCATCTACGTCTCCAGACCACTCTTTACGTACAGATTGTGACAACTATATTAAACTTTGAAAGGTTCACATCCTTTTTCAAGGCTGTTGTAATGTTGCTAACTAGCAACTCACAGCTTTTTTAAAAGCTTATTTTTATTTGCATATTACATTATTGATAATAGTAGAAGTGTAAGATTTATAATAGTACATACATACAATACATTTACAATAACAACAATTTATAGCAAAATAGTTATGGGTCAGCCTTTTTTTTATTACATATTGTATCTGGTTCTACAATTTTTTGATTGTATTTTTTTCCTGAACATACAACATAGTAAGTATTGGATAGGAATTTGCAAGACAAGCTTCTATATTTGCATCTTAAGAAACACTTGCCATTAATAACATGGATCCCAAACAAAAAAGTGGTTCCTCAAAAAGAAAAGCAAAAAAGATTAAGGAAGCAAATCAGGCAGATTTCCTGAAAAGCGTGCCTTTGATCTCAAACTTCTTTGAGAAACCGCTGGATATTAGTGAGACAAATATTGCTAATGTTAGCAATGATCAGAGTTCTAGCAATGAAGATGTGATCACCACTGGCTTAGTGTCACCTGTCAGTGACTATGTACCTTTGCAGACCCAGTCAGGTGCAGAGCAGGAATGCCAGCCCTGCCAGGCTACCACAGACCAGCAGCAGAAAGACCATGAAAGGAAAGTTGCAGGTGTGTCAGACCCACAATCAGACCAGCCAGCTGCATTGTGTGAGTGTCGTTTATCAAATGAGGAGGGCAAGGACCTGGTGTGAAACGGTCATCGACCCTGCTTTATGGCCCAGTAGCATTATCGACCAAGCCAAGTCGATTCTTGTTAGTAGAGGAGAAACTGCATTTCAAAACAGAAGTGCTAAGTACCCAGCCTCAGTCAGGGATAGAGGCATTGGGGGTACCAGTAGGAGCTTTACAAATCCTCTACTCTGTTGCTCTCTACCCAACGGGCAAACTGTGACTAGGCAGTGGCTACTTTACTCTCCTTCAACTGGCTGTGTGTATTGTTTTGCTTGCAAACTTTTCCAGTAAGCACAAGACTTTTGTTCATGGATTTTCTGACTGGAAACATTCAGAGCGGATTGGTGAGCATGAGGGGAGTGTGGAGCATAGGGCTTGCATGCTAGCATTATATAATCGCTCCAGAGGCACAGCAACAATTGATTCTGATATTGTCATACAAATTGATGCAGAAAGACAATACTGGTGGGAAGTTTTGAAAAGAGTTGTTGCAGTCATCCAGTTTTTGGGGGAGAGGGGACTTGCTTTCAGGGGAGATGATGAGCTATTAGGATCAGCCCACAATGGTAATTTTTTGGGCATCATAGAACTCTTAGCCAAATTTGACCCATTCCTAGCTGAGTACCTCCAAAGGTTTGGAGGTAAGGGAAAAGGTTCTGTGTCCTGCTTATCAACAGTGTGTGAAGAATTTATCCATTTAATGGGACAGAGAACAAAGCAGGCAATTGTTAATGAGATCAAAGAATCAAAATACTTCTCTGTTATAGTTGACTTTACTCCAGACCTTGCTCATGCGGACCAACTTACTTTTATTTTCAGGTTTGTTAATAATGGCGGACATGTAGTTGAGCGTTTTCTAGCTTTTGAGCCTATTGAAAACCATATTGGGGACAGTTTGGCAGAGTCTGTCGTTGCTATGGTGGAGTATCTGGGCCTAGACTTATCCAAGTGTAGGGGCCAATCATATGATAATGCAAGTAACATGTCAGGAAAGTACAATGGAGTCCAAGCTCATCTTAAACAAAGAAACCCTTTGATTTGTTATGTCCCTTGTGTAGCACATTCACTGAATTTAGTTGGTGTCAATGCTGTTGACAGTAGCCCAGAAGCTGGATGTTTTTTTGACTTTGTACAGGCAATGTACACATTTTGTGCATCATCTACACACAGGTGGGGAAAGGTTTTTCATGATACTGATATCAAACTCACACTGAAATCACTGTCAGGTACTCGATGGAGCGCACGAGCTGAGTCAACTAAGGCTCTTTGGAAATATTATTCACAACTGAGAGAGGCATTGAATGATATGTCTAAAGATATGGAGGAGAAATGTGTAATTCGAAGTGAAGCCTCTGCACTCTGTGACAAATTGGACACGTTGGAGATGGCCTTCATGGCATACTTCTGGGACACAATACTACAGAGGTTCCAAGCCACAAGCCTGCAGCTGCAGAAGCATGATATTGACATATGTACAGCTACACAACTTCTCTTGTCTTTAAGAGACTTTATGGCAGCACAGAGATAACTTTGAGGTGTTTGAAGGGGCAGCTTTAAATGTCACCACTGCTGTCTCCCAAGAGTACAGGCATGACCTCCAGCGTACAAAGAAGCGCAAAATTATGTCTGATGATAGTGCAGAGCCAGGTGTAGCATTTAACGGAAAGGACAATTTTCGGATCAAAACTTTCAATGTTGTCATTGACAAACTTGTGTCCTGTCTCAACCACCGTTTGAATGCATACACACACTTAACTGAGCTATTTGATGTTCTTTTCATGCCTGACAATATTTCCAACAGTGAGCTCACTTTAAAGGCTAACTCTTTGCCCAGGGACCCAGACTATGTGAGCTGCCCCCTTTTGTTTTGTTTTGTTTCTCTTTTTCCTGGGTGCCTTTGCCCCCCGGTTGTTTTGGGGGGGCGATATGTCAGGGTTGGGAGTCCCAGGCCACTCCCCCCTGTTTTATTTTCGGTGTTTTTTGCTATTCCGGGTTCCCGTAGGTAGGGCCCATCCCCTTGAGCTGGGATTGGGTCCTACCTGATCACATGTGGCAGGCCAGCATCGTTTGTGTATATATATATATATATATTTATGTATACATAGATGTTCCGTCGGGTGTTTCGTGTTTGGTTTGGTTAGGTTGATATTGTAAGAGTTTGCTTCCGGCACGTCCCGCCGTGCCTTCAGCGGCGTTCCCGCTGATTTCAGCAATTAAAACTCTTTGTTTGCTTACCTGGTCGCCTGGCTCGCTTCCTTGAACCACACCGCACAGCGCTGCGCCGCCATTGGACGGACTGCGCTGCCCGATCATAACATTTTCACTTATAATATTACTTAATTTTCACCTATATTATGTTTAATGCATTTTGGTTCCCTAATCATGCATAAAATATCATAGGCTTTGACAACATTTAAAAAAATTTAGATGGCATAAATTTACATTTAATAATATTTTTTAAATGCACTTTTAGTCTGTAACTGTAAGCATGACACTGAAAACTATACTTTCAAGCATGCTGATTTGAAACCATGTCTTAATGGCTGTATATGGTTAATCGGATAAGCTTATAAATATATTTATGTGGACATATCTGTTAATGTTATCTAACTAGATATAGCGTTGTGAAATTTATTAAGAGCGTTCATTTCAAGAATTTTTAATGTTCCCAGTTTCATCTGCTCATTCTGGAAGACTGGTTATAAATCATATTATAGACATATCTAAGAAAATCATTCCTATTTGACTACTGGGGCAGTGTAACTTTTCTAGACCATTTATGGGTTGTTCTAAAAAAAGTATTCTATTGAATACATTAAATATAGAGATTTTAGTGGTTATAGAAAGATGAACTTTACTTGTGTTAATCTTTCTGTTAACAAAAAGGCTTTTAATGACGTTATAATATTTGCATACCTGTATATACACATTTGTCCATTATAATTAAGCACTGTTTCATTAGTTTTCTGTTATTAGATAACAAATTCTATAGTGTCATGTTTCACTTGTGAAAATAAAAAACAAAAGGTTTTGATTTAATTAAGTTAATATAGTAATTGTCTAAATATTGAGTAAATCTATTCATAAAACATAATATGATTTTATGAATAAAAATTGCTAAATTTAAATATGATAATTAATTTGAAAATGAATTAGTTTGTCTACCTTCAAAATTACTACTACATAATTGTGTTTCTATGACTACTTTTTAATTTTGTTCATGTGCACAATCCAGCATGTCTTGAGATAAGCAAATCAACTGACTGTGAAGCAATTAAATAAAAGTCAAAATTATGTTCAAAATTGTGTTGAGTCATATTTAAAACAACATACACATTATAATGAGAACAAAACAAAAAAAATGTTGACCTCTGAGGCACTTCTTTTCCTTCTGCTGTGCAGCCTATAAATCTGATCACAACATAAAACTGATTGATTTGATGTATCCATTCATCCATCCATTATCTTCCGCTTTATCATCTAGGATCGCAGGGGGGGTTCCCCATGCCCATCCAGGGGAGAATGTTTAGGGCGCTGGGCAGATATACCCAGGACAGTGCGCCAATCTATCGCTGGGCACACACTCACTCACACACATACACAGAAACACACTCTATAAGGGGGAATTTGGAGAATTCAATTGACTTGATCCACGTTTTTGGACTGTGGGAGGGAAGCCGGAGAACCCTGAGGAAACCCACGCGGACACGAGGAGAACATGGAAACTCCAACCAGATTGGGATTCGAACCGGGAATCCCTAGCGCTGAGAGACGAACGTGCTAACCACTATTTATATATATAATCTGTTTCCCAGGGAAGTGTGCAGGTGTGCAGGTGTGCAACCGCCCAGCCAATCAGGTTCAAGGACCGGAACTACCCATTTTATAAACAGGATAAATGCACACCAGCAGGTTAAAACATGGTTATTGGTTAGCTATGAAAATGTACAACAAAATGCACACAAATAATTTTCACTTACAGTAATTTACTTGGTATACATTATAAATTACACAAACATTGTATTGATGCGTAGACATTTCATTTCGGAAAATATGAACTATCAATCATTTTTCAGTTTTCAGTAAATGAATGCATGTAGCACCTATCAACATTGTTTTTCTTCTTAAAAGGTACGTCTGTTTATATTTTGTTACTGTAAATACTGGTTTCACATTGATTGGCAGGCCCAAGTCCACACTGTACCAAGATTCTTGTGTATACAGTCTACTGACCTTAACGTTAAACAGGTTGTGTCAATCTTGAAAATTTTGTTTGGAAACTAAATGGCTTATTTACATCTTCATGATAAATTATGCAATAGCTATAATCTGTTGCAAGTACCTGCATTATGTTGCTGTCAGAGCTGCTAAGGCTGAATGAGCTACACAAATATGTTGGCAGAGTGAAATAGTGATATATGCAGATAAACAAAAATATATTGCCAACAAAAAGAGATGCATTAACAAAAATAGCTCTATGGATAAAATGAAGAAGGCAAATGAAGGTGGTATAAGTGAGTACCGACAGCGCGGCTTGACTCCAGTTCAGGCAGTAGGAGGCTATTCCAACAATGGTTTACTGGGGTAAAAGTGAAGGAGGGAGATGAGAGAAAGAAAGAACACAGAGGCAACATAAGTGATACAATGTAAAAGGAGGCCTATAAATATGGGGGAAGTGAAGTGACTAATTAAGATAAAGAGCGTGTAGGTGTTCTCAGAAGAGGGACAACAAAAACACCCAAAATCAGGAAGTGGAGCAGATTGAGGTGAATGAGGTGGAGCAGAAATGACAACTGCCACATCATTTAAGGTGAAATAAAAATGTAACATGTGACATTTATTTAACCAATCCAATTCATGCAACCAATACAGCTCGGTTGTTTGTGCAGAAAGAAATAAAAAAATCACTTGCTCTTACTGACAAAATTTTAAAAAAGTGAAAAAGCTTTTTTTTTTAGTGAAAGCTTTTTTTTGTTTAACTCATATTCCAGGGGTCAAAACTAAATACATAGATATATTAGACAAAATGTTTTTTTGTACTCATTTTATTTGTTTATATGTAACAAACAAAAATAAGTTCATTATTAAAAAAAATAAATTTTAAAATAAAAATAAATTAATTAATTAAAAAGAAAAATTTGCCTGGTAATAAAGTTTAAGGGGCGGGCACAGTGGCTTAGTGGTTACCACGTTCGCCTCTCAGCGCTAGGGATTCCCGGTGCGAATCCCCATCTGGGTGGAGTTTCCATGTTCTCCCCGTGTCCATGTGGGTTTCCTCCGGGTTCTCCGGTTTCCTCCCACAGTCCAAAAACATGGATCAAGTCAATTGAGTTCTCCCAATTGCCCCATATAGAGTGTGTTTGTGTGCGTGTCTGTGTGAGTGAGTGTGTGCCCAGTGATGGATTGGCGCCCTGTCATGGGTGTATCTGCCCAGTGCCCGAAACGTGCTCCCCTGGATGGGTACGGGGAACCCCCCCTGCGACCCTAAGATAGGATAAAGCAGAAGATAATGGATGGATAATGGATGGAATAAAGGTTAAAGTAAAGTAGAGGAGTTTATTTCGTTTTTAAGGGTCTCAACATTTCCAAATATGAGAAATGTAAACAAACACAATACTAATATTACATTCTATGAAAGAAAAAAACTCTTTTACAAAGAAATGTGGTTAATAAATTATACTTGGTTTTAGTTTAGGTACATTTTTATGAATACTCTTCCATCATTACCACATGAACAATAATATGTGCTGTGTGACTTAGTGTAATTTAGGAAATATGAGAAATATAGTCCCTAATTCAGTATCAAGCCCCGACATTACTGATTCTCATGTAATGTTAGCTTTCACGGATCATCCTGTCTATAGAATTTAATCTTCTTTCGAGCAGAGCAGATATTAAAGGCATACTATTGGTTAAAAAAAAGAATACAGCAATCCTGTTGGTCAAATTTTGTCTAAAATGATCTCGATTAGAAGGTGTTGGCAGACATCCTCAACTGTACTTGGGTTTGTTACACCTCAGCATGAGTAGTAGGTGTTGTTTCCAAGAATCTCGTCTAACTGCAGCAGGGACAGATTTAATATGGGACTTATGTGTAGTAGATTACAGAAGACGAAGCCGAGCAGAAAATGTAAAATGATCTAGTGTACATTCCTAAACTAATTAGGAAAATACAGAGAGAGAAACATATTCTCAGGACCAACTTAATTTTAACGAAAAGAAGAAGACAAGGACATGAAACAAGTAAATGTCAAAATGTCATATTGCATGTCGCGATGTTTGCAAGGGGCAGAGAGGAAGTGCAACAGAAAGTAATACCCTGCCAAGAGCTCGTAGTTGCTCTAAAACAATTTACACTATTTTCTCTACCCTTTATATCTCGTGTGTCAACTCGGCAAATAATCCAGTAATAGTACCACACTGCTAGGTCCAAACAGATCATTCACTAAAAATGACTCACAGCACATGGTTGACAAGCTGTGGCTGCCACTTCAGTCCAGGAAGATCTAAATATATGACAGAACATTCAGATGGAAGTTCTGAAACAGGGCACTATATATTGCCATTTTTACTCCTAATTAATAGGGGCAAAAGAAAGTTGTCACTTAATAGAAAATATTATATTTAATATTTACCCTTAATATAAAATATATTCAAATGATAGATTTTACCAAATCAGAATCAGAATCAGAATCGTTCATTCATTCATTATATTTCGCTTTACCCTATATTAGGGTCGCGTTGGGGTTCCCCATGCCCATCCAGGGGAGAACGTTTCAGGCGCTGGGCAGATACACCCAGGACAGGGCGCCAATCTATCGCTGGGCAAGAATCAGAATCAGAATATCTTTATTGTCATTATACCAGGTATAACGAAATTAAGGTGCCATACTTTCGGTGTCACACACTAAAATTTACATAAACAAAGTTTTTAAAATAGCACTATAATTTACAAAAATTTTGAAGAAAGAAAGATTATTTACAAGAGTGTATAAGACTGTACATCTGAGTGAATGTAGTTATATATTGCACATATCTGTTTTGGAACAACTGAAGCAGGGTTTTTTATAAGTATGGGCCAATTAACACTCATATATTCATTTGGAAAATAAATTTGTAAATGTTAAATAAATTAAATGTCTTATTTAAGGGTCATCAGTGGTTTGTATGTAGTTTTTCAATACTGGCAGGAGTCCAGCAGTGTCATATCTTGTCTATGTGTACCATGTAGGAAGCAGACTTAGCCTGTGCAGTTAAAGCAAATGTTATCAGAACTACAAAAAAAACATACATAATATATATATATATCTGTCAGGCTTGGGAGGGCTATGCCACTCCCCCCTATTTTCCTCACTCGGGATTTGGCCGTTCGGGGTTCCCGTAGGTAGGGCCCATCCCCTAGAGCTGGGATTGGATCCTACCTAATCACATGTGTCCTGCTGACTACACTTAAAGTGCGCATGCGCCCTGAGTCAGCAGGCCAGCATTACTTCAGAATCAGAATCAGACTTTATTGGCCAAGTATGTTCACAAAGGAATTTGTATTTAGTTACAATAGCTCACAGTGCACAATAAGTGACAGACATACCCAAACTAGCATTCCTCATACACACACACGCACACACACACACACACACACACACACACACACACACACACAGACACACCTGTAAACATGACGGTTGTGCAATTTGCAGATTGTATTTAAATAAAGTGCTAGTGCAATACTGTAATGGATAGTTAAATAGGTGAGAATGGAAGAAGACTGGTTGAGAGTGTTGAGAATGAGTCCAGAAATAGTGTTTAATGTTCAGCTGTTCATTAGTGTGATGGCGTGTGGAAAAAAGCTTCTCCGTAATCTGGAGGTCTTGATCCTCAACTGACTGAACCGCCTGAAGATACTGGAACAGGTGTTGTCCAGGGTGTGATGGATCACGGACGATGTCCTCTGCCCGCTTCCTGGTTCTGGCCATGTGCAAGTCTGGTAGGGAGGGTAGCTTTACACCGATGGTTCTCTCTGCAGACCTGATGATGCGCTGTAGTCTGTGGGTGTCGTGTCTGGTGTCTGTCGCATCTGGTGGCACAGTACCCCACACTGTGATGGATGCGGAGGACAGATTCTGTGGTGGTGGTGTAGAACTGCACCATCAGCTCCTTGGGCAGGTTGAACTTCCTCAGCTGACTCATATAAACATGTGTTTAGTACATATGTTACGTTTGTGTTTGTATCGGTTCTGTTTTGGGTTTTTGCTTTTCCTCCCAGCTCGTTCCGCCGTGCTTTCAGCGTTGTTCACGCTGTTCCGCTAATAAAGACCTTTTTTCCGCTTACCTGGTTGCCTAGCTCGCTCTTTCGCTCTGCGAACACCTCACCCAGCGCAGGAAGGCGCAGCGCCGCCATTGGACGGACAGCGCTCATTTGACAGAATACTGGCCTCCCACATCTAGCGAAGTCCAGCGCTGAATTTTTTTTTGTTAATTCCCCGCTGCCGCGTATCCCGTTTTCGGTCAGTCCCGGCAGTCGGGTCTAATAGCCGCCTTCAGCCGTCTCTCCGGCTGCAGTATTAGCTGCCTTAGCTCGGCGCTAGCCCCGCCATTAGCCGCTTTATCTGGCTGCAGCCTCAGCTGCATTAGCTCGGCGCTAGCCCCGTCATTAGCCACTTTATCCAGCTGCAGCATCAGCTGCATTAGCACGGCGCTAGCCCCTCTCTTCTCTGGATGCAGCGATAGCTGCATTAGCTCGGCGCTAGTCCCGCCTTTATCCTATTCTCCGGCTGCTGCATTAGCTCGGCGCTAGCCCCACCATCTAGTCTGTATCCGCCCTACGCATATACGATGAGGGTTATCAATCACGTTCCGGAGTATGGGGAGATCGTTCTCCCTCTCTCCGTTCCGTGTAAGCTCCCGACACCTTGCGACAGAGTGGCTTTTAAGCCACTCCCGTGCATCATCAGGAGTTGCAAGGTGTTCGATTGTGTGACCAGTCGGGAGCTATCGGAGGGGGAGAGGATGCTGTTCTACCTCTCCAGACTTCTGGGGCCTGCGCGAAGGTGGGCCGAGCTTAGTGGCCACCGGGGATGAATGCCTCACTTCGGCCAGCCGGTTCGTGGCGGCCTTCCTAGGGAGGTTTGCACCGGGTTTGGATGCCCGCGCCGTCAGCGAGCACCTGGGCGCGGTCAATAGAATCCGCCCTGCGAGCCGCTGCGCGCCGATAGCGTGCCACCGCGCGCGGTCAGCGTACCGTCTGGCGAGCCGCTCCGCGTCGTGAGCAATCCGCCTCGCAGCCACCGGACCACTGATTCCGCCCTGCGAGACGCTCCGCGCTGTCAGCGAGCCGCTGCACAAACCACTCCGTCCCTCCGGTCATCCGCTCCGTGAGTGGTTCTATGCCGCCGGTAATCCGCAGAGCGCCACCAGCACCACTGCCATCTCACTTCCCTCTCATTCTTCTTTGCTCTTCCCCTTCATTTTGTTCTGTTCTGCTTCATGTTTATTTCTCAGCTTATTTCATTTCTGCAGTCTTTCATTTGTTATTTTCTCATGCTTCTTTTTGTTCTCCTTTCTCTCCTCCTCTGTTTCCTCTCTTTGTCTGTGCCCTGGTGTGTGATAGATGTACCCCAGGTATGGACACTGAGATGTTAGTGAGTACCCTGCACGCCTCCACCTCACTTAGTTTTTCCCAGTCAATTTCATCCTTTATGTGTAATAGCTTTGGGTCTTACGTGAAATGAGAAATGCGCTGAAATTGATGAAATCAGGCAAGGAATCATGGATTCGGTGCAAAAGCTCAGTTTTTTTTTTCAAGATCTTAACCGAATAGAGAAAAGAAATGCTTAAACATTTCCAATTTAAGTCTGATTGGCTGAGCCATTTGTCCAGCTATGATCTTGCACATCTCTTAGTGGTTTACATTTGTATCAATGTGAGATATACAATTCACATATATACAATTATACATTCTTTTAAATCATGTACCATAAATGGAAATACAGATGAATATAAGCTGATAATATGAGCTGATTCCTGATGAGCACAAAACCTGTTCCGGCTGTTATTTATAAATTGTTTTCTGTAATATGGCCACTAGATTGCAGTTTTTGATTGTTGGAGAATCCGGAATCCTGTTACTCAGTGATCAATGTTCACTATAAAACTGGACTAGATTACATCGTGGAAGACCACTCGAGGTTGTACATTATTGTAAATAAATCTCAAAAAAGAGGTGTAAATGCACTCTGCTTCACATCGTGTCTCATGATTTATTTACTCTGGATATTGTGAAATTTGGACATGTCTCTTTTTTGCTCCATTTATTGTCCGTGTTCTCAGTTCCAATAACTGTAAAGATGGACTTTTTAGTTCTACAACTCCAGACTGTAGTCCATCTGTTTACGTTCTACAGTTCATATTGTGTACGTCCCCTTTATTCTGTTCTCTAATGGTAAGGACCCCAAGTAACACCTCAGAGCAGGGATTATTTGGTTGGTGCCAGATAATATTATTGGTATTATTATTGGTTGGTATTATTTGGTTGGTGATTCCTATCCCAGCAATGTCACTGAAATGTTTAAATAAAGCAGCATTGCTGCACTAAAACCTCCTCACTGCATCAGTGTCAATGCACAACTGACGATAAACAATACACCACCACCAGCATTATTTAAAAAAGAATAATTATTCATATCTAAACATCAGTTCCTATTTTTAACAGGCACAATTACAAGCAATTGACCATTCAATCTTTCCAACTGATTCTGTCAATAACTTTGATCTTACAATTTCCATATAATAGATTGCCAAAATATTTGCTCATGTGAGTGATATCTTATTCTTAATATGATGTCCAGCTTCACAGCTTTAACTCTATGGACATTAGATGAACTCAAGAAGGTTGAGTTTTACTTTCAACAAGGTTTGGCAATGTTCATTGGTATTTTGAACATTCTCTCAAAAGCACCTTGTGAGAGCAGACACTGATGGATGAGAGACCTGGTTCATAGTCTCCAATCTAATTCGTCTGACTGGTGCTCTAACAGGTTGAGGTCAGGACTCCATGCAGGCCATTCAGGTTCTTCACAGAACACTGGTGTATGGTCATATTAAAACAAGAAATGGCCATCGCCAAACTGTTCCCACAAAGTTTGAGAGCACAAAATTGCCCAAAATCTCTTGGTATGCTAAAGCATTAAAATTCCTTTAACTAAAACTAAGGGGCAGTGCTTAACACCTGAAAAACAACCGTACACCAAAATCCTTCCTTTACCGTAATTTTACACTTGACACAATTCAGTTAAGTACCATTCTACTCACAACCACCAACTCATTCCACAGATGGAGATGTTTGATTCATCAATTTAGTGAACACATCTCCACAGTTTTAGAGTCCAGTGGCAGTGTGTTTTACACCACAGCATCTGATGCATTGCATTGCGCTTGGTGTTTAATACTTACATTTACATTTAGTCATTTAGCAGACACTTTTATCCAAAGCGACTTACAAATGAGAACATTACAAGTCAGAAGTTATGGAAAAAAACAACTATACTGTAAATTCATCAAACCTGATTGTTATTCGATGCTGCGGCCCCTCCCCCCCTTTTTTTCTCTACAACAGGTATTTGTTAAAGAGATGTGTCTTCAGTAGTTTCTTAAAACTGTTTAGTGATTCTGCCTTATGTACAGAGTTGGGAAGAACGTTCCACCATTTTGCAGTGTTGAACGCCACAGAGTGAGAATTAGCTCTTCGGTGAGGTGGAATCGCCAGGCGGCAATCATCACTGGAGCAAAGTGAACGAGTCGGAGTATGTTTTGAAAAGATCACTGGTAGGAGGGGTTAGATCCAGAAATGGTTCTGTATGCCAGAGTCAGTCACTTGTACTGAATGCAAGCAGCTACAGGGAGCCAAAGGAGGGAAGTGAGTAATGGAGTGACATGAGTTCGCTTGGGCTGGTTAAACACAAGTCGGGCTGCAGAGTTTTGAATTAGTTGAAGAGGTCTGATTGTGGAAGCTGGGATACAGGCAAGTAGCATTACAATAATCAAGCTGGGATAGGACTAGGGCTTGAACAAGCAGTTGGGTAACATGTTCAGTCAAAAAGGGTCTGATCTTCCTTATGTTGTAAAGAAGGAATCTACAGGAATGGGCGGTTTTGATTACATGATCAGAGAGTTTAAGGTGGGGGTCTAGGACCAAGTACAGGTTGGAGAGGACCAAGTACAGAGCCCTGAGGCACAACAGTGCGTACTTGGTGAGAGTTAGAGGTCTCCCCATTCCATGACACTTTGAAGGTCCTTCCTGTGAGATAGGATGGAAACTATTCAAATGTCGTATCAGAAAAGCCTAATTCAAATAGAGTGGACAGTAGAATCTGATGATTTACTGTATCAAAAGCTGCAGAAAGGTCTAACAAAATGAGGACCGAGGATTGAGATTTGGCTTTGGCAGATTTAAGTGAGTCAATCACAGAGAGTAATGCAGTCTCCATGGAGTGACCACATCTAAAACCGGACTGATTGGGATCAAGGAGATTATTCTGATTGAGAAATTTGGAGACCTGTGTGGATACCACCCGTTCAAGTGTTTTAGACAGGAAAGGTAAAAGAGAAACAGGTCTGTAGCTCTCGACCAAATTTGGGTTGAGTGTAGGTTTTTTGAGTAGGGGTTTGACTATGGCCTGTTTGAAACAATTTGGAAAAGTCCCTGACGTGAGAGAGGGGTTAATGATGTGTGTGAGAGCTAGTGTGATGGAGGAGGCGATGGATTGAAGAAGATGGGATGGGATGGAATCAAGGGGGCAAGTAGTTGGGTTACTGGCAAGAAGAATTTTGCAGATGTCAGATTCTGAGACAGGGAGGAGAGGGTTGGATGGCTGGATGTGTGAGATGTAGTGTTGTGGAAATGGTGATTATGAAAGAGTTTGCTGATGCCCTCAATCTTTTCTGTAAAAAAAACAGCTGACAAAAGTGTTAGGAGGGGGAGGAGTTTGTAGTGAGTTGAAGGTACTGAATAAGGTGCAGGCATCTGAGATGCATGTTACCTTGCACTGGAAGAACAAGGATTTAGCAGCAGTTACATTTTTCGAGAAAGTGGCAAGTGAGGACTGGTATGTTTCTAAATCTGAAGACAGACCAGACTTGCGCCATTTTCTTTTGGCGGAACGAAGAGAAGTACGTTGCTTCCGAAGCATCTCCATGAGCCAGGGACTGGACGGAGAACTGTGTGTTTTCCTGGTGGATTTTGGACAGACTTGATCAAGACATGAAGCCAAGGTGGAGCAGAATGTGCTTGATGCAGGGTTGGTGTCAGGGGTTAAGAAGTTACTGATGCTAGGAAGGGCATCAGTAACCAAGTCGGCAAAGAGTGTATTAGAGAGAGCACAAAGATTGTGACGTACCTGAGATGTTTTACTGATGATCACGGGAGGAGGTGGAAGAGAAAGTGGTCTGATTCATGAAGTGGAGTGATGTGTATATCCGAAGAGAGACATGAGCGCGTCATGATGAGGTCGAGCTGGTTGCCAGCCCGGTGGGTAGCTGAGGTGTGGAGTAGATGGAGGTCCAGGCTGGAGATGAGATCAAGAAATTCAGTGGCGTACGGTTGGTCTAAGTGAATGTTGAAATCGCTGAGGACAACAAGAGGACAACCATCATCTGGGAGAGATGATAATAACATATCGAATTCCTCGACGAAGTTATCTAAGACTTGAATGCAGCTTCTCAGCAATGAAAACCCGTTCCATGAAGCTGTCTGCACTCTGTTCTGGAGTTCATCTAAAGTCCACATGAAGTTCAGAGTTCAGTGGTCATGGACTCCACAGGACGTTGGTGACCTCTGTGCACCATGACACAATGACGTGGCCCTACTTTGTGATTAGCTGTCGTTCCGAATCACGTCCACTTTGTTGTAAGACCACTGACAGCTGACTAAAATATTTGGTAGTAAGGAAATTAAAAATCTTCTTGCAGAGCTAGCATCCTCTACCAGTACCACACTAGTTCACTGTGTAAGTTCCTGAGAGAGACCCATTCTTTCACTAATGTTTGTAGAAGCAGTCTGCATATCTGGTTTTATACACATGTGGTCATGAAAGTGAGTGGAACACCTGATTTGGATGCCAAATATCTTTGTCAAAATAATATAGGCAAACCATCAAAGCAGTTCACTAAATTACTTCATTTGCGCAGTAAAAGATACCCGATTTACGATGTGGGTGTCTTACATGGAGCTTCCACCTTACCCTTACACCAGTTCAGTTACAAATTTTATTACAGCTAAATAGTACAATTATTTTAGCAGCTCTGTTTGTGATGTGGAGACATTCAGTATATTAAGACACACTTCTACTGCAAAAACTCAGTGTAATCTCTTTGTCTTCTTTAAAAGAAACTGTAGACACTTAATGGCTTTATAGCAATGACCGTATCACTCGTAATCATAATCAAATGATGTTTAGGCATAAATAAGTACAGCAAGTTAATCAGCAAAGGCATAGTAGTTGATGATGCTACAGTTTAGTTTATTGCTCACTAACTTGACTTGTGCTGTTTTCTCACCTTATCCCATCTCATTATCTTCCACTTAATCCTATACTAGGGACTAGGGTCGCAGGGCAGTTCCCCATGCCAATCCAGGGGAAACCGTTGAGCAGATACACCCAGGACAGGACGCCAATCCATCACTGAGCACACACACACACACACACACACACACACACAAACATAAGGACATGGGGAGAACATGAAAACATGGAAACTGAATATGATAAACCACTACACCATCATGCCACTCACCTCAAAGTCCTTTTAGATGAGTGTCTTCAAAATAACTAAACGTAAAGTTTATTGCAAGATAGAAATATTTTTAATAAAAGCATTTAATTATTAATTCTTAGCATTTGAGAACAGTGCTCGACTCTTAATTCTACTTCTTAAGGCACTTAACTGTTCTTAATATCAAATTATTATTGTTTGCTACATAAAGCCTTTATCTTAATATACAGCATCTCTTTTGCCCGTAGTAAAAATTGTAGCAGTCATAATCCAGATATGTTATCAAATATTGCTTAAAGCAACAAAAATATTTGTTTTAATTAGGGTTTAATCATTTTAATTCTACCCAGATTCTTGAAAAGATTACCTTTTGTGCAATGAAGCAACAGGACAAAAACCAACATTAAATGGCATTGATGAACTGAAAGCTAGAGTGTATAAATTGTAGAATGCTTACTGACTCCTGTAGAGAATTTTAAATGTGTATCGCAGTGAGCAAAAAAACAATCTAATCCAATCCAAAATCCAATCTAATGCAACTTATTACCATATACCGCCCTCCCGGCCCATATACAGAGTTTATTAAAGAATTTGGTGAATTTCTCTCTAACATAGTAATCTCATCAGACAAGGCCTTAATAGTCGGTGACTTCAATGTTCACTTTGAAAACCCACTAGACTCATTTAAATTAGCCTTTGACTCCATCCTAGATTCCATGGGAATTACTCAAAGTGTAGTTGGTAAAATACATCACTGTAAACATACATTAGACTTAGTTTTATCACATGGTATTAACATTAATAATTTAACTATTGTTCCACTATGTGAGGTCATCTCCGATCACTATTTGATAACCTACGATTTAGAAATTGATATTGATCCAGTCATTAAACCGCAATATGACATGAAGCGTACAATCATTCCCTCTACTGCTGTGTCATTATGTCCTACAACATTTACCCGAATTAAACATTAAACCAGCATCAGGACCCGATGAACTTGAAAACACAGCGGAATACCTTAAACACGTACCTTAGACAGTGTCGCTCCACTTAAACTAAAAAGGATTAAAGATAAAAGACTCGTTCCATGGTTTAATGATGAAACACGCGCCCTAAAACAAGCCACTAGAACCATGGAGCGTAAATGGAGACAAACTAAATTAGAGGTATTTAGGGTTGCATGGAAGGACAGTATGACTGAGTACAAACATGCACTCAATGCAGCGAAGACTAAATATTATTCTGAATTAATAGAGAACAACAAAAACAACCAAAGATTCCTCTTTAGTACCATTGCCAAATTAACTTGAAGTGCTACTGAATCAGATTCACAGATTCACTCACAGTTCAGCAGCAATGATTTCATGAATTTCTTTAGTGACAAAATTGAAAACATAAGACTTAAATCATCTAATGCATTGTGTAGCGTAACCAATAATCAACCCTCAATGATTTCTAAAAAATCTAGTGGTAGAGAAAATAATATAGTACAAGAGGTAAATACCTTTAACCCCATATCTAAAAAAGAGCTTGTCTCATTAATTACACAATCAAAGACAACATCCTGTATGTTAGACCCAATACCTACAAACCTGCTTAAAGACCTCCTACCAAATATTACAGAGCCTTTTATAAACATTATAAATTCATCACTTAAAATAGGCTATGTCCCCAAAAATCTGAAGTGTGCAGTCATTAAACCATTACTTAAAAAACCTAATTTAGATCCTCTAATACTGTCCAACTATAGACCAATATCAAACCTTCCTTTTGTTTCTAAAATCCTAGAAAAAATAGTGTTCAACCAGCTGAATCGCCATCTTCTAGCTAATAACGTTCATGAAGTTTTTCAGTCAGGTTTTAGGTCTCACCATAGCACTGAGACAGCCTTAATTAAAGTCGTTAATGACTTATTAATGTCCTCTGATAATAACCAAATCTCTTTTCTTGTATTATTAGATCTTAGTGCAGCCTTTGACACTATAGACCATAACATCTTAGTTGATAGATTAGAAAACATTGTGGGTGTTACAGGATCTGCACTCCAGTGGTTTAAATCCTACCTGACAGATCGATATCAATTCACCTGTATTAACAACCAATGTTCTGATCTTGCTAAAGTTAAATATTGTGGCCCACAAGGGTCAGTTCTGGGTCCACTCCTATTTGCATTATATATGCTTCCATTGGGATCAATTATTCATAAACATGGATTCAGTTTCCACTCATATGCAGATGATACACAGTTATATGTTTCAGCTAACCCTAATGATGGTTGTTCAGTCACTAAGCTTGAGTACTGCATCCAAGATATTAAAATATGGATGTCAAAAAACTTCCTACTGCTAAATTCTGATAAAACAGAGTTTCTGATAGTTGGACCCAAGGACAAAATTAACAAGGATTCTAACACTATGTTAAACCTTGATGACTCTTTAATTAGACCCAGTTCATCTGTAAGTAATCTCGGTGTTATTATTGATTCAGATCTCTCTTTTACAAAGCACATTAGCAATATTACTAGAATTGCATTTTTTCACCTTCGTAACATTTCGAAGCTACGAAATATCCTCTCCTTCCAAGATGCAGAAAAACTAATTCATGCTTTTATTACCTCAAGGTTAGATTATTGTAATTCACTTCTGACAGGATGTTCTAATAAATCATTACATAAATTACAACTTGTGCAGAATGCTGCAGCTAGAATTTTAACTAAAACCAGAAAGTTTGATCATATAACTCCTGTGTTATCAAACTTGCACTGGCTACCAGTTAAGTTTCGTATCGAGTACAAAATTTTATCAATAACATATAAAATTCTACATAATCAGGCTCCACAGTATCTGAGTGAGTTGATTCAATCGTACAAGCCAACACATGAGCTCCGATCTCAAGGTGCTGGTTTACTCTTAGCTCCTAGAATAAATAAAATTACTGCTGGTGGAAGAGCGTTCTCCCACAAGGCTCCTCAACTTTGGAATAGCCTTCCCGTTACTGTTCGTGATTCTGAATCACTATTAATCTTTAAAAATAAATTAAAAACACATTTATTTAATCTTGCGTTTAACTAATCCCCTGTAGATAAAGATGTAGGTCTCAGACTTGGCTGTGTTGGGGGTAATCTCAACTATGTAGAGTCTGCAGTATCTGCCTCTTTCAGTTATGCTGCTCTAGTCAGTGATGCCGGAGTCACATGCTGCACTGTGTCAATAAATTACTTATTAATTAAATGTCGTGCTTTATTATTAGCTCTAACTGCCTTCCTTGTCTGTTTCTTTTGAGGTGTCCCCCGGCTTCCTGGAGATCTTCATCCATGGCTCTGCTGACGAATACTGTATGGAACCTGACAAGGCGGTCCTGCAGGACGCCCCCTAATGGACTCACATATAGTTTTCCAGTTGTTAGTTTTTCCATTTGTTTAATATCTGGACATGGCTGTCCTACACTGTTGTTGCTGCCTGGCCGCTCAAGGAGGATGAGTCCCCCACTGAGTCTTGGTCCTCCCAAGGTTTCTTCCTTAAATAACAACATAAAAGGGAGTTTTTTCTTGCCACTGTCGCTTCGGCTTGCTCTTTGGGGGTTTAAAGGCTTTTCATTCTGTAAAGCTGCTTTGTGACAATGTACTGTTGTAAAAAGCGCTATATAAATAAATTACTTGAACTTACTTGAACTTGAACATCATGGTTTTTTGAAGCATTATGCTGATCAGTTAAACTACCACAAATGTTTATTCCCTTTTTTAATTATATTAATTTATTCATCCACCACACTTCTGTTTTTTTTAAACATAGACCTCTTGTGTGACTTTAAAATAATTGTTTTTATTTTGAAGATATAAATATGATTTATTTTGTTAATTCACTTCAGAAGTGTCCATATTAAAGGTTATGAACTATGTGATAAACCTTTGCTATGGACACTTCTGAAGTGATCCCAATCAGTCTGGTTTTAGGGGTGGTCATTCATCTGAGACGTTGCTTTTTGTGGTTGACGCACTTAAAATGCCAAAGCAAACTCGCTATCCTCTGTCCTCATCTTACTGGACCTCACGACTTTTGAATCAGTAAATCATCAGATTCTACTGTCCACTCTATTCAAACTAGGCTTCTCTGGTTTGACACTTTGGTTTCAGTATGGTTTCGATCCTATCTAATAGGAAGGACCTTCAAAGTGTCATGAAATGAGGAGATTTTTAACTCTTGCCAAGTACTCATCATGAACTGACCTTCCAATACAATCTCTCCTACCGACTCTGTCCGTAACCTTGGTTTCTTCACTGACTCACATCTGATCAGGTCTCTAAAACAGTCCTGCAGATTCTTTCTGTACAACATGAGGAAGATCAGACCTTTGTTGGTTGAACATGCCAGCTGTTTGTTTATGCTTTCATCTTAGCCCAGCTCGATTACTATAAAGAATTTGTCACACACTGGTGGAAAGAAAAAAGAGAACACAGGTAAAGGAAGATGCAGACGTTGTGTGGCTTAAGGAGCAGAGGGTTGAATTCGTTTGGGGAGCGAAGGACTTCAACTTGAATGGACTGCTGTTGGACATACAGAGGAATGGACCGATGAACGACTGCCTTGATCGCGGGACAACGAGTCGGCTCTGAAAGGCTTCATAATCTGGTGGAGGGGTGAGGAGTTGACTCACTCTTCCACAGAGTTAATTACTCCCGGTTTTCTGTAGTATCCTGTGGTTCTTCCCAACTGTGTGAAGTGAGTCATCTCTGCTTATGAGAGTTTGTCCCCATATGTATACAGCGGTGTTGTGACTGGACCAGAGACGAGGCTGCGTGGAGACTGAGAATCGTTTGGTGCAGCGGAGTCGTTTGGGTGTGCGAGGCGTGCATCGGATGAGGGAGGGTGAGAATGCTCACTTCCCAAAGTTAAGTGCAGTTCTGTCTCTCTCGTGGAAAGTGTTAAATTGTGTCCAGAGTCAGTGGCCGATATTTCCCCCAATGCTTAAATAGTTACATTAAATTACAATCCGGTTATTGGTTAATTGTTGTTAAATTTTTCTTGCTCTGCCCTGTGTGGTGGGTTTTGTGGGCTATTCTGATTTATATAGGTATATTTGAAGTGCGGTGTTTTGGAGTGCAGTGATTTTTGTTTGCTATTAACCAATACCGGGTGGAGCTAAAAGTTAGACTGTTCACAATGATGTGGCCCTGACTGCCGTAAGCCCAGGGGTTGTCGAGGTGGGCATTGTTAAGATGGGTTTAGATACCAGCCCTTTAAGGGAAGACTTGCCCAGTTGGCTCAAGTGTGAGACCCTACAGGGTGAAGGGCTAGATGAAGGACAACTACATCAATTACAGCAGTTTTTGGGCTAGTGGCAACATCTTTTTGCTAACCGTGATGAAGATTACGGGTGCACCGATGTGGTTAAGCATTCAATTCCTACTGGGGATGCCCCTCCCATTCGGGAGAGGTATAGATCAGTGCCTCCTACCCTTTATAAAGAGATCCGTGGCCTATTACGTGGTATGTTGGAGGGGAATGTTATACAGGAAAGTTGTAGTCCATGGGCCGCTCCTGTAGTCTTGGTCCAGAAAAAATGTGGGGCTTGGTGGTTTTGCGTGGACTACCGCAAATTGAATAGCGTGACTAAAAAGGATGAGTTCCCTCTTGTCTGAGTGGGCAGCTGTCAGAATCAACATTGGTTTATCTGGATGATGCAGTTGTTTTTTCTGCAGATTTTGCTGCACATCTGGCCCATTTGGAGACGGTGTTTCAGTCTCTGGAGCGGTATGGTTTAAAACTTCGGCCTGAAAAGTGCCATCTGTTCCAAAAAGGAAGTGAAGTTTCTGGGGCATTGTGTAAGTGGTAAGGGTGTTTCCCCTGACCCAGCAAAGGTCTCCGCGGTTGAAGAATGGGCTACTCCAAAGACTGTAAGGCAAGTCCGATCTTTTTTGGGCTTTGTGGGGTATTATAGGCGACTTATCAAGGATTTTTCGAAGATTGCTAAACCTCTGAATGCATTACTGGGGGGTACAAGTCGCTGTTAAGGGCTGCATTCTCCTAGTATAGAACTGACTTCAGAGTGTGAGGAGGCTTTTCAACAGTTGAAACAGAGGCTTCTCCAACCACCCATTTTGGCTTATGCCGATTTCACTCAGCCATTTCTGGTATATACCGATGCTAGTCATCATGGACTTGGGGCAGTGTTGGCTCAGCAGCAAGAGGGTACCGAGCGGGTTATAGCGTATGCGAGTAGAAGTTTGCATCCAGCAGAAAGAAATGACTCTAATTATAGTTCATTTAAGCTGGAATTGCTTGCCCTAAAGTGGGCTGTGACAGAAAAATTTAATGATTATCTGTGGGGTGCCAAAATTGTGGCAATTACAGATAATAATGCTCTGGTACATCTGGGAACTGCTAAGTTGGGAGCTGTGGAACAGAGGTGGGCCGTGCAGTTGGCTAATTATGATTACCAGATAAAGTATCCACCAGGCCATAATCATGTAAATAAATCATGTAAACCATAAATCATGTAAATGCTGATGTTCTCTCAAGGCTCTCTATGCCAGATATTGATGGTTCTGTCCCGGTTGTGCCACCGCAAGATGTCTTGGAGTTTGTGGTGGAAATGGTCCAGGCTCCAGGAGAACTGGCTGATGCTGGTTTTGGTTGGGGTTGGGATCCAGCATTTGGAGTGCAGTGATTTTTGTTTGCTATTAACCAATACCGGGTGTAGCTAAAAGTTAGACTGTTCGTGGTATAATTCTTTAGAGGGGATCTAGTCATTATTTAGTAATTGATTGTAGTAATTTGTTTTGCATTTTATATTTGCTTATTCATTTTTGTGGTGTAATAGTGATTGCATGTTTTCTTTTGTATTCTTTTTGGTTGCCTTTTTGTTAGAAATGATTAGATCCCCACTGTGGACCATATAATAACGTGGACAAATTTTCTTCCCTCCGTTTTGAACTGGACCTTGATACTGAAAGACATGGACTTGTGAACCTGAGCAGGGACTTCTTTTAAATGGGGTTTTAATCTTGTGTGACTAAATAAATTGTGGTAAATTTTAGACTCCTCTCCAGTGTCTTATTGTCAACTCAGCTGATCCCCAAGAGTGTGTATTCTCCTTGAATAAAGGGGGTTTGCTCCTTGTCGAACCAGGTCATGACACATTGCTTGCTGGTCTCCTGACGTACAGGATAATCTCTGTATCTGCCCCCTCTTACCTTCAATCTATATTTCAAAAATACACGTCAGCACATTCATTTCACTCTAGTGATGAATGTTGCCTGGTGATTCCACCTCACCGTGGTGCTAATTCACACTCCATTTTGTTCACCACTGATAAATGGTGGAATGATCTTCCCAACTCTGTTCGTAAGGCTTGGGTCACTTAGCATCTTTAAGGAACAACTCAAAACACTCTTCCACAAATGTTTGATATGAAAATTTAAAAATGGCGGGATCAGATAATGCTCCAGTTTTTATAATTGTACAGTGTTGCTGATTTTTCCTTAACAACTTGATGGTGAATTGTGGTGTTCTCATTTGTAAGTTGTTTGGATAAAATCATCTGCTAAATGTGATGTAAATGTAGAGGGACAGTAAGTGAGAAATTTAAAAAGATGTGTCAAATATAGGCTTACATACATACAGTGATGTGAAAAAGTGTTTGCCCCCTTCCTCATTTCCTGTTTTTTTGCATGTTTGTCACACTTAAGTGTTTTGGAACATTAAACCAATTTAAACAATAGTCAATTTGTAAATGAAGGTGTTTATTATTAAAGGAGAAAAAAAATCCAAACCATCATGGCCCTGTGTGAAAAAGTGATTGCCCCCCTAAACCTAATAACTGGTTGGGCCACCCTTAGCAGCAACAACTGCAAACAAGCGTTTGCGATAACTTGCAATGAGTCTTTTACAGCGTTCTGGAGGAATTTTGGCCCACTCAACTTTGCAGAATTGTTCTAATTCAGTTACATTAGAGGGTTTTCGAGCATGAACGGCCTTTTTAAGGTCATACCACAACATCTCAATAGGATTCAGGTCAGGACTTTGGCTAGGCCACTCCAAAGTCTTCATTTTGTTTTTCTTCAGCCATTCAGAGGTGGACTTGCTGGTGTGTTTTGGATCATTGTCCTGCTGCAGAACCCAAGTTCGTTTCAGCTTGAGTTCACGAACAGATGGTCGGACATTCTCCTTCAGGATCTTTTGGTAGACAGCAGAATTCATAGTTCCATTTATCACAGCAAGTCTTCCAGGTCCTGCCGCAGCAAAACAGCCCCAGACCATCACACTACCACCACCATATTTTACTGTTGGTATAATGTTCTTTTTCTGAAAGGCAGTGTTCCTTTTACGCCAGATGTAATGGGACACACACCTTCCAAAGAGTTCCACTTTTGTCTCATCGGTCCACAGAGTGTTTTGGAAAAATTGAGACGAGCATGTTCTTTTTGCTCAGCAGTGGTTTTCTTCTTGGAACTCTGCCATGCAGGCCATTTTTGCCCAGTCTATTTCTGATGGTGGAGCCATGAACGCTGACTTTAACTGAGGCAAGTGAGGCCTGCAGTTCTTTGGACGTTGTTTTGGGGTCTTTTGTGACCTCTTGGATGAGTCGTCGCTGCGCTCTTGGGGTAATTTTGGGCGGCCGGCCACTCCTGGGAAGGTTCACCACTGTTCCATGTCTTCGCCATTTGTGGATAATGGCCCTCACTGTGGTTCGCTGGATTCCCAAAGCTTTGGAAATGGCTTTATAACCCTTTCCAGACTGATAGATCTCAATTACTTTATTTCTCAATTGTTCCTGAATTTCTTTGGATCTCGGCATGATGTGTAGCTTTTAAGGATCTTTTGGTGGACTTTACTGTGTAAGGCAGCTCCTATTTAAGTGATGTCTTGATTGAGAACAGGTGTGGCAATAATCAGGCCTGGGTGTGGCTAGAGAAATTGAACTCAGGTGTTAAAAACCACAGTTATAGTATGTTTTAACGAGGGGGCAATCACTTTTTCACACAGGGCCATGATGGTTTGGATTTTTTTTCTCCTTTAATAATAAACACCTTCATTTACAAATTGAATTTTGTGTTTACTTGTGTTGTCCTTGACTATTGTTTAAATTGGTTTGATGTTCTGAATCACTTAAGTGTGACAAACATGCAAAAAAACATGAAATGAGGAAGGGGGCAAACACTTTTTCACACCACTCTATTTATAATGGGGCAAATTACGTTTTTATTTTACTTTTAAATTGCCATATAGATGGACTTTGTAGTTTTATAATTACAGACTGTAGTCCATCTGTTCTCTTTTTTTGTTGCTCCCTTGTGGGTTCTCTGTTCTCTATTGGTCAGGAGAATCACAGAACAGGTATAATTTGGGTGGTGGATTGTTTGTCAGTTGTGCAGTGACACTGATGCATTGAGGGGTTTTTAGTGCAGCAGTACTGCTGTAGTTTCATTTAAACACCTCAGTGACACTGCTGGGATAGGAATAATGCACCAACCAAATAATACCTGCTCTGTGGTGCGACTATTGGGGTCCTGACAGAACAGAGTAAAGGGGACGTACACAGTATGTGCTGTACTCCACAAACAGATGGACTACAGTCTGGAATTGTAGAACTACAAAGACCATCTTTACAGTAAGTGGAACTGAGAACACGGACAATAAATGGAGCAAAAAAGAGACGTTTCCAAACTTTTCTCATACTGTATATCAATTATATATAATATATTTGTAGCTTAGTGGTCAGGGAGTTGGGACTAAGCAAGGTCCTTAGCTATTTTGTTGTATGAAGTACCTTGCACTCTGACCCCATGTTGGATGCTTGTAAGTTGCTCTGCATTAACAAGTCTGTCAAATAATAAAAGGCTGGTTGAGCATCACATGCTGACTGTGTCTTTAAGGTTTGAATTTCACTTTACATTTGAATTGATGTTCCCTGCAGGTGAAGCTGGCACAGCACACATACTCATGTCTGTATGGTACGTTCCTGTGCAATAACGCACGAGAGCGCGAGGCTTGACATGTCTACAAGCGCACATGCTCCGTCTGGTCCCTGCTTCGTGCAGGCAACAAGAACTTCCAGAACTTTCTCTACATCCCATGCCATGATATGGTAATGAGCTAAAACTGCATTTATCACAATCACCTTACAGTCAGTCCTCATGCCTGCTGGTTATGTTGGATGATTGAATTACCAGCAGATTTTGGTGTAATGAGCCAAATTGAAGTAAGTAATATCAAGTAAAAAAAAAAAAGTAAGTAAATGTTTAACATTTAAATTGAATGGTATTCACATTTCTTTCCATCATTTTTTGATCCATTCTTTGATGGGCTGCTGGCTCTGGGAACGTGTTTTGGATTTGAAAGAAAAGCATTAAATTCACTTCTCAAGAGATATTTAATGGGGAAAATAATCCACATCACGTGATTACGCAGATTAAACCTGAAGCAACCAGCAAAAATAGAGACGTGTTTCACTGCATGGATGGATTAAATGTGCAAGACTAATAAAAACATTGGGCAAAATTAATCACTTTATGTGGGTAAACAAAGCAGACACTGCCCTCTTGTGGATGACAAATAGTTGACAATTATTGTATATTAAGATTTTACCAAACGTTAAATATATATATTTTTTTTATTTTAAATATTGAAACTTTTTTTTTTGCAGTTTTGTTTATTTAAGGGAAATGTCTTTTTTAATAAATTTTGTAATCAGGAAACAACAAAGATTTTTATAAGTTAATCAGAGTTTTTCATGCTTTAACAATGTCATTTACTCATTTTCTTATGTACTTATAGAATAGACTGAGGTCCCAGCATATAGGATTTAAGCATGTGGTATTACACTGCACAGCGTGCCAGTTCATCACAAAGCAGACACACAGTCTAACATTCACTTAAACATTTAGACTTTTGGTTCAAGTTCAAGTTATTCATTTATATAGCGCTTTTTACAACAGTGCATTGTCACAAAGCAGCTTTACAGAATGAAACCATTTAAACCCCCAAAGAGCAAGCTGAAGCGACAGTGGCAAGAAAAAACTCCCCGTTCGCTGTTATTTAAAGAAGAAACCTTGGGAGGACCAAGACTCAGTGGGGGACTCATCCTCCTTGAGCGGCCAGGCAGCAACAACAGTGTAGGACAGCAATGTACAGATATTTAACAAAAGGAAAAACTCTAACAACTGGAGAACTATATGTGAGTCCATTAAAGGGGTCCTGCAGGACCGCCAGTCCAATTAATATTCAGGTTCCATCCAGTATTTTGGTCAATTTAGTATTTTCTATTTATCTTCCAGCATTTTTCTGGATCACATCTTTTAGAGGAAAGCCATTCAGACATGGGGAGAACATGCAAACTTCACACAGAAAACAGGAAGTTGAGGTGCTGCGTCGGCAAGTGAAACAGCTTCAAATGAAACTGGAGAGCAGGCAGTATGGCTCACCTCCATCCGAGCCCGTCATCTACTATTAGGACAACATAGTGAGTGTCATCTAAGACCAGCAATCTAAACTTATTCTTACCACCATTTGGCTTATCAGCCCATTCTATTTCAGACGTACCTGCGAGAATCAGATGACTGTGATGAGGAGGACTCCCTGTCAGCCCACAGCGAGGACCGACTTAGTGAAGGAAGCTGGGATCGAGTGGAACAAAAAGATAGAGGCAAGTCAACATAAAATATAATTGCACAAATATTAAATCTATTATAGAATGTTTTTACTCAAGCAAATCTGATCAAGCCTTATTGTTTTATAACTGGTCAGCCGTCCAATGTACAGTACCAGTCAAAGGTTTGGACGTGCCTCTTTTTTGCTCCATTTATTGTGCATGTTCTTAGTTCCAATTATTGTAAAGATGGACTTTGTAGTTCTACAATTCCAGACTGTACTGTAGTCCATCTGTTTGGGTTCTACAGTACAAGTATTGTACTGTGTATGTCCCCTTTTCTCTAATGGTCAGAACCCCAATAGTAGCACCACAGAGCTGTTGGTGCATTATTCCTTTCCCAGCAGTGTCACTGAGGTGTTAAAATGAAACTACAACAGCACTGCTGCACTAAAACCCCCTCACTGCATCAGTGTCACTGCACAACTGACAAACAATCCACCACCAAAATTATACCTGTTATGAGAACCAACAGGGACTAACAAAAAAAAACAAAAAACAGATGTACTACAATCTGTACTTGTTTTGTAAACTACAAATTCAATGTATATGGTAAGTGGAGAAAATAGACAAAGAGGAGCTGTGTCCAAACTTTTGATTGGTACTGTAGATCAAGCATCAAAATTGTGACTGTAGCATGATTGCTGGTTTGAGTACATCGGTAAATGATGGAATGATGATAGAATGGATAGATAAACTCTACATCTCACATTCTCTTCCGCTTCTCTTCTCTCATTTATTCATTATCTTACAGGTCACCAGATGGGTTCCAGATCACATGGCCTCACATTGTTTTAACTGTGACAGTGAATTCTGGATTGCCAAGAGACGCCATCACTGCAGGTTAGTCCTCCTCTTCAAACCGTACTGTTCAGAGACAACATAAAACAGAACGCATGCTGTAGCTTATGTGCATTCATGACCGAATGGCATTGGTTACTATCTGACAGTCTGGAGACCCACGTGCTCACCCATGTTTGGTGTAAATGCAGTTTGCCAGGTATTGGCTAAAATAAACAGGTATTTGGCTTAAATAAATAAATAAATAAAGTGATCTCACTTGCCTACTGTGCTTACACATGGAATTTGGCGGGTTCCTTAACCACAAGCCAACGACTGCCCTGTTGATAATGATAATTTCTATAGACTGTTTAAAGGCATGGGCCTAGCAGTGTTGTAAGTTTAACAGCTGTCAAGAAGCCTCTAGCTATTTGAAAGGAAGCAGGCAGTGTCCATGTGCAACAGCAAATGTAGCGCATGGCAAGTAATAAATGAATGGTGGTGGGAAAAGCAGCAGTACATATTTAATACATGGGGCATGTGGAATTGGATAGGAGCCAATAGAGGGAAAAACTTTGGTTAGCCACTAAATTAAGATAAAGTGTAAGTTAAGGCTGCAACAATGAATCGATAAAATCGCTAAAAATCGATTATCCAAAGTATCGATAACGAATTTCCATTATCGATTCGTTGGGTCGCGTGATTTCCGCGTTATGCAATTTCGCAATGTCGTAACCGCTTACGTCACCTGCAGCGCTTCAATAACGCTGGAAAAAAAATAGCGGGTTGAATAGAACGAGGCGGAGTCTGCAAAACAAGTTGATAAATCGCACAAATGAAACAGCCAACGCAGAAAAAGCTTCCATTTAAATCAAAACTGCGGGAGTTTCACCATCACACAAATTAAGAATGTGGAACATGCAGCTCTGTGAACATGAACTGAGCTGCACGCAGCACCACAGTGATGATCCACCACCTGAAACTAAACACTGATGAGGGTGAAGCTGAACAGCAGATAAATCACTACAATATCCCTTTATTCTTTGTTTTATATTCTTTAGTTTAAAGTGAATCAACGTAACACTATTAGACTGGCAGAGCAGCTTCATGCTGTATTTGGTAAACTGGATAGTGACAGTGATGGAGAACGTGTCTTAACGTCCATGTCTTAACGTCCGTTATACAAATACGTCCGTATTTCCCGGGATATGTCCGTATGTCACGTCCTGTCCCCTTTATTTTTTAAAGTGAGGGAATGTCCTGGTTTTTAGCATATCAATAGCAGCACACCACAGGGGAGCGGGGGATTGACGCGCACATGCGCACGGTGTAAAAGTACGCGGCTTTAGCCATTAAAATTCCCTTCATTGGATCATTAAATGTCCCGGCATTGGGACACTGCGTACGGTGCTGCGTGTCAGTCCGCAAGAAACATGCCGAATCGCAAGTGTGTGTTTACAAAAGAGTCCCCCACCCCGCCGCATTCAGACCGCGTCAAGACAAAAGACATTTGACATTTCACACAAGGTTTTTTTTGTTAACTGGCTAACTAATTTGTTAATTATTTTTTTTCAATAGCTGATTGTTAATTAGTTAATTTGTTAATTAATTTTTTTCAATAGCTGATTGTTAATTAGTTCATTTGTTAATTTATTTTTTCTAATAGGCTATAGAACAGACAATATTTGGTTCATTACTGAGGGCAACTGAGTATCATGTGTTATTTGGAGTTGACATTTGTTGTTAAGTGATGGATGTTTAGATGATACACTATTTTTTTCATTGTGCTTTTCATTAATTACAGGAAATGTTAACTTAAACATTCATTCATTCATTATCTCCCGCTTTATCCTCTATTAAGGTCGCGGTGGGGTTCCCCATGCCCATACAGGGGAGAACGTCTCGGGCGCTGGGCAGATAAACCCAGGACAGGGCACCAATCCATCACTGGGCACACACTCACTCACACAGACACACTCTATATGGGGCAATTTTGAGAATTCAATTGACTTGATCCATGTTTTTGGACTGTGGGAGGAAACCGGAGAACCCGGAGGAAACCCATGCAGACACGGGGAGAACATGGAAACTCCACCAGGATGGGTTTTCGAACTGGGAATCCCTAGCGCTGAGAGGTGAACGTGCTAACCACTAAGCCACCATGCCGCCCTAACTTAAACATTTTGAACTATAAATAATACTATACTATAGAATAATTTTACTGAAAAACATCCATCTTTGGATAAAAGCGTCTGCTAAATGATTAAATTCAATTGTAAAAACATGAGGAAAAATGTTTTTATTTATCCGATTCATCGATTAATCGAAAAAATAATCAACAGATTAATCGATTATCAAAGTAATCGTTAGTTGCAGCCCTAGTCTAAATGTCTTATTTTACATGGTGTTATTTGATGTGATCGAATTGGGGATAGAAGGAAATTGTGGAAAGTAATTGTTCTACATAGTCCTCCATTCAGGTCTATCTTTGTAGCGCTGTCTGTCTTCAAAGGAACTGCGGGAATGTGTTCTGTAAAGACTGCTGTCACCTGAAGCTGCCCATTCCAGATCAACAGCTCTACGACCCAGTGCTGGTTTGCAACTCATGCTACGACCTACTGCTGGAGAGCCGAACGTGCGAACTCCGCTCACAGCAGCTGAAAAAGCCTATCGCTACAGCCTCGAGCTGAGCACGTCTGGGGTAACAAGATTTCCCACACTGTGGGCTACCCTGGCCCCTACTTAGGTGTCCTAAAAGACACCTGCTGTTTTTGACAGAGGTTCAAAGTCCATGCTAGATAGTGAAGATTAAGGAAGTCGTTTGAAGCGTCAATGTGAGCTGAGGCACTGAAAGGAATTCGGATGTGGTGGGACAGGACGAACACATGACTGGATGGAGTCCAAAGTAAAGAACATGGGGGTGGGGGGAGCAGTGGAGTTTTTATTCTCACAGAAGAGCCAAAGGAATCGATCTCATCTCTAGCTCAGTGAGAGGGTCTATGGTGGACGACTTGCCAGCAACCTGCTGATGGACGGCACCTGTTCTGAGGACGCTGTGACTCTTGCAGCTCAGAATTGAGATGCAGCAGAAATGTTCGACCTCAAAAAACCATCACATTCTCCATACGTGACGCTCTCCTCATCCATAAATTATCCTCTAAAAGGACCAGCCACAATTCTGGTACACACATCCAGAAGGGACAATCTTGCGTCTGAACCCCAGTGACTCCGTAGCCTCGCGCTCCAACTGGAGGATTGCCATTTCAAAGCAAAGAAGAAATGCTGCTGCTGCAGTATTTAAAAAGAAATATAATTTTTGTATTTTTTGTGCACTCTGAGATGTAAATTCGTGGAAAATGTGAGACCAAACATTGGGGCAAAAAGGGAGACAATGCATTGAGTTTGGGTTCGGGGTGGTGGGGGGTTGGTCTGATTGTCAATACCTGTGGGAAACTTAAAGGTATGTATTTTGTTCTGTATGTTTGGAAGACCGTAAGAGGGTATGTCAGAATATTTGCCATATGAATGCTCGGTTTGAGGTCAGTTTGGATTGGAGGGTTAAATCAGGCTATTGAGCTTCTACATAAGAATCTGTCCACAGTCAGTCTGTCTGCTGCTTATCACAAAACTTGTTGTGCACATCTGTCTTGGAACTAAATCTTCAGCATTGGGCTTTCATTTGTTCTAATCGAGAGGACTGCAATACTGTTTTAAAGAGACCTCATTCACTTCTCAGTGCTGTTTCCACTGAGGAGAGTCCTGTCCTGTGGTGATCAAGGTCTTAGATATTAAGACAAAAGCTGGCATGATGCCTTGTTTATAGGAACAAAAGTATTGGGACACCTACTCATTATGCGTACAGGAGCTTTTGTGACCCATTTTTAGTTGGTCCTCCTTTGCAGCTATAACAGTGTCCACTCTTCTTAAAAGGTTTTCTATATGTTTTAGTCGTGTCAGTGCAAATCTTTGTGACCTTGCTTTATGCTCTGTGGAACAGACGAGGGACAAACCTCACAAGTTTGGAAGCATACTGTTGTCTAAAAGTGCTATTTCATTCACCTGTGAGAATGGCATTTAGCTCTGTGGTTAAGAGCTGTGTCTCAATAATTATTAGTTCATATACGTGTATGAGTAGGTGCAGGACGATAACAAATTAAAGACTATTTTTAATAAACATTAGCCATAATTTTTATTCAAAATACATCAATGTAGATTGTTTCCTGCTGCGCTCTCTCAGTGGGAGAGCCAAACGTTAGGCACTTTAGATGTGAGAGGTTGGCTGTTAAAAACAGTATTGTAAGTCTAAGATGTTTTGAAAAGTTTGGCGATTGAATTCAGACCTGGTGAGCACTTCAGTCTTTGGGAAGTTTATGCACACGTTGTGATTTAGAACATCACTTAACTGCATTAAGAACCATAATCTGTTCATCTTCCTATCAAAACTGTACACGTGCTGTATCACGTCATAGTGTTCTCTGGGATATTAATGCCAATCATTTTCATTTTATATTCAGATTTTTTTTTCAAGGGGTACAGCTTAATTATCTGTAATGGCGTTAACTGTAGTGATAGTTTACAACACAATTTTTTTTTTATTTCTTCATGGCACAGGGTTTTTTCCAGCTGGCAAACTCATGAAGGATCGTGTGTTTAGAAAAACTATGGAATCCATTGTAATATAGTTCTCTGTACTAGTGGCTAAAATGTGTCACTTAAAATGTAATTGTTGTAAAGAAATGCACTGTTTAATTCTTAACCCATGGGCTGAGTAAAAACATGTCTCACATCTGCATATTTTTTTAATCTTCATTGACTATTTTACACCAGTTCGATTCAACCTCACAATCTGATTGGTTAAGAAATGCCATCACTGTGATGATATATGATGGTACTACCAATCCGCCAACACACTGCCTTTCACTAAATGTTTTGCAATGCATCTGAACATTAAGATTCTCTGCTGTTTCACTGAGCCATCTGTACAATTCAGGATCAAAAACGATCACAAATATAATTAAAAGTCAATATAACATCTGATTAATTAATGAGGTTTATATATTCTTGTTATGTCCCAAAGGCTACAGTGTTTCACTTAAACGCCTCATGATTTATTAATCACTTATGTTATAATTCATTTCAATTTCAATTCAATTACACCAATGTAATTAAATATTATTAGAAACCTAATTTGGGGTGGCACAGTGGGTTAGTGTCTCAAATTTATCACCATGTCCGCATGAACTTTCTTCGGGTTCTCCGGTTTCTCCTCACAGTCCAAAAACATGGATACAATGTGAAACATTTCTCCCACAAGCCTAGTATAGGATTAAGTGGAAGATAATGAGATGAGAAGAACCTACTTTTATTAGTTATCATTATCGGCCTTGCTCATTTGATCTCTGAACATGTAAGTAATCACATTTCCGTTGTGTGTTAAACATTCTTATGGTTGTTGATCCATCAATCAATCATCTTCTACTTAATCCTATGCCAGGGTTGTAAAGGGGTTCCCCATGCCCATCCAGGGGATAAAATTTCAGGCTCTGAACATCCACACTCACCACTAGCTCAGAGGGGAAAACACAGGAAATAAATACACAAACACATCCGACCACGTGCACCAAAACAACCAATAACAAGAAGGGGTTAATTAACTAAACTAATGACAAATGAATGTTAATTAACTCAAAAGAACGAAAGGAAACACAGAACAGATGACAGGGGCTCTAGGCACCTGTTACACTAATAAAAAAAACTTGGATATTTTTTTTTCTTGATAAAAATTTGTAAATAAATTATTTGGTATATTGCTAAAGTAATGACACAATGTCAACTTACATCTAAATTTGATTGCTTTCCTCAACAGATTTACCAGGTTCATCGCTATAGTGTGTGAAGTTCAGAGCAGAAGTGATTAAAATAAAGTAAGATAATATGAAATTGCTCATCCAATAATTGGACCTGGGGTCTATTCCATGGAGTGAGCTTGTGGTGCACATATTTGAGTAATCCTTGCTTGACTTAACCAAACAGTTCAATCCTGTTGCATCCTGTTTCCACTAGTTTAAGCCAGGATTTAGTAATTGACAATCATCCAAGTGTCTATCATATTTAAACAGCCTCAGTAATCAATATTTAAAAATGTGGAAAGATCAAAAGGAATGGAATAATACTCAGGTACAAAAAAATTTATTTTCTCTGAATTAGTTATTAGAATTAGTGTGAATTAGAATTAGTGTGTAACAGGTGCCTAGGGCACCTGTCACCTGTTTTGTGTTTCGTCCCGTTCGTTTAAGTTAATTAACGTTCAGTGCTCATTAGTTTCGTTAATTAACTCTGTATTATCATTGGTTTGTCTTGTGCACGTGGTCGGGTGTCTTTTTGTATTTATGTCCATTGTTTCTTGTCTTTGGTGCTGGTCGTTTTGTTTGATGTCACTTAGTCTCTTTTGTACCTCTTGTTTTGTGGTGTTACTGCACCTTTAATAAACCCGTTTCTGCTACCTGCGTGCCTGGCTCCCTTCAGCGCGTGTAACGCGGCGGTCTGCGCTTCCTATGCGCCACCGCTTCAGCCCGAGGTAGACTAACGTGACATAGTGTGAATTAGAATTAGTTATACCTGAATTAGTTAAAATTACATTCATTCCACCTATTCACCTATTGTGGCTCCACTGTATCATCTTTATATATGTATAAAGCAGTGGCGGGCCGTCAGGGCCTTCAAGTCCTTTTCTGCTGGCCTGAAAAATATCTGAATCACAGACTGATGTGAATTATATTTTGTCCATGAATACTTAAAATATAAAAATAATTTAATAATTTAATTTAATTTTAAAATAATTTAAAAAATAAATTATTGAAATAATGAAATAATTCCAAATGATCTGTCCCTTTGCTTTCATAGCGTTTCCCCTTGTTAAGCTGCTTCCGGACATCCATCCATCCATCCATCCATTATCTTCCGCTTTATCCTATATATTAGGGTCACGGGGGGTTCCCCATGCCCACCCAGGGGAGAAGGTTTCGGGCGCTGGGCCCAAGACAGGGCGCCAATCCATCGCTGGGCACACACTCACTCACTCAGACATGCACACATACACACTCTATATGGGCAATTTGGAGAACTCAATTGACTTGACTTGAATTGACTTGATTGAGAGGCGAACGTGCTAACCACTAAGCCAGCGTACCGCCCCGCTTCCGGACATGCGTTTTCTTATTAAAACACTAAACCAATCACATTTCAGCATGATTTGTTGCCAGGTTTAAATAATCTGCCTAATGTCTCCGTTATCAGTTCTGCAGCCCAGTAGCATAAAATGAGTGTTGATTGACCTGTTGCTTCAACCGATCAGATTGAGTTGGCCCTCTCTCAGGCATATTTTATGTCAGCGTATTCAAACACTCATGGTTCAGTCTGACATTAAAACATATTACAGAAATACAACTCGACTTTTAGCATTTGCTTCGATGGCAATAAGAAAGGATTTCTTAACAGAACTAATACAATTCTTGGTAAGGTAAAGAACGAGGATGGATTTTGTGTACAAATAATTAGGATTTAGTCAAGTGTTATTTTTCTTAATAATGTTTATGAGGTTATTGTGGTGATTTTTTATGTGTGGCTAGACGAATTATCTACCTGAACAGCTCTTTATACTACATTTCTGCATAATAATTTTTTTTATTGCCATAGAATAATTATTGACAGTTGATGCAGACGTAACTTTACTGAGGGCCTAGGTGTGTGTTTCTTTGCTATATTGTGGGGTTTATGCGCTATTGATTATCAACATATGTTGTTAATATTATATAGGTTTGAGTGTGTAGAAAGTGTTCAACGCTGTGAGAAAGGTTTATAAAGACTTTAAAATATTAAATAATAAAATAAATATAACAATGCTACTTTGAGAATTTTCTTCTGGAACGTGACTCCAGAGGGATTATTATATATCAGCGGTTCTCAAACTTTTCAAAACAAGTGCCACCAACCAAACGACATATACCAATATGACATATAGCAAACATCAATTTTGTTATATGTTAAAGGTCTTTCAGTCACACTCATTTGACTGGGTCTGGGGCAACAAACAAAGCATTGTGGATAATACAGAGAAACAATACCTGAAAGATCATTATTTTAAATGAGAAGAGCATAAAAATTTCTATTGCCAGCTACACAAATATTATATACAAGCCTAATTAATATTGAGCAAAACAGAAGTAAAGGAGTTTTTTATATATTAACTGGTTGTTTTATTGGGTGGTACGGTGGCTTAGTGGTTAACGTGTCCTCCGCTCAGCTCAGCTCTGTTAGCTGTTTTTCTTCCCACAGTGTAAAAACATTGATTCAATGTAAATTCACACCAATGCCCCTATATATTTTGTGAGTGTCCAGTGATGGATCGGTGTCCTGCGATGAGAGTATCTGGCCAGCAGCTGAAATATTATCCTCTCGATGGCCATGTGACCCCCCCTCCCCACCCCGATCCTCAAGTAGAAGGTGATGAATGGATGGTTGCTTTATTGATTATACCTTCTTATTTCTATTCTCATTTATAGTTTCTCCATTTAATATATAGATGAAAGTTATAGTTCTACAATTGCAGACTGTAGTTCATCTGTAGTAATCTCTGTTCTCTGATAATCAGGTATTATGTTAGTGGTGGACAATTCTTAGCAGGACATGGTGTTGGTGGAGTGTTAGTATGTGTTTTGTTTATATTAGTGGAGCAGACACTACAGTAATGCTGTACTTACTGTAAACTCAATTACACACATCTACTTTATTTAAAAACAAAGGAAATTTTTATTTTATTTCATAAATTTCTCTCAGCCTTTAAATGACAATGCTAATTATAAATGCTATTCATCTGTATTATTAAAAAAAAAGCGAGTTTTTGTGTGTGAGATCTGATACCTCTGTTATTTTGCCCAATGACTAAAACACCAGACCAGCTTGTTAAAGTCCTTGCTTCAAGCCTACAAAAACCTAGTGCATAAATACTAGGATAACAGTAAATAGAGACACTGTTGATATTAAATTCAGGATATGCATTTGAGTCGCATAATGCTCTAAAAGGACAAACTGAGTAAAGGACGATTACCGATTGTGATGCAGATATGCATCAGTTTTCACAGAACAAAGGTTGTGGTACACCAACTTGTAACAGGTGCCTAGGGCACCTGTCACCTGTTCTGTGTTTCGTTCCGTTTGTTTCAGTTAATTAACGTTCATTGGTTCATTAGTTTCGTTATTTAACCCGGTATTGTCATTGGTTTGTTTTGTGCACGTGGTCGGGTGTCTTTTTGTATTTCTTTCCATTGTTTCTCATCATCGGGGCTGGTCGATTGTGTTTAATGTCACTAGTCTCTTTGTACCTCATGTTTTTGGTGTACTGCACCTTTAATAAACCCGTTCTCTGCTACCTGCGTGCCTGGCTCCCTTCAGTGCGTGTAAACGTGGCGGCTCTGCGCTTCCTATGCGCACCCGCTTTACTCCGAGGTAGACTACCGTGACAGAACGACCAGCCAGGAAATTTGGGGAGTCCAGAGCCCAGGTAAGCGTATTTCAAAATTTTTCTTTGCGGGGGCCGTGTAACCTCGTACTCGCGGCGCGTTCCGCCGTGTCCGCGAGTGCGCCGCTATGCGCAGCCCGCCGTCCAAGAGCCATAAGGACGGCTCGATCAGAGAAATGTGGGATTATTATGATTCCGATGATGAGTGGTTATGGAGGTACGGGTATGAAGCGCTCTGCGCTGAGGAAGGTCTGGACCTGGTTCAGATATCCGATGATGAGGCGGGAGAGTCGTACCTGTATGGGCATATTCTGCCCATACGAACCCTCCTCAACTCTGAGGATTTCTGGACAGATGCTCCGGTCCAGCTTGTTAAACCCCCCGTGGCGAGATCCAGACGAAGAGCGCGCCGACGCCGTGCAAACGCGCGCTGTGTCTGGATCGCGCTGCGAGGGGGCGGTACCGGAGCCGACACTCGGGGGGGTAAATGTGGATACATGTGGCGTGAGCGTGGTGTGTCCCCCTGTCTCGTGTGTCCAGTCCGTCTTCCCCATGTCTGATATGTCTTCGTGTTTGGGCAATGCGGTGGGGGTGTACCTCTACTGTGTGCAGGATGGCGATTCCAAGGTGGAGGTTCACCCAGCGGGCGTGCCCGCCGAGGTCCTGCCAGCATGCGTTCCCGCCAAGGTCCTGCCAGCGTGCGTGCCTGCCGAGGTCCGCCCAGCGTGCGTGCCTGCCGAGGTCCGCCCAGTGTGCGTGCCCACCAAGGTCCTGCCAGCGTGCGTGCCCGCCAAGGTCCTGCCAGTGTGTGAACCTGCTAAGGTCCTGCCAGCGTGCGAACCCGCTGAGGTCCAGCCAGCGTGCGTGCCCGCCGAGGTCCGCCCAGTGTGCGTGCCCGCCCCGCCAAGGTCCTGCCACCTGCTAGGTCCTGCCAGCGTGCGAACCCGCTGAGGTCCAGCCAGCGTGTGTGCCCGCCGAGGTCCTACCAGCGCGCGCGCCCATCCCGAAGCCCATTGGTTTGTTTTGTGCACGTGGTCAGGTGTCTTTTTGTATTTCTTTCCATTGTTTCTCGTCATCGGGGCTGGTCGATTGTGTTTAATGTCACTAGTCTCTTTGTACCTCGTTTTTGGTGTACTGCACCTTTAATAAACCCGTTCTCTGCTACCTGCGTGCCTGGCTCCCTTCAGTGCGTGTAAACGCGGCGGCTCTGCGCTTCCTATGCGCACCCGCTTTACTCCGAGGTAGACTACCGTGACACAACTGCAATTTTGCATTTATGCAGTGCACTTTTATAAAGATTACATTACTCTGCAGCACACTTGTTCAAATAATTTTTGAAAGGAAATAATTTTTTATCCATTTTTATTAGTCCCCTGTTGGTTCTCTGTTCTCTGTTGGTTAGGAGCATCATAGAACAGGTATAATTTGGGTAGTGGATTGTTTATTGTCAGTTGTGCAGTGACACTGATGTGGTGAAGGGGATTTAGTGCAGCAGTGCTGCTGTAGTTTCATTTAAACACCTCAGTGACCCTGCTGGGATAGGAATAATGCACCAACCAAATAATACCTGCTCTGTGGTGCTACTATTGGGTCCTGACCATTAGATAACAGAGTAAAGGGGATGTACACAGTATGTACTGTAGTCTACAAACAGATGGACTACAGTCTGGAATTCTAGAACTACAAAGTCCATCTTTACAGTAAGTGGAATTCAGAACATGGACAATAAGTGGAGCAAGAAGAAAGCATGTCTAAAATTTTGACAGGTACTTTTATGTTTATATTTATAATTTGATATAAATAAATTGATATTGAAATTCTATTGACACGTGTAGCTTATAGATAAAGTTGGACTTTTGATCAAGGACTATTATCATTACCTGGATTGTATGGCATCATGACATTTACACTTTATACATTTTTTAATCTGGTGTATGGAATCTTGACACACAGTAGGCAGCATTATTTGTGATCCAAATCCAAGGAGGATTTTGTGAAGACATGTTTGAATGTGCACACACTTGCCAAAATACTCTTGGTAAAGCTAGTTCATGATGCCCTCTATTTAAGGCCTGCCTTACACCACATCTGGTGATTATTTACAAAGGTCACATTACCTGCCGATTTTCATTTTGGCACCCTACAGATTAGAACATTCACACTGCATGAGTTGTGTGGCAGCCATAAGTCATCTGGTTCTGCATTTTATCTGTGTGAGATAAGTGGTTTTCAGTAACTGTAAATGACAAATAAAGATCTACATACACTTATCACAGCAGTTTTAATGTCTGGGATGATGGTATTCAGTGACTGTCCTGGAGAACATCTTTTATGATAAATCAATCACATTGTGTCTGCATGGTTTACTCAGGGTTAAGCAGAAGATGGATCAAGGAAGTGATTCACATTCTATTGCACTTAAATAGTTTTAGAGCAAAGCAGAGACAACCTGAGTTAAAGTATACACAAAAAAGTACTTTTATTAGAAGTTGTCACAGGTGCCTGGGGCACCTGTCCCTCATTTAAGATACTCATTGTCTCCGTTGGGTGATTGGTTTATTTTGTGCACGTGACTGGGGTTTTTTGTATTTAGTTTCCATCTTCCATTTTTCCCGTGCACGTCTTTGTTTCAGTAATATCCCGGTGTTAGTCTTGTTCATTTCGTTCCCCGCTTTCTGTTGGTGTCCCTCCACCATTTTTAATAATAAATCCTGTTTTGTTTTTATCCCGGTGTCTCCGAACTCTCCTTCCGTGCTCAACCACGGTACAGCGCTGCGCAATATCCCCGCACAGGTTGTATCCGTGGGAGCATTTCATCCAGCGGACCGGCGTATGCATTCTTCTCCGTGTAGCCATTCCCGGGAAATGCTCACTAGGCGCAAACGGCGTACGCATTTCCTCCCACGTAGCCGATCTCCCGGGGAACAACGAACGGATCTCTAACAGTAGTTATCTATGCAATTGAATTCTGCCAGTAACATACTGTATCAGTATCTGTAACATACTGTAGCATAGAAATTGTCTTTAATGGCAGGCCAAGTGATCACTGATGACACTGTACTGAATCTGTTTTTTTTATTTTTGGAACATGAACACCAGATAAAATCTCTACATTGCAGTTTCACTCTGTTGATGCTGCCCAAGCAGGATAAGTCCCCAACTAAGCTTGGTCCTTTACCTTTCTTGTCAAAACTCAATGTAGATAAATAAAGCTTGAACTTACTTAAAGATGTGCAGTAGTTTGTCAAAATCAGAAGTGTCTGGCTGTTTATAATGATCACTTTGAGCAATAAATGTGTCTGCTGGCTTGAGATGTTCCAGCTCACAAAGGCTGCACAGGTTCATCAGAGGAGATGCCAGCAGGTGCATTAATTACCGCTAATTACCATCCATCTCAGTTGACTCTGCCTTCCCCCCTTAGCGTCGCTGTACTCCAGCCTCAACATAACTTATAACTGCCCTTTGAGTTTTCTCTAAATCAGCTATTGAAGGTTTAAAGCAGATGATATTTCATGTTGAAGTGTGTACATATTTTATATTATCCTTCGTATGAACAGTACATCCAGTTAACAGTGGCTTGTAAGTGTGAGTACCCATGATCAAAATTTTACTGAATAATTAAAAGAGTAAAATATTCAATGTTTTTTAGAAGATGGAAAGGTGAAACATTCTATTTGAAATAATCAATGTAATATTTTTATAGAGTAGAATTTTAAAACAATAGAAAATGAAAGAACAAGCAATATTTAAGCAAGTTTATGTAAAAACAGCTATTAGATAACTTTTACCTTAAGGTTGCAGCACATTAGGTCTATTTCCTGTTGACAGACATCATTATAGAGGCCACTCTGCCTCCCCTAACATTTTCCTATCAATCAACAGGCACTGAATCCTCTAACAAGAGTAGCAAAAACTTTAAGCTTTGAGGCAACAATACTAAATGATTATGAGATACCAATGCATTTTAAGTTACTCTTTATAGTTTTTATTTCAGAAAGGTTGAGTCCAAATCTAGAAGTCCAATTAAACTTTCCTACAGAATTGCTTAAGTTTGCTAGAAGTGGCAGCTGGTCCATAGGGGGCGCTGGGGCGCTGCCCCCCTTAAAATTGTTCAGATATTAAACTGAATTAATTATGAGCTGCAAATTACGTGTGTATGTGAGCACACAAACTTTTGGCAAGCATGTGACCTGAGGCTGATTTCAAATTGGTTATTTTAGGTTTTTGCACGGGGTGCAGCCACACCCATTCTAGTGCATCAATATTGGTAGTGTGTTAATACTGGTACATTTTATTTAGGCATCGTGTGATTGGACAATTCTCAAATTGACTCATTAATTCAGGGGCGGTTCATTAGTTCGACTCACCCTTAACGTTTGCAGACTGGAATAGCTTAAAAATAAAAGAAAATTCAGTTTTGTCTTTACAAAAAAATGGAAGAAAAAAGCGGATAAAGAGCTTGGACCGGATCATCCGAATTTACAAATACAACAGCAGGCAATTGATCGAGACTCAATGTCTCAGGACAGGCTGAATGCATTGACCATGTTGTCATTTGAGAAAATACTAGTCATAGAGATGACTGAATTTAACAGGAATGTTATTGAGAAAGCTCCTCCTTGGATCACCACCTTATCATGGTGGAGGAGTTTGTGTGCTTGAATGATCCTAGGAGCTATGTTGTCTGGGGCAAAAAGCCCCTGGCAGGGTCTCCCAAGGCAAATTGGTCCTAGGTGATGGGGCAGACAAAAAACCCTATGAACAACAAGACCAGGAACAAGTGTACCCTGCCCAAAGTAGGGTTATCGGGGCCCCAACCTAGAGCCAGGCCCGGGGATGGGGTTCGTCTGTGAGCGTCTGGTGGTCGGGCACTTTCCCATGGTGCCCAGCCGGGCCCAGCCCGAAGGAGCTACATGGGTTCCCCCTCAAATGGGCTCACCACCTGTGGGGGGGGGGGTAGTAATAGGGGTTCGGTGCAGTGTTGATTGGGCAGTGGCCGGAGGCGTGGACCTGGGCGTTGCGATCCTCGGTTGCTGAAATTGGTTTTCGGAACTTGGAACGTCACTTCACAGACGGGGAAGGAGCTGAGAGATACAAGCTAGATATAGTCGGGCTTTCCTCAACACACAGATCGGGTTCTGGGTCCAATCTCCTTGAGAGGGGCTGGAGAGGGCTCTGTTCTTTTCGGGAGTTGCCCTTGGCGAGAGGTGTTGGGCAGGTGTGGGCTTTCTCGTGGCCCCCCGGCTTGACGCATGTTGGGGTTTTCTCCGGTGGACGAGAGGGTAACTTCCCTACGCCTTCGGGTTGGGGAATGGATACTGACTGTTGTATGCGCTTATGCGCCAAACGGCAGTTCAGAGTACCCAGCCTTCTTGGAGTCTGTGGGGGGGGGTACTGGAAAGTGCTCCCCCTGGAGACTCTGTAGTCCTACTGGGGGACATCAATGCTCACGTGGGCAGTGACAGTGAGACCTGGAGAGGTGTGATTGGGAGGAATGGCCCCTCTGATCTGAACCTGAGCGGTGTTCAGTTGTAGGACTTCTGTGCAAATCCATCATGAACACCATGTGCAAGCACAAGGGTGTCCATAAGTGCACATGGCGCCAGGATGCCCTAGGCCGCAGTTCAATGATCGACTTTGTAGTTGTGTCATTGGACTTGCGGCCGTGTATCTTGGACACTCGGGTGAAGAGAGGAGCTGAGCTGTCAACTGATCACCACCTGGTGGTGAGTTGTATCAGGTGGCGGGGAAGATGCCGGTCAGACCAGGCAGACCTAAAAGTATTGTGAGGGTTTGCTAGGAACGTTTGGCAGAAGAACCCGTCAGACAGATGTTCAACTCTCATCTCCATCAGAGCTTCAACCACATTCCGGGGGAGGTGGGGACATTGAGTCTGAATGGGCCATGTTCTGTTCCTCCATTGAATGAGGTGGCGGACAAGACCTGTGGTCTCAAGGTAGTTGGTGCCTGTCGTGGCGGTAACCCTCGAACACGGTGGTGGTCACCCCGTGTAAGGGATGCCGTCAAGCTGAAGAAGGAGTCGTATCAGGCATGGTTAGCCTGTTGGACTCCAGAAGAAGCTGACTGGTACCGACAGGCCAAGCGATTTACGGCTTCATGCATCGCGGAGGCAAAAACATGGGCATGGGAGGCGTTTGGTGAGGCTTTGGAAAGTGACTTTCGGTCGGCTCCAAGAAGATTCTGGTAAACTGTCAGGCGACTCAGGAGGGGAAAGCAGTGTGCCACTAACACAGTATATAGTGGAGGTGGTGCACTGAGTTTGCCCAACCAGTCTACATGTGTTTTGTGGATCTGGAGAAGGCTTTCGACTGTGTCCCTCGAGGTATTTTGTGGGAGGTGCTTTGTGAGTATGGGGTACGTGGCTCCTAACTACGGCCTATTCAGTCCCTGTATTTGCAAAGCAGGAGCTTGGTTCGCATGGCTGGCAGTAAGTTGGACTTGTTTTCAGTGAGGGTTGGACTCCGTCAGGGCTGTCATTTGTCACTGGTTCTGTTCATAAATTATATGGACAGTAATTCTAAGCTCGGCCAGTGGATGAAGGGTGTCCGGTTTGGTGATCTGAGGATCACGTTGCTGCTGTTTGCAGACGATGTGGTCCTGTTATCATCATCAGGCTGTGAACTTCAGCTATTACTGGATTGGTTCGCAGCCGAGTGTGAAGCGGCTGGGATGAGAATCAGCACCTCCAAATCTGAGGCCATGGTTATGAGTCGGAAAGGGTAGAGAGTCCTCTCTGGGTCAGGGATCAGATCTTGCCTCAAGTGGATGAGTTTAAGTATCTCGGGGTCTTGTTCACGAGCGATGGTAAAATGGGACGTGAGATTGACAGATGGATCGGCGCAGGGTCACCAGTGATGCCGATCCTATACCGGTCTGTTGTGGTGAAGAAGGAGCTAAGCCATAAAGCAAGGCTCTCGATTTACCAGTCCTGGGCGCCTTCCTAGGGAGGTCTTTCAGGCAAGTCCAGCTGGGAGGACACCCCGGGGAAGACCAGGACACGCTGGAAGGATTATATCTCTCAGCTGGTCTGGGAACGCCTCGGGATTCCCCAGTTGAGCTAGTGGAGGTGGCTGGGGCGAGGGAGGTCTGGGTTTCCCTACTTTGGTTGCTGCCACCGCGACCTGAACCCGGGACAAGCGGAAGATAATGGATGGATGGATGGGCTATTGAGAAATTTGCAGGCCAGAAGGAAAGAAAGACAAAATTCATGTTTAAATAAAGCTATTTTTAAAGATATGTTTTTTGTTTGTTTTTAATGTTTTTTGTTTGTTTGCACCCCCCCTCAGTTTTTTTAGCACCAGCTGCCACTGGTTGCTAGGAAGGTTAAAAACGCCTTATTTGGTCTACAGGAAGATTTTACAGGCAGTGGAGTGGTGATGCTGTTCTACTGTGTAGTGAAAACAGCACAAATATGGCATCAATGAAAAAGCCATCTTTTGGGTATCTCCAGCACAAGATTCATAATCTGACATGTGCATATAGGATCAGAAAAATAAACCTGATGCTATTTGAAAACAAGTCACCAGGTGACATTATGATTGACTCCGATGAACCATAGACACAGCTACATAAAATAGAATACCATTAAAAATTATGATTAATCCAAGTGATAATACATGTGCCATTTCTACAAGAGTACCAGCAAAACTTTGGAGGGCAATGACCCTTACAACCAAAATCATACCATCCATCCACACATTATCTTTCACTTAATCCTATACTAGGGTTGCTACATAGTTTCCCCATGCCTATCTAGGGAATGTTTCAGTCGATGGGCAGATTGATCCAGGACAAGGTGCCAATCCATCACTGTTCACACTCACTCTCTCACACACACACACACACACACACACACTATATATATACGTGGAGCACATGGAAACTCCACCCAGATAGAGATTTGAACCTGGATCCCCAGCGCTGAGAGGGCGGATACCACTATGCCAATAATGGCACCCATTTTGGATTTATGCGATTCTTAAAACTTATGCATCTTGGTGAGCATGTGCTCCTTCTACTAGTAAATAATTTTGTAAAATAATTATAAACAAAGGGAAACCTACTGGAACTGATGCAGTGAGACTGGTACAGACTGTGCTGAGACCCTCTGCAACGTATAACTACTCTGGCCATGAGGACCACCTGCAAGAAAAAAGTGAGAAAAAAGGTGAGGGAGCAATTACAGCACCATTGCATGACTACAGTATTAAGCCTCATTTATACTCCCTCTGCGTACGAAAATGTGTGCGTGCGCTTCATGCGTTATAACAGTTACTGCCCACATACTTCCATGCGTCAGCTCCGTTGATATGCTTGTTGAACACTACATCCACTAGAGGGCAGTTTAGAGTAAAAATCAAACATGGCGATGGCGGAGGAACTTCTGATTTTGTACAAACTGCAAAAACGACAAAACAGGCAGCGTTCTAGAGGCGGTGGTCTGTGAGGCCACTGAACAGGCCGCGACATTTGGATGGAGAATTTTATTCACTTGTCCGCCCAATGAGGGGAAATTGATGACGAACGTCATTTCCAATACTTTCGGATGTCTGCCAGGGCATTCGATAACTTGCTTTGCTTTGTAACAACTGTTTGTCCCTGTGCCCCGGCGAAGTAACATCATATAAATGATTAAAATTGCGCACACACTCGCATAACCGGTCTTCAAAAAGTTCCGCCATGTTTTTCTTCTCCTTCGTGTACATATGGAAGTGGTCGCATCATGCACTGCCCCCACGGTTTCCAGTGGTATTGCTCCGTCCTGTCCGCATCCGCAAGCTTTCAGAAAACGTGCAAATTACGTACGAAATGAACGCAGAGTACGGACAAAAGGCTCCGTCCGTATCCGTCTCCGTATTTAACGTAGAGCATAAATGAGCCTTTACTGTGCATACTGTGTATGCCTTGTACTGAGCCCATGACCACGTGCGGTGGTGAGAGGAATTGGATGACATGCATGCTAACAACATGGATCAGCAAGTGTTAGGTGCACACACTAAGATATTATGATCAATCATGCATTGAGTTTGTGTTGCAAGCGCAAGGAACATGATGAATACAAGTAAATAATTAAGAGAATAGGTAGGAAACAGGCTTCTACAACAAAACAACAATTATAAACACATTAAAGTTAGCAATGGACTACCTCAAGAGGTGATAATACATTGCCCTTACTAACCCCTGACCTATGTATCTTTAAAATTCTATGGTTAGATCATGAAAAAGGAATGATTTCAAGATGCATGACATTCACAGAACTAGCATCTTTTGCAAGGAAATAAATACAAAGTACCGACCACCCAGCGTTACTCATAAGTTTGTTTCACATCATTTTTCTTTGTAATACTGTAACTTATAAATGATTGAAAGAAAATGTAGTTTTTAAAATAGATTGAGAAATGTGTCATGTTTTACGTTCTATTTAAAGAAACATGGTTTGCGCAATCTTTTGCATGCCACTGTATTTTGCATGCAAGTAAAGGAAATGCTGTGTGAAAAAGTAAAGGAGTGCTGTGTGAACCATGCTCTTGCATTCAAAATATGTGCTCTAGACTTTTGGAAGTAAAATGACACCACAGCTTTGAATATTAATTTTTGTGTGTGTGACAGGTAGTGCATGTGGTCATGTAAATTGAAGCAGATTAAATAATAAAACTTATGCAGATCACAGAATCCAGACCATACACTAACCGGCTACTTTATTAGCTAAACATCCTTATTTCTACACTCATTAGTTATTATATCAGTTCCACTTCCCATATACAGATGAATGTAGTTCTACAATTACAGACTGTAGTCCATTTGATTTTCTTCGCATTTTGTTAGTTTCCTTTACTCCTTTCCTTTTAGTTTCCTTACTTACTATTTTATGATCAGGACCACCACGGAGCAGATATTAATTGGGTGGTGGATAACTCTCAGTACTGCAATGACACTGATTTAGTGATGGTGTGAGCACCTCAGTGAGGTGTAATCACCAGGCGTCATTCATCACTAGAGCAAACTGAATGTTTTGGAGTGTTTTTTTTAATTATAGAGTGAAGGTTGTGGCAGATTCAGAGATTTTCCTGTAGGTTAGAGTCAGTGACTTGTACTGAATGCAAGCATCTACAGGAAGCCAATGGAGAGAAATGAGTAGTGAAGTGATATGAGTTCACTTGGGCTGGTTAAACACAAGTCGGCCTGCAGAGTTCTGAATTAGATGTAGAGGTCTGATTGTGGAAGCCGGGAGATGAGCAAGTAATGTATTACAGTAATCGAGCCGGTATAGGATGAGGGCTTGACAGCTGGAGCATGTTCAGTCACGAAAGGTGTACAGTGAGCATTTCAAAACATTGCAGTGCTATGTCCACTTATACCAGCATTAACACATTAATGCAGCACTACAATGTTATTGTCACTGCGGTGCTGAGAATTATCCACCAAAAAATATCTGTCTGAAGAGGTCCAAATCATTAGAGAAACAACATAAAGGTGCTAACAAAGTATGTTGAGAAACAGCTAATCTACAGTCTGTTATTACAGAAAAACAAAGTAATAAACTGGATGACAATTGAAGGAATTAAGATATAAACCTATGTATGATTCATTCATTCATTCATTATCTCCCGCTTTATCCTCTATTGGGGTCGCGGTGGGGTTCCCCATGCCCATCCAGGGGAGAGCATCTCGGGCGCTGGGCAGATAGACCCAGGATAGGGCGCCAATCCATCGCTGGTCACACACTCACTCACACAGACACACTCTATATGGGGCAATGTTGAGAATTCAATTGACTTGATCCATGTTTTTTATTGTGTTTCTTTAACACTTATGAAATAACGAGGGTCCGGGAACTCCGCTTTAAGTTTCGCTGCGTATTTATTGAACAGCAGCCGAACAAGTGCAACAGCAAGTATTAATGCGCACGCGCCAACATAGGCTACACTTAGATGTATTAGTCCGCATAGGTAAGTAGGTCTTAAACACTACATTTTTGGACTGTGGGAGGAAACCGGAGAACCCGGAGGAAGCCCACGCAGACACGGGGAGAACATGGAAACTCTACCCAGATGGGGATTCGGGAATCCCTAGCGCTGAGAGGCGAACGTGCTAACCACTAAGCCACCTATGTATGATATCAATTTTTATTAATAAAGCAAAAATAAATAACAATTTCATTATTTATGCATATATATATATATATATATATATATATATATATATTTTTTTTTCTCCAGAAATGGGCCTTCCCTAAACAGTTAACAGTTTAAAATGCACAACTGTGTATTTTGTATTCTGTGTATCTAATAATTAAAAGCAATGCCCTGCTTCGTGTGTCACCAACTGTCCGTTCTTCCCCGGGAGGAGGGCGGCTAACGCGGAGGTATTGCGTTCAGCCGCTCGCGCCTTGATGAGCGCTCCCGGGTACCGACCATGCGGGGAGGAATGCGTGCGTCGGTCCACGGCGAACGCTCCCACGGGATACGACCCACGCGGGGAAGGTGCGCAGCGCCGTACCGTGGTTGAACGCGGAAGGAGAGTCCAAAACACCGGGATAAAATCCAAAATATTTAATATAATAAAAATTGGTGACGGGACACCAACAGAAAGGGGGAACAAACGAAACAAAGTAACATTGGGTATGAAACCACAAAATAAAGACGTGCACCAAAGGGAAGGAAAACTCAGAATAAATACAAAAGGAACTAAACACGTGAACAAAACAAACCAATCACCCAACTGAAATAATTAAGGACCAAACGAGGGACAGGTGCCACAGGCACCTGTGACATACCCCCACCCCAAGGGTCGCGCTAAAAGGGAAAGCGGCCCTAAAACAAAAGAAAATAATAATAAACAGTACAGGAAAACAAAAAACAGGGGGGGTATCGGTCCCTCTGGCGTTGAAGCCTGTTGGCTGCATCCTGCTGACTTCGTGGAGCACGTCATCTCGCTGCTGGGGCGCGGCTCGGCGCCCTCCCGCTGCGAGGCGGGGACAGCGCCCCTGGAGTCCGAAGTCTGCGGCTGGCGGACCCTGGCTCTCGGAGTCGGGGATAGAGCGGTCCCTGGTGCCCAGACTTGGAAATCGGCGGTCCCCGGTGCTCTGCCTCGTCAGCGGTGCAGCCCCTGGTCCTCTGGATCAGCGGTGGGTGACCCCTGGTGTCCGGAACTCTCCAGAATATTTGGCACGTCTTTCTGTCACCAACTGTCCGTTCTTCCCCGGGAGGAGGGCGGCTAACGCGGAGGTATTGCTTTCAGCCGCTCGCGCCTTGATGAGCGCTCCCGGGTACCGACCACGCGGGGAGGAATGCGTGCGTCGGTCCACGGCGAACGCTCCCACGGGATACGACCCACGCGGGGAAGGTGCGCAGCGCCGTACCGTGGTTGAACGCGGAAGGAGAGTCCAAAACACCGGGATAAAATCCAAAATATTTAATATAATAAAAATTGGTGACGGGACACCAACAGAAAGGGGGAACAAACGAAACAAAGTAACATTGGGTATGAAACCACAAAATAAAGACGTGCACCAAAGGGAAGGAAAACTCAGAATAAATACAAAAGGAACTAAACACGTGAACAAAACAAACCAATCACCCAACTGAAATAATTAAGGACCAAACGAGGGACAGGTGCCACAGGCACCTGTGACATCGTGTTAACATCCTTGTGTAATTACAAACATTAAATTAATCTTGCCTTGTTACTGGTTACCTGTGATAATTCCCAATGTACCATATTGTATAAGGAAAAACATAGCCAGACAAATCCCATTCAAACCACAATGGACCGAAGATTTTAATCTAAACTGAGAAGGGAAGGATGTTCTAATCCACCTGACCACTTATTTGTTTTAAATGGTGTGACTCTTTGACCTGATATAAATGTTATAGTCATAAATGTGGTCAGCAATGATTGCAAAGCAGGTTGGTATCATTTTCATTTGTAACAATTGTCATTTAAATCAGATGTTTTTAATGAGAATGAATTACTGCACTGGAGACGTGATATAAGCCACTGTTAGTGTCACTGCCTACTTGAGCAGTTAATATTTTAATTGGTTTAAAGTTTGTAAAATTGTATAATAGTGTAATTTATAAGTTCTGTTCTTTTAAGAACATTGACAATGTTAATTTCCATGGTTACACTGCTAATTACCGTGGTTACCACGTTACAAAGGTTCCAAAGTTAGCATTAAGGGTTATTCAGAAGTTGGAGAGTGACAGGTCGCAACGTGAAACTATAGCTCTCTTTGATATTTCATGCAGCCAATGAGGTTTGTGTTCTGTTAGTATACCAATTATGTTTGCGTAAAGTTTATTACCTTTTCTAGCATTAGAATGAATTGATATGTAATTACGGTTCTAAATCAAGATGTAAATTCATGTGGTAAAACCAACAAAGGATCATTCTTAAGATTAATACTTTACAATGTGGAAATTGCTCATTGTATATTTGTTTATGTGATTTATGTTACAGTTCTTACGGTTGGGTGTAAGGTTATGTACAAAGTTAAGGTGCAAACTCAAGAATAAACCTAATCAGTATTGGCAAGAATATTTGTGCTGTCGACTTTAAATCTGAGGGAGCTACAGTTAGTGCTTTGCAAGTAAAGACTTTAGGTATGATTAACAGATTCAACTGCCATTTAAAAGGACAATTTATAATTTTATTTAATTATTTACTTGTATTCATCATGTTCCTTGCGCTTGCAACACAAACTCAACGCATGATTAATCGTAATATCTTAGTGTGTGCACCTAACACTTGCTGATCCATGCTGTTAGCATGCATGTCATCCAATTCCTCTCACCACCGCACGTGGTCATGGGCTCAGTACAAGGCAATATACAGTATGCACAGTAAGTCATGGTAGTCATGCAGTGGTGCTGTAATTGCTCTCTCATATACAGATGAACTTTGTAGTTCTACAATTACAGACTGTAGTCCATTTGATTTTCTAAATACTTTGTTAGTTTCCTTGACTCTGTTATTTTATGATCAGGACCACCACAGAGCAGATATTATTTGGGTGGTGGATAACTCTCAGCACTGCAATGACACTGATTTAATGGTGGTGTGAGCACCTCATTAAGGTGGAATCACCAGGCGTCATTCTTCACTAGAGCAAACTGAATGTTTTGGAGTGGTTTTTTTTAATTATAGAGTGAAGGTTGTGGCAGATTCAGAGATTTTCCTGTAGGTTAGAGTCAGTGACTTGTACTGAATGCAAGCAGCTACAGGAAGCCAATAGAGAGAAATGAGTAGTGAAGTGATATGAGTTCACTTGGGCCGGTTAAACACAAGTCGGCCTGCAGAGTTCTGAATTGATTGTAGAGGTCTGATTGTGGAAGCCGGGAGATGAGCAAGTTATGTATTACAGTAATCGAACCCGGGATAGGATGAGGGCTTGACAGCTGGAGCATGTTCAGTCACAAAAGTTGTACAGTGAGTGGATAGTGTTTCAAAACATTGCAGTGCTATGTCCATTTATACCAGCATTAACACATTAACGCAGCACTACAATGTTATTGTCACTGCGGTGCTGAGAATTATCCACCAAAAAATATCTGTCTAAAGAGGTCCAAATCATTAGAGAAACAACATAAAGGTGCTAACAAAGTATGTTGAGAAACAGCTAATCTACAGTCTGTTATTACAGAAATACAAAGAAATAAACTGGATAACAATTGAAGGAATTAATATATAAACCTATGTATGATTTAAATTTTAATTAATAAAGCAAAAATAACTAACAATAACACTGCTAATTACCGTGGTTACCACGTTACAAAGGTTCCAAAGATAGCATTAAGGGTTATTCAGAAGCTGGAGAGTGACAGGTCGCAACGTGAAACTATAGCTCTCTTTGATATTTCATGCAGCCAATGAGGTTTGTGTTCTGTTAGTATACCAATTATGTTTGCGTAAAGTTTATTACCTTTTCTAGCATTAGAGTGAATTGATATGTAATTACGGTTCTAAATCAAGATGTAAATTCGTGTGGTAAAACCAACAAAGGATCATTCTTAAGATTAAGAGTTTACAATGTGAAAATTGCTCATTGTATATTTGTTTATGTGATTTATGTTACAGTTCTTACGGTTGGGTGTAAGATTATGTACAAAGTTAAGGCGCAAACTCAAGAATAAACCTAATCGGTATTGGCAAGAATATTTGTGCTTTCGACTTTAAATCTGAGGGAGCTACAGTTAATTACTTTAGGACTTACCTAAGACTTAATCATACCTAAGACTTTAGGTATGATTTACAGAATCAACTGCCATTTAAAATGACAATTTATAATTTTATGTGTATCATAAATAACTCCTGTGAAAACTCCATCACACATTCCTAAAAAGATAGATCTAGGGTCATGGGGGGGTTTCCCATGCACATCCAGGGGCAAATGTTTTGGGACAATCTTTCGTTGGTCACTCTCTCTCACACACGGGCAATTTAGAGCTGCCCAATTCTTCTTGAATCCATGTTTTTGGACTCGAATGGAGAATAAAGAGGAGCACATGTAAACTCCACCCAGATTGGATTCCCAGCGCTAAGAGGCGAACATTTCTGTCACCAGGCCACATAGAAGTTGTAATATATATTTTAAAGAACCGGTTGCTTGCTAAAACTTTTTTACCATGGTGAAATGATACTTCAGAAATATGGAGAACGTGTTGTGAATGTTCTCTTTAGAACATAGCAAAATCTATCATGAGCTTGACATTTTAACATCGGACGATCACTTTGTGTTGTATCGATCCATACACGACATGTCGTTCATCAGTTTTAGAAACCTTGAAAGCATCCAAATGATCCTTTGACTGTTTTTATTATAAAGCAATAGGCGATGAGAGGGCTGGTATTCATGCTTCGCGTTGTGACTAATAACTCTCTGTCACATGATTTATTTATTTATTTACAACAATGCACAACCTCCAGTGACTTATTGCCTTTATATTGCTATATTGCTCATTGCAGTTATTAACACTATATAATAAAAAGCATGGTTTACAAATGTGTTTATTGAAAACAAACTGGTTAATAAACTTCTGCAAATTAATCTAGTTTGATATTTAAAGTGAGCATTAATGTCTGAATAACAGGATACCGTTTTTGCTAACGATCAAAAATGCCATCTAGTGGCCAAATTACAGAACGCAGTTTATAGGCGACAGCCACAACAGGTTTCGTGCTCATCAGGAATTAGCTCTCTGTTTATATTCATCTGTATTTCAATTTAGGTATAAGATTTAAAATAATGGATTGTTTATCACACATTGATACTTTAATTCACCCTTTCTGGTAAAGTCAGTTGCACTTGTCTTATTATGTTTTCACTTTGTGATCTTTGACTACTTGTGTTCTTCATAGCTTTATTTCTGAATGTACATCCTCCCACCCCAACTACCACTCATATATGAATGATTTCTGTCTACCAGATAGAGGGACTAAAGGAACCTCACTAACGGTCTATAAATAAGAGCGACACCCTCTAAAAGACGCAATCACGATTGAGAAAAAGAAGTGAGAAGAATAAAAAGGACCCCCCTGTCTGATTCGACGCTAAAGCTGCACAATGCGCTCCTTCATTTCAGCTCTCGTTCTGTCTGCGCTCTGGATCTTATGCACCGGTTCAGGTGAGCCAATATCGATCTATTTTGTTCGATTCCAGCTTTGAAATTATTGCATGGCGTTTCGTGGGCACTGGGCTCATTATGCACAAGTAATTTCATAATCATCGAAGGCCATAATTAAACAGTGATAATTAGGCTTGGAAACTCTTTGGACATTATTAAACTATTATTAACCACTTAGAGCTCGTTCTAACTCGTGAATAGAGCATTAGGATTCATTATATTTATCTAAAATTACTAGTTCACATGGACAGAACTCTAATTTATAGCAGGAGTAAATAACACCTTGTTATTTTAAATGTCCTATTGCTCTGGACATTCCTTGTATTAAAGGAATAAAGCAGCGTAAAACAGAATAAAATCCCAACGCACCTGCGCTGCCCTCTTTTCATTCTCCTGCAGAAATGCACCGTATGAGTTGGAAATAAAGCAGCGGCATCTCCAAACGCGCCGCTCTAAGCCGGAATGTTGACAAGGCTTTCAGCTGCACCTGTTTCTGAAGCCAAAAAGATGTGGAAAGCCAAAAGCTTCATACTCGCTCCAAATATGAATGAATGTTAACACGATTGTTTACGATTATAATTACTGCAACAGCATCAAAACTGTAAAAGTGATATGGTTTAAAACAGGTTTAATTAAGGCTATAGAATTATGGAATCAAAAGTCAGGATTGTTTTAGTGCCATCTAGCTATTTTGCTTAATGTGCACAAACATGTACAAGGGAGGGGGTTTCCCATGCCCATCCAGGGGAGAGCGTTTCAGGCGCTGGGCAGATACACCCAGGACAGGGTGCCAATCTATCACTGGGAACACACTCATCACACACACAAAAAAAACTCTATATGGGGCAATTTGGAGAATTTGATTGCCCTTGATCCATGTTTTTGGACTGTGGGTGGAAACCCACACGAACACGGGGAGAACATGGAAACACCATTCAGGTTGGGAATTGAACCAGGAATCCCTAGCGCTGAGAGGCAAATGTGCTAACCACTAAGCCACCATGACACCCCACATTTGAATTAAAAAATGTTAAATATGCTTCTATATATTATTTATACACTTTATTTTAAGGTTAGATCTATAAAAAAACAGATTTAATCACACTACATTACTACACTCTATGATATGAAATCATTTTCCTTTATACAATATGGTTTTTAAAGAACTGCTATAATAATTTGTAGTACAAAATAAAAAATATAAAGTGCAGTCATGTTGGAACAGAAAAAGCCGCTTCTAAATGGGACATGGGACTGACTGAAACACCTGAATCCGATAGTACTGACACTATTGTCCAGAGTGTATGTCTGTTTTTAAAAATAAATGTAAATTTATTAATAAATAAATTGATTGTGCTTCTAACATACTGATAAAAGATAGAAGAATATTGTACATGTTGTAAGGTATAAAAAACCCCAGTAAATCACATTATATTCTGCTTTAAACCTCTACTACAGTAATGGGCGGGTGATGTTCCCCATGCCCATCCAAAAGAAAACGTTTCGGGCTCCAATCCATCTCTGGGAACACACTCGCTCACACAAACGCATAGGGGCAATTTAGATGAGACACTTTAGAGCAGCTAATTTACCTTGAATCCATGTTTTTCAACTGTGGGAGTAGACCAAAGAACCCATGTGGAGGGTTCTAAGAGGCGGACGTGCTATCCACTATGCCTATGAAACTAAATATTTAACTAATAAGGGGTTTAAATGGAATCACCATAAGTAACAGTGTAATTTGGTATTTAAGAATTGTCCAGAAATTTGGGAGTTTTGTGGACTCTTTGGCTTTCTATAAACCTAACAGTGGCGCTCTCCAGCAGGCTGCTGTCAGCGGAGAGCCGCACTAAACGCGTGCAGGTTCGAACGTCCTGAAGGGACAGAAACATAGTGCTGAGTCCACTCATCCGAAGGTTGCGTTACGGAACCGGCCGGTGTCAGATGCACTGAGAGTGACATTTTGCAATGTCCGATGCGTTGATCTAATCTAATACCCACAGGAGGTTAAGGCTTTTGGCACCACTCTCTCTCTCTCTCTTTCTATCTATCTCTCTCTCTCTTTCTCTGTATATATATATATATATATATATATATATATATATATATATATATATATATATATATATATATATATATATATATATATGTGTGTGTGTGTGTGTGTGTGTGTGTGTGTGTGTGTGTGTGTGTGTGTGTGTGTGGATGGATTTAATTTAAGCTAAATCAAATTCAAACAGAAAATATGCACAAGACATAAACAACATTTCCTTCGCGAAACGAAAGCTAGCAGATGGAACATAGTGGGGTTCCCTCACGAGCCTTCAGTTGTTGTTTTTTTGCTGGTGCCACGATAAACTGAAGAATTGTTTCTCGTCATACAAAGGTCCTTTGTGATTAGAATTAATTCTGCAGGTCACGACAGCACGAAAACCGTTCAAAGAGCCATTCATCATGACAGAAGAATATTCTCGTAGTTCTTCATCTGGGATAACAGATTTCTCGCGGACAGAATGAAAGGCGTAATAGGCACAATTCTGTTTGATTAGAAATTAAAATATTGAAAAAGAAGCAGTTTGTTATTATATTATTCTGATAAGATGAATATAAGATGAAAGATGAAAGGCGCGCTTCTTTGCGGAGCGTATTTTTATCTGTATATGAGAGAGCAGCCGACACGCCAGTCGACCTCTGTTTTCTTTTCTTTGTGTTGTGTTTATTTCTCGTTGACAGAGAGTCCTGCTGAGACGCGCCGCCGCATTGTCCCCCCTTCCTTTTTTTCTTCAAAGATCAAAGGCGCCGATGAAAGATCAATGAAGGACGTAATGCGTCTCTGTAATAAATGATAACGGACTCCTCCAAACCAACTGCCGCGCGTCCAGCTCAGGCAGATCTGACTTCCAATTATTTTTCCAATTCTCATTGATCCAAATTGTCCGCAACAGACATATTTAGCAACACCTCTAAAAAAAAAAGGGGGGGGGGCGCAGCATCAAATAACAATCAGGTTTGATGATTTTACAGTGTAGTTGGTTTTATGCATAACTTCTGACTTGTAATGTTCTCATTTGTAAGTCGCTTTGGATAAAAGCGTATGCTAAATGACTAAAAACCTCTTAATTACTGAATTGATGTGCCGACAGTGCTTAAGTCCCCACATGTGCAATTGGTTACTGGACTTCTTAACCAACCGACCCCAATATGTCCAGATGGACAACCATCGTTCATCTAGCATCTCCATAAACACAGGTGTTCCACAAGGCTGTGTGTTAAGTCCCTTTCTTTACTCCCTCTTCACCCATGACTGCAAACCTGTCTATGGCTCCAACACCATTATTAAATTTGCAGATGACACCACGGTGATTGGACTCATCAAAAACAACGATGAGACTGCTTATAGGGAGGAGGTGAATCGGCTGGCTGAGTGGTGCGACACTAACAACCTTCTGCTCAATGCCGAGAAAACAAAGGAGCTCATCATGGACTTCAGGAAGAAGGCTGACCAGCACCAACCCATTCATATCAATGGGACGGCAGTGGAGCGTGTGAACAGCTTCAAGTTCCTAGGTGTACACATCTCTGAGGATCTCACCTGGACGACCGGCTGCTCCTATTTGGTCAAGAAGGCACATCAGCGCCTGTTCTTTCTGAGGACTCTGAGGAAGAACCATCTGTCCTCAGACATTCTGGTGAACTTCTACCGCTGCACCATTGAGAGCATCCTGACCAGCTGCATTACAGTTTGGTACGGGTCCTGCTCTGTGTCAGACCGGAAAGCGTTGCAGAGGGTGGTGAAAGCCGCCCAGCGCATCACCAGATCACCACTTCCTACCATAGAGGACATCTACACAAAGCGGTGTCTGAAAAGGGCTGGAAAAATACTCAAGGAACCCAGTCACCCTGCAAACGGACTCTTTTCTCTTCTGCCCTCTGGGAGGCGCTACAGGAGCTTAAGGACTAAGACCACCAGGTACCGGAACAGCTTTTTCCCCACAGCTGTCACACTCCTGAACTCTGCCTCCTGATTTCCGGACCATATTGACTCACATCAATAATATATGGACTCATACAACATCCACAATATTTAGTTATTTTCATTATCTGTACCACTCAGTGTATATATATATATATATATATATATATATATATATATATATATATATATATATATATATATATATTCATATATATATATGTTCATAGCTGTATATTTCATATTATAATATGTACATTACATCTGTATATTCCACTAGTCTGTACATCATAGCTGTATATTTCATATTTATAATCTGTATATTCACATCTGTATATTCCACTAGTCTGTACATCATAGCTGTATATTTCATATTTATAATCTGTATATTCACATCTGTATATTCACATCTGTATATTCCACTAGTCTGTACATCATATCTGTATATTTCATATTTATAATCTGTATATTCACATCTGTATATTCCACTAGTCTGTACATCATAGCTGTATATTTCATATTTCATATTATAATCTGTACATTCACATCTGTATATATTACTTACCACTTGTATATATTTATATATCTGCAATAGCACTTCTGGATGGATGCAAACTGTATTTCGTTGTTCATATTGAGCAATGACAATAAAGTTGAATTCTATTCTATTCTATTCTATTCTAAATGAGACACATAACCCTGCATTTTGGACAGCTAACTTTGTGCAAAACGTTTGAGGAAGACCATTTTCTGTTCCCTCAGGACATGAAGCAATGGTCCATAAATACTCGGTTGGTTGAGTTTGGTGTGACTGGCCTACACAGAATGGTGGCTTAGTGGTTAGCACGGTCACCTCTCAGCACTAGGGATTCCTGGTTCGAATCCCAATCTGGGTGGAGTTTCCATGTTCTCCCCATGTCCGCGTGGGTTTCCTCCGGGTTCTCCGGTTTCCTCCCACAAGTCCAAAAACATGGATCAAGGTCAATTTAATTCTCCAAATTGCCCCATATGGAATGTGTGAGTGAGTGTGTGCCCAGCGATAGAATGGCGCCCTGTCCTGGGTGTATCTGCCCAGCGCCCGAAACGTCCTCCCCTGGATGGGCATGGGGAACTCCCCCACCCCACGACTCTAGTACAGGATAAAGCAGAAGATACGGATGGATACACCAAAATGTATTTCATTTTTAAAAATACCTTTTACAGTTTAAATTAATCTGTAAAGCACTTTGTATTACTTAGTACGAAAAGTGCTCTATAAAAAAATTCCCCTATAAGATGAATTAAAACGATTGTGATCCGGACCTTCTCAACAACATCGGTGTCTTACCTAACAAATGGTCAAAGGTGTCCAAAAACCTTTGTATATATAGTATTTCCATGTTAAGAACCTTATTAATGATTATGCTTAAACTAATTAACCAGAAGAAGACTGCAGAGAGTGACCAACACAGCCGAAAAAATCATTGGCTGCTCCCTGCCTTCCATAACCTCCATCTACCACTCCCACTGTCTCAGCAGCGCCAGGAACATCCTAAAGGACAATACTCACCCCGGCTTCCACCTTTTCAACCTGCTGCCTTCTGGCAGACGCTACAGGTCCATACGGGCCAAAACAAACTGACTCAGGGACAGTTTCTTTCCCAAAGCCATATTAAACGGGAACCTACACTAATTGACACATCATTTTACACATTACACGTCTATTTGCACAGTACATTTTTGCACATGTCTTTTCTATTGTTTTTTTCTATTTATATATAATGCCATGTGCACTTTAAGGAGGAGCTTAAATCTCGTTATATGATGTATACTGGGTATGCGGGGTATAATGACAATAAAGGCTTTCTATTCTATTCAATTATTGCCTCTATTAAAAGGGATAATGGTACAATAAAGACATTTGCAAAATGCAATTGCAATTATATGCATCTACTTGTAATGCAAAGGTTCTTTCCTGTTCCACCATGACATTGCACCAAGCAAGTTCCCTAAACTTATAACCAGTATGGTGAAGAAATGTCTTGTTTAACATCAATTTATACCATTTTGCTAAAGTAACCACAATATACCATAAAATACCCAAAACCTTTTAAAAATAATAGAATCGTCCATCATTCATGCATTTTAATTTTGTTATATATGATTTACAATACTTTTATTGACAATTTGCTGAAACAGATAATGGCCTTTCCAAATAACTGTTGGAAGTTGGCATGGATGTGCTTGATTTTACATGCCTGTGACAATGAGACTGAATGAAACAACTGAATTCAGTGATTTAAAGGTGTGTCCCAATACTTTTGCCCATATAATGTACTTTTCAATGTAATTATGCAGCCATGTTACACGGTAAAGCAGCCACACTATTACAGTATGTGCTTATATACTAGTGTAAATTACTGCCATGTTATAAGCATGTAATTGTCATTTTTCACCTGCATACCAACTGGTGAGAAATGTTAAATCATGTATACTAACAGATGGTATGTAGCTACATATTGTGAGCATATATATACCTACTGGCTACTATATCATATAACTTATTATACCACAGTACTATTTGAGGGAATTGCAACAGGTGCAGAGTAATAATTCCGACAGTAGGGGCACTGCAGCACCATCAGCAATATGATCAGCCTGACGAAGTCTAGTCCTTGGTAATTATGCTGCACACAACAAAAGCTTGCAAATGAACATAAATTACATGATAGCAATAACAACCACAAAAATACAAAAAAGAACCTGCTTACATCTTTACATGTCTTTAAACTTTTGCAATGAATTCTGGTGCCGTATGCTTTGTCAAATCTACAAATATGCACAGGACATACACAGGATTGACCCATGGTGTAGCAATAAACATCAAATCTTTAAATTAATACAAAATAAACCCTAAAAATAAAAATATGTTACCATAGTAACTTGTGAAGGTATTTTATTTGTCTATAAATGAATTACTTACATTTCACAATGATCTCAGTGATTGCATGCCAATACAAGGATATTTTATCACTGAACATAAATGATCTCGGGTGGATTTCCCAAAAGTGTCGTAGCGCTAAGTACTTCGTAACTTCGTACTTAAGAACGTTCTTAAATTTACGAGGCTTTCCCGAATGCATGCGTAGCTTAAGTCGTTCTTAAAATCGTTCGTAACTTACGAATGCTCAGTAACTCACTAAGACTTGTAACTCACTCGTAACTCACTAAGAAGTTCGTAACTGGCAGCGAACAAAGACTCACAGACGCACTGCTTGTTTAAATCGCACAGAAATAAAATAAGCACTAATATTATCACCTGGAATTCGGTATTTTAGTCACGTATTATTTTATACATTATCATTATTTTATAGATATCTTTAGTTTCCAGATTTAAATCGCATATATATATATATATATATATATATATATATATATATATATATATATATATATATATATATATATATATATCATCTTCCATTTTATCCACTATTAGGGTCGCGGTGGGGTTCCCCATGCCCATCCAGGGGAGAACTCAGGCGCTGGTACACCCAGGACAGGGCACCAATCTATCGCTGGGCACCCACTCACTCACACAAACACACTCTATATGGGGCAATTTGGAGAACTCAATTGACTTGATCCATGTATTTTTGGACTGTGGGAGGAAACCAGAGGAAACCCACACGGACATGGGTAGTACATGGAAACTCCACCAAGATGGGGATAAATAAATAAATAAATAAATAAATAAAGGCGGCACGGTGGCTTAGCGGTAAGCACGTTCGCCTCTCAGAACTAGGGATTCCTGCTTCGAATCCCCATCTGGGTGGAGTTTCCATGTTCTCCCCGTGTCCGGGTTCTCCGGTTTCCTCCCACAGTCCAAAAACATGGATCAAGTTAATTGAATTCTCAAAATTGCCCCATATAGAGTGTGTGTGTGTGAGTATGTGCCCAGCGATGGATTGGCGCCCTGTCCTGGGTGTATCTGCCCAGCGCCCGAGAAGTTCTCCCCTGGATGGGCATGGGGAACCCCACCGCGACCCTAATAGAGGATAAAGCGGGAGATAATGAATTAATGAATATGAAGAATGTGAGAATGAAGACGGCATTCATGTTCCTGCCAAATGCAGTTTATGCCTGAACTATTAGTTGAATTGCAAGCACTGATAGTTTGTCATACATCCTCCACTTTCTTCTTTGTTGGTGGAACTATCTCGTGCTTTGGAAAATAATGTAATAATGGATATAATTTGTCTTTTTGTTCTACTTATTCAAGCATCTTATTTAGTTTGCTTTCAGAAAAGTGTATATTATGATGTTGGTTTGCCATGCCACTGAATTATGAATTCTGGTTAAAAGTGCACCCAGGATAAGCTTGCTTGGTAAGCGATTGGTCAAAAATTGTTTTTTTCCCGCTTTTTGTAACAGTAGACTAATTTAAATATGATTATTTAGTGTTTATATAGTTTTTAAAAAATATTTTCTAAATTTTTTTTTTTTTTTTTTGGTGCATTGTAATGAGAGATTGTGTGGTAATCTGTGATTCAGTTTTCGACTGACGGTGCCTTTTCAGGGGCGGAGTCTACTAAGAACGACTTAAAAGTCTCTCTTAGTCTAGGAGACTTAAGAAGGCTTTTGGGAAAGCGCCGTAAAATTCGCGTTCTTAAAGTTACGTCGTTCTTAAAGTTGTTCGTAACTTGCTAAGAACGTTCGATTTCGGGAAATCCACCCCTCATCAAAAAGTACATGTTAATTAATAAAAATGTTTCATGCGATATGGTTCTAGATTACAGTCTAGACAGTGTTTTGAAGTATGAGAAATGCTGTAGTGTGTAGACAGTTAGGTAAACAAACACATCAATGTCAACAAATACAATTAAGTACTCCCAAAAGACATCAGGCGTTTAGTCTATCATCTGGAGATCATGAGTTTATGCCACACCCAGGCTTTGCTGTAAATCCAAGAGATAACCAGTCCCACTTTCTGGGTGGGTGGTACATATTCCCTGCATATATTCATTCATTTTGTTTAAAGAGTTTTTATATATTTATATATGTTTAAAGAGTTTTTTTTATATATATATATATAATGATGTACATTTTATAGAATAAGAAATACAGAGCTCTCAGTTACAGTGCTTAAAAGCCAACTGTTGTCCAAATTAGAAACCACTATGCAAAATATGATTATGTGTATGCCCAGAAAGCATGCTGGGATATGGCACAGCAAGATCACTGCTGGCATTGATAAACTGCGAGTAAGCCAGGCAGACCTTATATAAAAACACTAATTTTGTCCACATGTTCCAAAATACACCTTGCTACTAAGCGTTTCCATGTTCTCTCTGTGTCTGCATGGGGTTCTCCAAAAACTTGAATATAGAATGAATTTGGGGTGCTCTCACTGTCACTATCATTCTATTTTTTTATTTACAAGATATTATTTGCCAGCCAACTAATTATTGACAGCCCTTGTAAAGATGAATGAAATGGGGCAAAACGAAATGTACCTTTCAGAGAATTAGCTTAATCTTACTCAAATCTGAAAAATATTCAGTTGTTAATGAAAAATATTTCTTTTGAAAGGTTAAATCTCTTATCATGAAGGGATTATTACACATTAAACAACTGCACCGTAATACAGTTGTTGGCACATATTGCAACATATCATTATAAAAGAAACTCTCTAACAAAAACCATACTTAATCTTTTATATCACATAAGATTGAAAATTATTTAACATTAGGATATGCTTTCTTTAAATAATTAAATATTTTCTAGTTTTGGTAAATGTAAAAAAAATGTAATAGCCTCCACAAATATAGTATGTACTGTCACAACTTGGACATGTAGTTATCTGCCAAATATTTGGAACCATTTAAATATAAGGGCATTGTCTGTCTGTTTAACCAATAGATTTATAGAGCTTTATAAAAAAAAAAAAGTTCATTTTTAGCAAATCAAAGTGTCTATACACAGATAGCTATTTCTAGCTGAGATATGGCACCACTAGACCAGTGCCAAAGTTAGTCCTAATATGTATGATGTATGTTCAGCCGTGACATTATTGACAATAATGCACATCTATGAGAACTTTACATTTGCATCAATGCGTGAAATACTATACATTATTTTAAATCATAAAATACAGATAATATGAACTCATACCTTTTTGCTTTATGAAACATATACATCTCATATGTCCCAAAACACTGTGCCATATTTGGTAGACCTATGGTGGTGCTACCTATATGTACTGTAATATACCATGTAGATGTATTTTATTTATGTATGCCCTAATCTGATCTGTATGTGGACAACATCTCGCTAACCAGAAAAAAAACTCCCAAAGTGAGCCAGATAAAAATGAAGAATGTGAGTGAGATCAGGGCCAAAATATAATAAATAAATAACATTTTTTTTGTCCAAGAAAATTTGCAGTTGTTATGGTTATGTTATGTATGTTGGACTCTAAGCTCTGAACTCTATCCACATTCCATACCTAATCAACTAATGTTTCTTTCTGATAATAGAGTGGTGCTACCAATCTCAAGTAACCTGTGTATCACACTGCACTGGTAAGAGCATTCTCTATTTTTAGTATGCTTGAAGAAGTTAATTGAATACAAATAGCACTTAACCTTACATATGCAAAAAAAACCTAATGAAATGCTCATTATTTTTTTTGTCTACAGGTCCAGACAAATGGGAGGAAGTAAATAGTAACTGCAAGCTTAAAAGACAGTCTCCAATCAACATTGTGACTAAAAAAACCAAGTTGAGTTCTCAACTAGTGCCCTTTAGTTTTCTTGGCTACCAACAGGCTTTTGAAGGCTACCTGAAAAACAATGGGCACACAGGTAAGCCTAAATTAAACAATAACCTATCACAAATAAAAACAAATGTTTAAAAACACACTACTGTGGATAGGAGTATGGTTAATAGATCAAGTATATTTTCTTGATCCCACCATTGAAGAAAGTTTCAATTTAGTTTGTTCAAAGTTGTTTAAAGTATGTCCCACAGTGCACTCCCACAGAGATTTCAAAATGTAAACCTTTCAATCAAAGTAAACAGTTTAGTGTAGATATATTCAAGGAAATCCATCTATCCATTATCTTCCGTTTTATCCTTTATTAGGGTCAGGGAGGGTTCCCCATGCCCATCCAGGGGAGAACGTCTTGGGTGCTGGGCAGATACACCCAGGACAAACAGATTCTGTATGGGGCAAATTGGAGAATTCAATTGACCTTGATTCATGTTTTTGGATTGTGGAAGGAAACCAGAGAACCCGGTGGAAACCCACACAGACACGGGGAGAACAAGGAAACCACCCAGATTTTGATTCAAACCGAGAATCCCTAGTGCTGAGAGGCGAACGTGCTAACCACTAAGCCATACTTTTTAAGGAAATTATGTTTCCTTAAAGTTTACTTATTGTATCAGTATTATATCCTAAATCATATAACAATTTTTATATATATATAAATTCAAATATTTTAAACATTGTCTCAATAAGGGATCTATCCTACACCCTGCACAAGGAGTGTTGCACAAGGATTGCTCATTGCTATCTTACACCCTGCCAAAAGTCTATTTTTACACCTTCCGTCTGTGCCATTTAAAAAGGTAAATTTAGGTTCTGGTAAAATTTCTGGTAAAAACACAGGTGCACCACTGACTGAAAAGACAGACATCAACGCTCAGACATTTATTACTATCTTGGCAGTGAATCATCAACACAGGTGTATACACCCCCACCTTTTACGCACACATGGACAAGCAGCAGTGCCCAAACCAGATGCATGTGTCAGTTAGCAGCTATGTAAACTTTTACATAAAAAAAATAGAATACAAAATAAAACAACATTATTGTACAGCAAAACAAAAATGTGTAATTTCATAATGCATCTGCAAATCTCAGATTATTATACTGGAAAAATTATACTGGAAAAATCTACTAGTTACAGTCTTGTTTATTACAAAACATATATAATATCCTCCAAAATTACTGGCTGTCCCTGTAAACATGAATTACCATATTTTCCGGACCATAAGGCGCACCGTATTATAAGGCGCAGTCTGAATTACGGACTCTATTTGTGTACGGTACTTATTCTGTACGGCACCGTATTATAAGGCACTTGCTAAAACATACGATCTACAAGAAAAGTAAAGGATGTAAAACGGTGATTTATAATTGAAGTTTATTCTACTACTTGACAAAACACACATTATTTTTAATCACTCTTCTCCACAAATCCATCAAAGTCCTCATCTTCTGTGTCTGAATTAAAAAGCTGCACTCCGGGTTCCCCCTCATCAATGTCCGAGTCAGTCTCGTCGCTAGGCGGCTGTTCAGCTATGATGCCGGCTTTCGCGAAAGCTCGGACAACAGTTACAGCAGAAACCTTAGCCCAGGCATCCACAATCCATTCACAGACGGTGGCGTAACTCGCCCGCCGCTGCCTCCGAGTTTTAGTAAACGTGTGTTCGCCGTCTATCATCCATTGCTCCCACGCCACCCGCAACTTTACTTTAAACGCCCTGTTTACGCCAATGTCCAATGGTTGGAGTTCTTTATTTAATCCTCCCGGAATGACGGCAAGCTCCGAATTAATTTTCTTTACTCGGCTTTTCACGAAACCACCCGGTCGCACAACAATACTTTTATAGATTTTGGAACTCAATACACATATAAGGCGCACCAGATTATAAGGCGCACATCCGATTTCTGGTAAAATTTTAGGCTTTTAGGTGCGCCTTACAGTCTGGAAAATACGGTAAAAGGATCAAAGAAAATGTGAAAGAAAAAAAACAAAAATACATGTAAATAGCCAATAGCTCCAAGTAATTACAATTGTGGTGTGAAAACAGAAAAAAAACCTTTTCATGGCAATCCTTTGTTGGCATTAAAGTATGGTCTGGTGGTAGTTTTAAACTCCTGACAAACTCAGGACTTAGCATATCCCTCACGGTGATCCTAATATTTCTTGTTTCTCTTGCCATCCTTTTCTTTGTACATTTTGAACACAAAGCAAACATGCGTCCTCATACAGGCAAATATTTTAGACCTTCGGGAAGTTGATTAGATTGATTAGAACTTGTTGCCATATATCGTATGTTTTATAATATATAAAACTACTTAAAATAGGTATTTTTGTAGCCAATCCTCTTATAAGGAATGGCACAGTTTTCTCGTGTTTGAACCATGTGATCTCTTATCTTTTTTAGATGTAAGTTTGGCTTAGGAAATTTGACCTCTGTGTCACATAATGTATATATTCCAGTGCATTACAAATGTCATGAATAAGAAAGAATGTGCCTAGATTTAAAAGGTTACTCCAAACAATTTAAAAAATATAAAAATATTTTTTAATTGTTTCTAAGAATTTCCTAGTAACTCTAGCTCAGTTGATGTTATGCGGGATACTCAGGCTTCTCCTTTTCCTCTGTAGTGCAGCTAGATATACCCCATCAGCCCACAATCAGCAGTGCAAACCTGAGTCAGATCTACGAAGCAGTTCAGCTCCATTTTCATTGGGGTGATAAGGGTGGCCCTGGTTCAGAACATACCGTTGATGGAGAACAGTACCCCATGGAGGTATGACCAGCCAATTTTGTAAAACTGCATACTAGCCTTATGAAATTTTGCCATTAAAAATGTATTTAATTTCAGTCTCTTAATTTCTGCAGTATTCATGAATATACTTTGTTTGTAAACCCTTTAGAACCATCAATAGTTTTGCATAAAAATGAAACCTATCAGATTTAAAAGTAGATTACTAGCACTAAATTAAACCAAAACAAACATATTATAACAAAATATTACACTTGTCATTAGAGCAGCCAATTTAGAGCAGCCAATTTACATTGAATCCATGATTTTGAACTGTGGGAGAAAACCAGAGAACCCGGAGGAAACCCACACAGAAACTCTGGGTTGAAAGGCAGACATGGTAACCACTAAGCCACAGTCCTGCCCAATAGTAATACAATAAAATCCATATTGGATCTTTGAGTGGCAAAAGCAAAAGGATAAACCTTCAGGATTAGCAGACAATTTGAATTTGAAATTATAATCTGGTGTCATTAATACAGTAGGTTTACGCTTTAGAGACGGTTTTGTGACTTTTTAGACTAATCTAATGAGTATCAAGAGCTTTGATTGTGTCATGATACACTTCCACAAAAGCGTTGTGAAGTTCAGACAATCGTAAACTTTAACACTCACTGTCAAATGATTGTTATCTTAATAATTGTAATCCAATAAATAAATTCTCATTTAAATTATTTGCTAATCTTAATGACATGAATAAATGAAGGCTAATATTTTTCGATTGTTTAAGTTCTCTTTGTCTATTTTATTGCTTGTTTTAAAATCTGATGTTTTAGTTCATACTAAACAGAAGCAGAGAAAATGTACTTTTTTTATGTTTTTGTCCATCCCTTTCTATTATTTGACTCTCATTTCTACAACTAGCTGCATATTGTACATAAAAGAAAGGATATCAATACAATACAAGATGCAGTGAAGGATCCGAGTGGACTGGCAGTCTTGGGATTCTTTTATGAGGTATGAGGATTTATTAAAATAAATAAATAAATAAGGCAGATGTTTATGTTGTCCTTCTATGATTCTGCTATGTTTACTTTCCCAATGAAAATAACAATACAAATAACAATAATCTTTTCTATTTTCGAAAAATATATTTATTAAAACAATCCAAAAAATGTGTTTTAAAGTAGAGACACATTTAAAATGTAATGAACTTTGTAATGAAATGTAACTTTTTTTCTCCATTATGGACTTTATAGTTTTGCAATTACAGACTGTAGTACATATGTATTCTTTTTTGTTACTCCTCTTTTGGTTTTCTGGTTCTTATTGTTTTTAAGCTTTTATTTGCAATGTAAAATTCTTACAACAGGAATCAATAAACCCAAATGAAAAGTACAATGGAATTATTCAAGCTCTACAGACAGTGGCAAATCCTAGTAAGTGGTATTAAAAACGTATGATTTATATACAATATTACAATATCTATATTTTTCCAGTTGAACTACATATTCATACATTTTCTCTCATTTGATTAGATATGAACACAACAATCAAAGGCATTTCTTTAAATAACCTCATACTCCCTGAGGAGCAGATGACTAAGTACTACCGCTATGAAGGTTCTCTCACCACCCCTAACTGCGATGAGGCAGTAATATGGACAGTGTTTGAACTTCCCATTCCTCTTGGCAAAGAGCAGGTAAGGTCACTTTTGTATTTTCATGAGTTTTTAAACCATTTACATTATTCTATCCAGCTTTCCACATGAAGTGTACCAGGAGCATCATCAAAATTTCACTCAAGTTTTAAAAGTAAATTAAAGAAATCAAAACAGAACATTACACTTGGCTGGATACCTAAAAAACATCTATTGTCACATATCCGTGAGGATAAAGCATTTGAACCTCTAGGATTACCAGTTTATTTGATGGTGAAATTAGAGTGTGGGGTTTCTACTCAGTGGGGTAATGAAAGTGAGATGAGCAGATTTGTTTGTGAAAGAGAATCATGGCATGGACAAAGGAGATTTACAAGAATATCTAAGTTGTTAGTGGTCATAAGACTGAAATAGGTTACAAAACTGTATCCAAAGTGTATAAACTTCACCTATCCACATATTTACATACTGTGCTAATGAAGCAGAAATTCAAGTTCATTACTCTCCCCAAAAAGATACCATGTTATCTACAGTGCACCTTATACTTAAATATGCCACAATTTAAACCACATGTTTTTATGTCTAGTATCGTAAATCAGACCTCGAGGTTCCACCAGGTTTTGCATTAATTTTATTTCCCCAAACAAATATAGAATGGTATGGTATATAATAGTCTATAGAACCTGGCTTTTTTAAAAAGGATTTGCTTTGTAGAAGTAGGTGTGTGACAAAAACCAGTGGATTGTCATGTACCATGTAATATCATTATACATTATACGCCTTTATCTGTAGTACACATTCCATTCCATTTACATTCCAAACAATTAGAGTAAATATTTTGTATTGGGCTGATCTCGAGATACTTGAATCAACATCAGTTTGCTTTTTCTATGATTTATTTTACAAAAATCATTTTGTATGGTACAGTGTGTAGCACTCCTGCATTTTCATTATAGCAAGTATAAGCATGGTATGTACAGTGGGTTGCAAAAGTATTCATACCCCTTGAACTTTTCCATATTTTGTCACATTACAACCACAAACATAAATATATTTCACTGGAATTTAATGTGAAAGACCAACACAAAGTGGTATACAATTGTGAAGTGGAAGGAAAATTATACATGAATCAACATTTGTTTTACAAATAAAAAACTGAAAAGTGCGACGTGCAAAAGTATTCAACCCCCCTGAGTCAATACTTTGTGGAGCCACCTTTTGCTGCAATTACAGCTGCAAGTCTTTTAGGGTATGTCTCCACCAGCTTTGCACATCTAGTGACTGAAATTCTTGCCCATTCTTGTCAGATTGGATGGAGAGCGTTTGTGAACTGCAGTTTTGAGATCTTGCCACAAATTCTCAATTGGGTTTAGGTCTGGACTTTGACTGGGCCATTCTAACACATGAATATTCTTTTTTTAAACCACTCCATTGTAGCTCTGGCTTTATGTTTAGGGTCGTTGTCCTGCTGGAAGGTGAACCTCCGCCCCAGTCTCAAATCTTTTGCTGACTCCAACAGGTTTTCTTCCAAGATTGCCCTGTATTTGGCTCCATCCATCTTCCCATCAACTTTGACCAACTTCCCGGTCCCTGCTGAAGAGAAGCACCCCCAGAGCATGATGCTGCCACCACCATATTTGACAGTGGGGATGGTGTTTTCAGAGTGATGTGCAGTGTTATTTCTCCGCCACACATAGCGTTTTGCATTGTGGCCAAAAAGTTCAATTTTGGTCTCCTCTGACCAAAGCACCTTCTTCCACATGTTTGCTGTGTCCTCAACATGGCTTCTGGCAAACTGCAAACGGGACTTCTTATGGTTTTCTTTTAACAATGGCTTTCTCCTTGCTACTCTTCCATAAAGACCACATTTGTGTAGTGCACGACTAATTGTTGTCCTGTGGACAGTTTCCCCCACCTGAGCTGTGGCTCTCTGCATTTCATCCAGAGTCACCATGGGCCTCTTGGCTGCCTCTCTGATCAGTGATCTCCTTGTTCGGCCTGTAAGTTTAGGTGGACGGCCTTGTCTTGGCAGGTTTACTGTGGTGCCATACTCTTTCCATTTCCGGATGATGGATTGAACAGTGCTCCGTGAGATGTTCAAAGCTTTGGAAATCTTTTTATAACCTAAGCCTGCTTTAAACTTCTCCAAAACCATATTCCTAACCTGTCTGGTGTGTTCTTTGGACTTCATGATGCTGTTTGCTCCCCAATATTCTCTTAACCAACATCTGAGGCCGTCACGGAGCAGCTGTATTTGTACTGAGATTAGATTACACACAGGTGGACCCTTTTGAGTCATTAGCACTCATCAGGCAACTTCTGAATGCAATTGGTTGCACTCAGGGAAAAGGGGGCTGAATACTTTTGCACGTCGCACTTTTCAGTTTTTTATTTGTAAAAAAAATGTTGATTCATGTATAATTTTCCTTCCACTTCACAATTGTATACCACTTTGTGTTGGTCTTTCACATTAAATTCCAGTGAAATATATTTATGTTTGTGGTTGTAATGTGACAAAATATGGAAAAGTTCAAGGGGTATGAATACTTTTGCAACCCACTGTAGCTAATCCACAGATTCTCTTCTAGTTCTTAAAATATGTTTAAAATTGGTGCCAGTGTGGTGAAGTGCTTAGCTGACTCACCTCACAGCATGAAGGTTCTAAATTCAATTCCCAAAAGGGGTGCACAATGTCATATCTTTTGTGAGTTTGCATGCTCTTTCCATTTGTGGCTGGGTTTCCTCCCACAGTACAAATTATGCTAGTAGGTAAAAAACATTCATAGCAATTAAAATTTGGTATGAATGCAGGTGCAGATGTGTCTGTCGTTATCTGTATTTTGATAAACTATTAACGTGCCTAGGATACTTTTTTTACCGTATGGGTGCAGGAGTCAATTTTGGACTGCTTCACCAATGGAAAGATGTCATCTCAATGTCTGCCAATGTAAGATATAAATAGTTGTGTGTTCTGAAATTATGTAGCATTCATCAACACTGTACTTCTCATCACAAGGTGTGATTGTTTATATTCAGGTCACAGTAAATACTGGTTTCTAAATGATTGGCAGGTCTGCATTATTTAATAATCAAGGACTCTTCAAGACTAGTTCCACTCATGAACCAAATTGTAGCCTTGGAACAGTTTGCAAAGCAAGCTTGGTGTGGTGAAACAAACATAAAAAAAAACTTCATAGAACATATTTATATTGCATTACATATAACAGATGTTATACATCAAAATAATACATTTTCTTAAGTAAGGAAGGGGTGCAGAATCAGATAACGATCAGGTTTGATAAACCTAGTGTAGCTGGTTTTCTCCATAACTACTGACTTGTGGTCTTCTCATTTGTAAGTCGCTTTGGACAAAAGCGTCTGTTAAACGACTAAATGTAAATGTAAATAAGTATAACAGCTTTTTTATGTGTTGTCTATTGTATGTTATCATATAGATGCACTTAGATTTACCCCTGTTTTTCTACATTCTTTGTTAATCCCCTTTATTATTAATATTATTTGGGTAGTTGATAAGATCGTTATTGAGAGTTGTGTTTGTACGATTGGAACAAACACAGTACTGATAGAGTTTTCTAACACTGTGTCTACTCACTGTGAATTTTATTGAACAAGTCCACCTTGCCCCTCCTTGTACATGTAACATTAGAGACTGTGAATGACCTTTAATATAGTTGTTGCTTTTGTTCTTCATTGTTTTTATGTTTATTTATTTTGTTTTTAGAGCATGGTTGGGCTCGAGTTGTAGTTTCGTGGATGTTAAGCAAAGGTTGTGTTTAGGACTTTTATTGTGAAGGCATCTCGCTGAAATCGCGAGAATTACGTTTTGTCTCGTATAGCAAAAAAAATAAGCGCACGTTGTTGGGGTATATCGAGGTGAAACGCGAACGTGAATTAACACCTGGCTAAGAAGGAGCACAAGCTCTTACATATGTAAGTATGTTCGTATGTACGTATGTTCGTATGTAATTCTCGCGATTTCAGCGAGATGCCTTCACAATAATGTAATTCGTATGTAATTTTTTTTTTTTTTAACGGATTGGTTTGCAATAAACGGATATGAACCATCAGTTGGAGAGTTCGACCATCTTTTAGCCGGGATGCTACAGTAAGAGCTTTACCTCATCAGGCCCGTTACGCGGACTAAGTAAGACTACAGAAGATTTGATGGTCAAAGTTTATAGCCTATTCAACATGGAAGCATCAGCAAAGACACATCCAGAAGACACGGTCTCTGAACAGATAACAGATAAGGACGAGGAGGATGTTCGTCGCTCTGGGCGTGTACGGAATCCCACAGAAAAGATGCTCGCTTATTGTAAAGAGGAGGCTCACAAAAAGGAAAAAAGGTTGACTTGCATTTACGAACAATGGAAGGCTCAAGCATGCAAGACTAGAGAGCAGCTAAAGGTAAACATTCCAGAAAGTGACATTGCAGCTCTTATAGACACTCTAGAAGAGAAAGGCAGTAGTGTTATTAACTTGTAAATGGAAATCAGAGCTCACCTCACTCCTTCCAGTGAAATTAGACGTATTGATGCCTGTGAGGCAGTTACAAGGGACATTGTTAAAATTGCTCTTGAACGGATATTAGGAATTGATGAAGACTTTAATAGTGAAGCGACAAAGCAACGTCTTGATGAGCTTCTTAGAAGAGAATATGCTCGTTCCATCTACGGATCCACAGCTTCACTCATAAGTCAACACTCAAGTAAGAATTCCAGTCAAAACTCTCTGCAAAGCTGCCAAAAGAGCAGACGCTGCAGCAGAATTAGCAGCAAAGGAAGCAGAGTATGCAGTTTTATTGGAGGAGGAGAAACAAAAGTAAAAGATTCGACTTCTAGAGGAACAACAGAGGAGAGAACTGGAAACTCAAAATGTGAATTAGAAAGAATAAAGGCAGAGGAAGGACATTAGAGCTGCACAGGCTAGGTTCATAACTTATGATTAGGAAGTTAGGCAGGAAGCAAGTGTTTATTCAACTGGTCAGAGAAGATCAAATGAACAACATGTGTATCCTGATCAACCTGTGCCTTTGGTTTTCATCCCACAACCTACTAATGTCACACCAGCAGCATCAGTGGCAGCCTCACCTGGACGGGCAGATGTGAACTATCTAGCTCAAGCAGTCCAAGATAGCATAGCTCTGAGCAGACTCCCAATGCCAGAACCGTCTGTTTTTATTGGTGATCCTATCCACTTCATTGAATGGAAGGCTTCCTTCACGTCTCTCATAGATAAAAGGAACATTGCTTCAGCTGACAAAACTGCATTACTTGAAAAAATATGTAGCAGGTCCAGCTCGAAAGACACTTGATGGCATAATTTTATAAAAATGACAATGAAGCCTATAATGATGCATGGAACCGTCTCAACCAAAGGTATGGTAAACCCTTTGTCATACAGAGAGCATTCAGGGAGAAACTAGCAAACTGGCCAAAGATACATCCAAGAAATTCTGAAGGATTCAGAGAATTTGCTGATTTCTTATGCTCCTGTAAGGAAGCCATGCCATATGTCAAAGGTCTCGACATTTTAAATGATTGCAAAGAAAACCAGAAGCTTGTTCAAAAACTACCTGATTGGGCAGCATCACAGTGGAACCGTAGTGTAACTCAAGTCATGAGTAATTATCAGAGATTTCCCACCTTCTAAGAGTTTGTTTCCTTTATTGTAACGGAGGCGGAAATTGCATGCAATCCCATTACTTCATTCCACGCTCTTCACTCATCAGAAAGTCACTCTCCACGGCAGCTGAAGGAAAGGAAATGTAAATCCAGTGTCTGTTATACACAAGCAGCTACAGAGACTGAAACTCATGGACAGTTAAAAACAGGTTTGAAGCCCCCATGTGTGTTTTGTGAAGACAGTCAACATCGAATACATTGCTGTCCTGAGTTCAAAAGGAAAGCTCTGGAGGAACGACGGAAATACGTGAAAGAAAGGAAACTCTGCTACGGCTGCCTGAGGGCAGGCCATAATGCCAAAGACTGCCGCAACAGACACTCAAAGGAAAACATCCTACTCTACTTCATGATGACAACTACACTAAAGCTAAACCTGTGTCAGATTCTAATCAAGGTACCACAGAAGAAACGGCAACCACATTGTCTCTCAATGTAACAGCTAAGGAATCATCCACCAATACTACAATGATTGTGCCAGTGTGGGTTTCTTCTGTAAGCAATCCAGGTACAGAAAGACTTGTTTACGCGCTGCTTGATACCCAAAGTGATACAATCTTCATAGATCAAGAACTTAACAACAATTTACAGACCAAGACACATTCTGTAAGGCTGAGGCTAACAACAATGACAGGAAAGGATGCATTATTGCATAGTCAAAGAGTGTCAGGTCTAAGAGTGAGGGGTTATAGCTCTGCCACTTACATAGAACTCCCACCTGCTTACACCAAGGATTGTATACCAGTGAATCGAACTCATATTCCTACCTGTGACACGGCACGGCACTGGAATCATCTCAACAAAATAGCAGATGAAATCCCACCACAGCTGGAGTGTGAAGTTGACCTACTGATTGGCTATAATTGCTCAAGGGCTCTGGCACCACGGCAGGTAATCCCTGGCAGAGATAGTGAGCCATACGCAGTTCAAACGGATCTGGGGTGGAGTATTGTAGGCTGTTTATCACCTCACCACAACCCACCGAGTCACACCAATATGTGCCACAAGGTTTCTGTCAGGGAGCTTCCCCCAGTGACCCCAGCAGAGGCACTCAGAGTTCTCGAGACTGACTTTAAAGACCCTAACAAGGACGGAAAGACCTTCTCAGGATGACCTCCATTTCCTGGATGTGTTAAAGGAAGGAATAAGAAGAGACATTAATGGACATTATGAAATGCCGCTTCCCTTTAAAAGGAGACCCTATCTACCCGACAATAGGCAACAAGCTATGGTACGACTTAGTCATCTTAAGAGAAAGCTGGTGAAGGATGACAAGTACAGAGGACACTACATCAAGTTTATGGAGGAAATCATCAGAAAGGGTGAGGCAGAAGAAGTTTATGATCAAGGGAAGGTAGGAGAGAAATGGTATATTCCCCACCATGGAGTCTACCACTCCAAAAAACCTGACAAACTTTGAGTAGTTTTTGATTGTTCGGCCAAGTATGGTGGAACCAGCCTCAATGATCATCTTCTGTCAGGTCCAGACCTATTGAACAACATGAATGGTGTGCTTCTCAGATTCAGACAGCACCATGTTGCATTGATGTGCGACATAGAAAAAATGTTTCATCAGTTTTACGTGTATCAAGCTGACAGAGACTATCTACGTTTCCTCTGGTGGAGAGAAGGCAACTTTAATGCAGAGCCACAAGAATTCAGAATGAAAGTGCATCTCTTTGGTGCTGCGTCCTCGCCAGGATGCGCTAACTATGGATTGAAACAGCTCGCTAAAAACAATGAAAGCGATTTTCCCCTTGGCTCACAGTTCATCATGAAGGACTTTTATGTTGATGATGGTGTCACTAGTGTAGAAAATGTGAATGATGCTATTCAACTTGTACAGGAAGCACGGAAGCTCTGTGCTACAGGAGGACTGAGACTGCACAAGTTTATATGTAATCGCAAAGATGTGCTGGAGAGTATACCTCTATCTGAGCGTGCTACTGAAGTGAAAGCTCTGGACTTGGTGTTCAAGCATGTGACTTTAGAGAGAGCTTTGGGTATCCACTGGCACATTGAATCAGATACTTTTAGATTTTGTGTTTGTTTAAAGGACCAGCCAGCAACACGACGTGGTATCCTGTCTATGGTTGCCTCACTTTTTGACCCGCTGGGATTTATTGCCCCTCTTCTGCTCAAGGGAAAAAGGGTGCTTCAGGAAATGTGTAGGCATGGCACGGGCTGGGACGATCCACTTCCCAGTGAACTGAAACCAGTGTGGGAGCGCTGGAAGAATGACCTTGTAAATCTGGAGACAATCACCATACCGCGCTGTGCCTCCTGGCTTCGGACAAGTTGTGAGAAAAGAGTTGCACCATTTCTCCGATGCAAGCACATGTGGTTATGGACTGTGTTCATATTTGAAGCAAGTAAACGAAGATGGAATTGTACATTGTGCTTTAGTTATGGGAAAGTCCCGAGTGACTCCAATCAAGTTAACAACCATCCCTCGGCTTGAACAAGCAGCCGCTGTTGTGTCAGTCATAGCAAGCAGCACTTTGAAGGAGGAGCTTGGTTTAATAAATGTAGTTGAATATTTCTGGACTGATTCAAAGGTGGTCCTGGGATATATCAACAGTGAAGCACGTCGTTTTCATACCTTCGTGTTAAATCGGATACAGAAAATACATCTCAGCTCTTCTCCTCAGCAATGGAGGTATGTTTCAACCAGTGATAACCCAGCTGACATCGCATCCAGAGGATCAAGTGTAAATGAGATTCTCTTGTCAAGTTGGTTCACAGGACCTAAGTTCCTACAGGAGAAGGAGATACCTCCAGCAATAGAGGTCAGCGCAGAAATACAGATTGGAGATCTTGAAGTAAAAAGAATTCAGACTTTAAAAACACAGACTTGGGAACAGTTAAGTCTCTCAGATCGATTGTCAAAGTTTTCTTCATGGTCAAAGGCAATCCAGGCTGTCGCTCGACTCATTCGCCTTGTCAGGAAAAACAAGTCAACAGACCACAGCACTGTACAAGAACGAGAAGACGCACAACGCATCATCATAAAAGACTTACAGAGACAAGTGTATCAAGAAGAGATAGTTACTCAGCAAGCTAAGTCAACTTCCTTCTCAAAGTAAACTGTTTCACATGGATGCTTTTCTTGATAAAGATGGACTCCTCAAGGTGGGAGGAAGACTGAAAAATGCATCTCTCCCTTCCTCACTGAAGCATCCAATTGTTATACCAAAGAATCATCCCATTACCAAGGCAATAATTGCTCACTGTCACGAAAAGGTCCAACATCAGGGAAAGGGCTTGACGATTAATAAGATCAGATCTGATGGATTCTGGATCATAGGAGTCAACAGAGCTGTGGCAACACATCTGCATCAATGTGTTACTTGTCGAAAGCTCAGAAGGTTTACGGAGGAACAGCGAATGGCAGATTTACCGTCTGAACGTGTGGATCCATCACCTCCTTTTTACCTATTGTGGAATGGACTGCTTTGGTCCTTTTCTCACCAAACAAGGACGTAAGGTACAAAAGAGATACGGTCTGCTTTTCACCTGCCTTTGCTGTCAAGCTATCCACATTGAAATGTTAGATGACTTGTCAACTGATGCTTTTATAAATGGACTTCGTTGTTTTATTGCTATAAGAGGAGCAGTACGAGACATAAAATGTGACCAAGGAACAAACTTTGTTGGAGCTAAAAACGAGCTGAATAAAGCTCTCAAGGAATTGGATGCTAACCGATTGACTACCTTTTAAGCTGAGAAGCAGTGTGACTTTAGCATGAATGCTCCACATGCGAGCCATGCTGGAGGTGTATGGGAAAGACAGATCCGAACAGTGAGGAATATTCTTCGGTGCACTCTTTCATCCTCGTCAGGCAGGCTAGATGATGCCTCTCTTCGGACATTTTTTTATGAAGCAGCAGCTATCGTGAACAGTCGTCCACTTACAGTTGACAACCTAAATGATCCAGACAGTCCAGAGCCACTAACGCCCAATCATCTTCTCACCAATAAGGCCACTGCAGCCTTACCACCTCCTGGCAGATTCATCAGAGAGGATATGTATGCTCGTAAGAGGTGGCGACACGTTCAATACCTAGCAGAGCAGTTCTGGGGCCGATGGAGAAGAGAGCATCTCTACAATATTGCCACCAGACAACGCTGGCATACTCCAAGAAGAAACCTCAAAGTCGGTGACATCGTAATGGAAAGGGTGGAAGATCTGCCTCGCAATGAGTGGAAGTTGGCTAAAGTTGTAGAGACATTGACTGATAAAGACGGACTAGTGAGGAGAGTGAGGATTCGTGTTGGAGATAAGAGGATAGTAAAAGAAGGACAGAGTTCTGGCAAGCCATCTATTGTCGAGCGTCCAGTTCAGAAACTGGTCCTGCTTCTAGAGACTGTTTAAAAGTTTAAGGACACTTGAAAAAAAAAAATTTTAATTAATTAAAGGTCACATGGTTTTAAAATCATTCATACTTTATGTAAGTGGTAATGATTTGGTGGGAGTGTAAATGACCTTTAATATAGTTGTTGCTTTTGTTGTTGATTGTTTTTATGTTTATTTATTTTGTTTTTAGAGCACGGTTGGGCTCGAGTTGTAGTTTCGTGGATGTTAAGCAAAGGTTGTGTTTAGGACTTTTATTGTGAAGGCATCTCGCTGAAATCGCGAGAATTACGTTTTTTCTAGTATAGCAAAAAAATAAGCGCACGTTGTTGGGGTATATCGAGGTGAAACGAGAACGTGAATTAAACTCATTAGCACCTGGCTAAGAAGGAGCACAAGCTCTTACAGTGTGTTCGTATGTTTTTTCTTTTTTGAACGGATTGGTTTGAAATAAACGGATATGAACCATCAGTTGGAGAGTTCGACCATCTTTTAGCCGGGATGCTACAGAGACAGTAGATCATCTGTTGCTGCATAGTTTGTGTTCATCATCCTTTAATAGTTTATAGTTTATCAGTGCTTACAACAAGCTGTCTACAGGATACTGGTGAATAGACATTTTATCAGTTCAGCATTAATACTGTCTGTTATAAGTATTAGTCTGTGATAAGTCTGATCTATAAACACTAGAGCCACGAATACTAACACCACCACGTCTGTGTCACTGCAGTGCTGAAACATATCCTACACCCAAATAATACCTGCACTGTAGTGGTTTAAATTTGAACACTGTAAGGAGGACTAACAAAGTATATAGACAGATTATACTCACAAATTATACTTAGACTGGGTTTAACAAACAGGTTATACTCACAAATACTATTTGTTATTTAACTTTTAATTATATTATATATTACTATTTTAACTGGGTTTACCAGACATATTATACTTATAAATACTATTTAGACTAGGTTTAATAAACAGATTATAATGACAAATAATATTTAGACTCTTTGTCCTTGAGCAAGGCTCTTAACCCTGTGTTCTGATGCCAACCAGTTGGGATACTTGTATTGTTACCTCAATATTCCAAGAAAATTGAAACATAAAAAAAAAAATAAATAAATAAATAAACAATTTTTTTCAACAAAAAAAAGGAGCCTGTTAAGAATTAGAATTAATACAATTAAAATTATACACAACCACAATATGATACATAACCTGATAAAAGACCACAGTGTCTCTTTTTCTTTGATGTGTTGCCTCTGTTTCATTATTTCATCACATCAGGACAGTTTGCTGGCTGTTATTTCTTACTTAACTTCTAATCCTGCCCAATAAATGCTATGTTAAAATAGCAGTAACACCACTGAGGGTTACAAGGCCAGTTCACACATTTGTGAGATTTTTTTTTTGTTTTTATTTAGAGCAGAAATATATACATTTACACCAATTTGTATTTAATGAGGGTAGGCTAACGATGTTGGAAACCAGCAATAGCTGTCAAACTAATGCTTACACCATTTAATTTTAAAAGTTGCTCCCTGTATAAAAAGCTTTCTAAAATGTGTGTATTTCTTGTTATATAGCTCTCTGCATTCTCCTCCTTGAAGTTCACGGATGGAACATCTATGACGAAAAATTTCAGACCGCTGCAGGAGATTATGGGCCGTATGGTGTACCGCTCTGGTACCGTTGGCATTCACGTCAGCTCCCTGGTTCTTCTGGGTTGTTTCAGTATAGCGCTGGGCCTTTAAAAGCCCAACTACACCAACATTTTCCAGCATCACCACTAGCACACATTAACACAAAAAATATTTAAAAAGTATAAAGCTTAACAGTGCAATTGTCAGTAATTTCAAGATGAAGAACACAATGAAGAAAATTTTTGCCTCCAGGTCAAGGGCAGGACTTTATTTCATGCAATGAAGTAAAGGTTTGATGACTTTACCGGAATTAGGGTCCTCCGCTTAATACTTTCTATAGGTTAATCCTTTGTTGAGGCATTGAAGAGGATGTAAATGCCTTGCCTTTATCTATAGCTGGGGCCAAGTGGGGTGGGAGAGCATGTGGTCATTATTCTAATGTTATATTTATACATGGTTATATTTGTACTACTATTTGAGTGCTGGTTACGCGTATGCACTTTGCTTGCCTTCTTTGAGTAGAACAGATTCCAATAGTATCATGGGTCAGATAAAGGTGACAGTAATTCTATCAGATAGACATAGACACATCTAGTCATTGGAAATACTGCACACTGCATGAAAGTATACTGTTAAAGCATCTTACTCTTCATATAAATATACAGTATATTATGCAGTGTGCTACTCTTATAGATGTTATTTAAATGAAAGAGGAACCATTCCACCAACCTTTGTATGTCATTTACTTTTTGTTGTAACCTCTATTCTATTCTCTTTTACAGAGTACCAGTTTAAAATGGCTGTCACCATTTCAAATGGCCAGAAAAATACGTTAGAATAGTATTTTATGGTTAATTAACTTGATTGCTTAGTGACAATGAAATAAAGTCATGCGCTTATAACAATATACTATACCTATTTGCCAAAACCCTTTTAAAATCTCTCTATGGAGTTTTTTGCAACATTACTTCTCATAATAGTATGTATTTTCCTTTGCTTTAGGCCTTTTCCTTGGTATATTTGGCTTTTCTGAGCCAGGCACTGGCAATCCACTTTGCTGTCTGAATAAATTAATTTTTTTTACAAAAATGTCAAGAAAACAGGGTGAAAATCCATGGCTAGAATAAAACCAAAAGCACAAAAGCAGTGTAACACTGGTTTAAGACTTGAGAAGACATATAGAAGATGTCTGCAAGTGCATAATTGCACATAGTTAATGCTGTCCACTTGCAATCTGATTTACAAGAACACAATCTAAAATGTAAAATGAAAATGAAAATTTAGACAGGGCTGATAAATGAATAGTAACTTTGCTAATATTAAGTGTTTTGTTAAGCAATTATTTATATTTGGAATCAGTAACCATTCTGAGTAAATTGCACTAAAAGCAGGCGTGAGCGCACTCAACACACACTAAGAAGGCTTAAGGTCCGACCACTCAGACCACATTTAAGGGCTCTCTGGAAACATATATGCTCCATTCATTTAGCAGAGTGTATCCAATACTAAATCTAAAGCCACAGTGAATAGTGAATAGCCTTGCTATTGTCCACTGCTTGGGTAAATTTACTTTAAGTAATTGCTTAATCTTTTTGCAGTTGTCTTCTTCCTAAAATTCAACTAACAAGGCTTTTAAAGGTGCATCCTGGTTCTACCTTATTCAGGGATTTATGAAAGGTATAATACAGGCTGGTAAATGCTTTACATACAAATTATGCTTATTTTGAATGCTTTGCTTCATTTATGAACATATTAAACATACTTGAATACATAATATTCCCTGAATATGCAAGATAGTGCACATTTTACTTTTTCTGCAGGCATATTCTTTCTTGTATTTATATTTTGTATAATAGAATATTTTTTATAATATAATAATAGGTAATAGAATTTTTTTAGTGTCTGCAAGTACACAGTTGCACGTAGTTAATGTTGACCATCAATCTGACGACCAAAGACACAACATAAAACTGGATATAAACAAGCCCATTGTATTTAAATTGTGATTGTGTAATAATTTATATTACCTTCTGTTAAAAATTGAATTAGTTATATAATTAAATACACAACTTTATTTTATATAGGATTTATCATTAAAGGTATTAGAAATACCTCACTTTATGGGCAGCATTTTAGTTAACCCAATTTTATTACTTGTAGTTAATGCCAGAAATATTGCAAAGGTGTGGTAACGAAGAAATTTACAAAAGTAGACATTCATTATTATTATGTGAAGGAGTTTTAGGATAAATTTTCACTTATAATATTACCTATATTATGTATTATGTTATAAATCTTCACCTATATTATGTTTAATGCATTTTGGTTCCCTAATCATGCATAAAATATAGGCTTTGACAACATTTTAAAAAATTTAGATGGCATAAATTTACGTTTAATAATATTTTTAAATGCACTTTTAGTCTGTAACTGTAAGCATGACACTGAAAACTATACTTTCAAGCATGTTGATTTGAAACCATGTCTTAATGTCTGTATATGGTTAATCGGACCATCGAATCTGTTAATGTTATCTAACTCTAGATATAGCGTTGTGAAGTTTATTAAAAGAGTTCATTTCAAGAAGTTTTAATGTTCCCAGTTTCATCTGCTCATTCTGGAAAACTGGTTATAAATTATATTATAGACATATCTAAGAAAATCATTCCTATTTGACTACTGGGGCAGTGTAACTTTTCTAGACCATTTATGGGTTATTCTATTGAATACATTAAATATAGAGATTTTAGTGGTTATAGAAAGATGAACTTTACTTGTGTTAATCTTTTTGTTAACAAAAAGGCTTTTAATGACATGTTATATTTGCATACCTGTATATACACATTTGTCTATTATAATTAAGCACCGTTTCATTAGTTTTCTGTTATTAGATAACTAATTCTATAGTGTCATGTTTCACTTGTGAAAATAAAAAACAAAAGGTTTTGATTTAATTAAATTAAATATAGTAATTGTCTAAATATTGAGTAAATCTATTCATAAAACATAAAAATATGATTTTATTAATAAAAATTGCCAAATTTAAATATGATAATTAATTTGAATATGAATTAGTTTGTCTACCTTCAAAATTACTACTACAAAATTGTGTTTCTATGACTACTTTTTAATTTTGTTCATGTGCACAATCCAGCATGTCTTGAGATAAGCAAATCAACTGACTGTGAATCAATTTAATAAAAGTCAAAATTATGTTCAAAATTGTGTTGAGTCATACTTAAAACAACATACACATTATAATGAGAACAAAACAAAAAAAAATGTTGACCTCTGAGGCACTTCGGCACCTTTTCCTTCTGCTCTGCAGCCTATAAATCTGATCACAACATAAAACTGATTGATTTGATGTATCCATTCATCCACCCATTATCTTCCGCTTTATCATCTACTAGGATCGCAGGGGGGTTCCCCATGCCCATCCAGGGGAGAATGTTTCGGGCGCTGGGCAGATACACCCAGGACAGGGCGCCAATCTATCGCTGGGCACACATACACAGACACACTCTATATGGGGCAATTTGGAGAATTCAATTGACTTGATCCATGTTTTTGGACTGTAGGAGGAAGCCGGAGAACCCTAAGGAAACCCACGCAGACACGAGGAGAACATGGAAACTCCACCCAGATTGGGATTCAAACCGGGAATCCCTAGTGCTGAGAGACGAACGTGCTAACCACTATACAGTATATATAATCTGTTTCCCTGGGACATAATCTAGTCCAGTTTATAAAGTGAACATTGATTGGTGAGTAACAGGATAAAGGCTTACTCCTTATCAGAAATCAGCTTGCTGTTTATATTAATCTGTATTTCCATTTATGGTATTTAAAATAATGTATATCACCCATTAATACAAATGTGAAGCACTGAGAAGTGTGCAGGTATGCAACAGCTCAACCAATCAGATTTAATGACCGGAACTACCCGGATAAAGGATAAATGCACACCAGCAGGTTAAAACATGGTTATTGGTTAGCTATGAAAATGTACAACAAAATGCACATAAATAATTTTCACTTCCAGCAATTCACTTGGTATACATTATAAATTACACAAACATTGTATTGATGCGTAGACATTTCAGTTCGGAAAATATGAACTATCAGTCATTTACTGTGCCACATACAGGTCTACAGATCGAAATTAAGTAATGCTACAAAGCATTACACTTGGGCATTTAACAGAGGCTTTTGTCCAAAGTGACCTACGAATTGAACATAGGGTTGGCCACAGTATCCCTAGACCAATTAGCGTTAAGGGCCTTGCTCAAGGAACCACAGTGGTGACTTCAGTGGACCTGAGATTTGAACCCACAACCTTCAGATTGATAGCCCAACACCCAACACCAGCTAATTAGCAGCTAACTTCTCCAAAATACTTAAAGTAAATTATCTTTACACTTAGAGAAAGATAAAACTTTGGTGCTTACATAAAACAAAGATAAAGCCCAATCAATATTGCTCAGTGGAAGTGGAGGAACACATTTGATGATATAGTGTGTTCTGGTCAAGAACTATATATAAGTAAGAACTATATGTAAATACTATGTTGTATGCATACTAACTTGAGAACTGAGAATAGGCAAATAATCAAAAAAAATCTTCCACTTTGCTTTAATGTTTAAATACAACAGTTCAAAAGACATTTGTTTAACAGTAATAAAGGCAGTTGTAGGCTTGTGGTCAACGATTCGGTTCCCCAACCCCAATTTCGCCCTGAGAAGCATATACAAGACTGCCCATCACTGTTTCACTCAGTATGTGTATATGTGTGTGTTTATGACTGCACGGATTGGTTAAATGTGGAGGCCAAATTTCTGTGTGTCAGCACAGTAGGCAAAAACGAGGACAAAGAAACACAACAGATTAATATTAATTTAAAAGAAAGAAATAGTTCCTCGTGGCAGTGGTCTGCTGTCTAGTAAAATATAAACATACTCTAAAAGACAGTTTGCATTGCACACAAAATCTATATGGTGACCACACTACACAAAAGATAAGTGTGCAGATAGTACAATGCAAGATCAGGATCACTGATACAATGAGGTTTGGAATAATGAAATAATATTCAGCAAAGAAAAAGTAGTCATTGATTATATATTTGGAGACACATTTTTAGATTAGATTTACATTTAAATATATCAAACAAATATGTCCTTTGCCCCACGAATCGCTAACAATCTAAAAAGCAAACAAAACATGCACTTTAATCCAAACTTCTGCATGTTATTGATAGTGTTGCAGTATGTAGTGTAGTGGTTCAGTGAGTTGTATGTGTTACACAATAACATGCCAGCTTAATTAAAGAATAACAGTTGGATAAATGCTGCTACATGTTTGGAGGTTAAAGGTGAAATAAACATGCACAGTGTCAGAAATATTAAATATACCTGATAAAAGTCACCTACATTCAATGATTACATTATAGCATGATAAATGAATCTATGTCGTTTTCAGTAAATGAATGCATGTAGCACCTAGCAGTCTTGACTCCAGTTCAGGCATTAGGAGGCTATTCCAACAATGGTTTACTGGGGTAAAAGTGAAGGAGGGAGATGAGAGAGAGAAAGAACACAGAGGCAACACAAGTGATACAATGTAAGAGGAGGCCTATAAATAGGGGGAAGTGAAGTGACTAATTAAGATAAAGGGCGTGTAGGTGTTCTCAGAAGAGGGACAACAAAAACACCCAAAATCAGGAAGTGGAGCAGATTGAGGTGAATGAGGTGGAACAGAATCGACTACTGCCACTTCATTAAAGGTGCAATAAAAATGTTACATTTGACATTTATTTAACCAATCCAATCTAGTGAATTCATTCATGCAACCAATACAGCTCAGTTGTTTGTGCAGAAAGACTACAGCGACAAAAAAAAATCACTTGCTTTTACTGACAAAATTTAAAAAAAATCTACTTTTTAGTGAAAGCTTTTTTTTGTTTAACTCGTATTTCAGGGGTCAAAACTAAATATATAGATATATTAGACAAAAAAAATTTTGTACTCATTTTTGTATGTAACAAACAAAAATAAGTTCATTATTAAAAAATATTTAGTTTTTTTGTCTGATGAATAAAGTTTAAGGGGATTAATCTTAGTGACAGAAGATTAGTGATTAGGCCAGTGCTTCTCAAATAGTGGGGCGCGCCCCCCTGAGGGGTCGCAGTGCGGTGCGTGGGGGGGCGCATAACAAGAAATCACAGAGCAAGTGATATTAAGTGTACTGAACAAACCCTCAAGAGACAACATGGAGAAATATTTAACAGCGATGAGGAGAGAAAGGCGGAGAGAGACGAAGATAACGAGAGCAACAAAAGTCAACCGAAAGTTAAAACGAGGAAAGTGTATGTAGCGCCTGGCTTCACTGTAGGTGGGAGACGAAGAAAGACCGGTGTGTCTTCTGTGTCTTTAAATGTTGGCAGCGGACAGCATGAAATAAATGAAGGCATCACTTAAAGGCATTACACCCCGATCAAGCTGATAACCGCTTGAGTTTTTAATCGCAAACGTGACGCGTACAGCAAGCAATTATAATGCTTTATGAAAGCTACTGCAGAAAAGCTGTGCGCTGCAAAATGGGCACGTTGGCAAAAAGTTTTCTTCTTCCTAGGGGGGGCTTAACAGAAAATAATTGAGAATCACTGGATTAGGCAGAAGATTAGTGGCTTAGTGGTTAGCACGTTCGCCTCTCAGCGCTAGGGATTCCCGGTTCGAATCCCCATCTGGGTGGAGTTTCCATGTTCTCCCCGTGTCCACGTGGGTTTCCTCCGGGTTCTCCGGTTTCCTGCCACAGTCCAAAAACATGGATCAAGTCAATTGAGTTCTCCCAATTGCCCCATATAGAGTGTGTTTGTGTGCGTGTCTGTGTGAGTGAGTGTGTGCCCAGTGATAGATTGGCGCCCTGTCATGGGTGTATCTGTCCAGCGCCCGAAACGTGCTCCCCTGGATGGGCATGGGGAACCCCCCCTCGCGACCCTAAGATAGGATAAAGCAGAAGACAATGGATGGATAATGGATGGAATAAAGGTTAAAGTAAAGTAAAGGAGTTTATTTCATTTTTAAGGGTCTCAACATTTCCAAATATGAGAAATGTAAACAAACACAATACTAGTATTACATTCTATGAAAGAAAAAACTCTTTTACAAAGAAATGTGGTTAATAAATTATACTTGGTGTTAGTTTAGGTACATTTTTCTGAATACTCTCCATCATTACCACATGAACTATAATATGTGCTGTGTGACAGTGTAATTTAGGAAATATGAGAAATATAGTCACTAATTCAGAATCAAGCGCCGACATTACTGATTCTCGTGTAATGTTAGCTTTCACGGATTATCCTGTCTATAGAATTAAGGTTTTAATCTTTCGAGCAGAGCAGATATTAAAGGCATACTATTGGTTAAAAAAAAAGAATGCAGCAATCCTGTTGGTCAAATTTTGTGTAAAATGATCTCGATTAGAAGGTGTTGGCAGACATCCTCAATAAGTTCTGTACTTGGGTTTGTTACACCTCAGCATGAGTAGTAAGTGTTGTTTCCAAGAATCTCATCTAACTGCAGCAGGGACAGAATTAATATGGGACTTATGTGTAGTAGATTACAGAAGACAAAGCCGAGCAGCAAATGTAAAATGATCTGGTGTACATTCCTAAACTAATTAGGAAAATACAGAGAGAGAAACACATTCTCAGGACCAACTTAATTTTAAAGAAAAGAAGAAGACAAGGACATGAAACAAGTAAATGTCAAAATGTCATATTGCATGTCGCGATGTTTGCAAGGGGCAGAGAGGAAGTGCAACAGAAAGTAATACCCTGCCAGGAGCTCGCAGTTGCTCTAAAACAATTTACACTATTTTCTCTACCCTTTAAATCTCGTGTGTCAACTCAGCAAATAACCCAGTAATAGTACCACACTGCTAGGTCCAAACAGATCATTCACTAAAAATGACTCACAGCACATGGTTGACAAGCTGTGGCTGCCACTTCAGTCCAGGGGGATCTAAATATATGACAGAACATTCAGATGGAAGTTCTGAAGCAGGGCACTATATATTGCCATTTTTACTCCTAATTAATAGGGGCAAAAAAATGTTGTCACTTAATAGAAAATATTATATTTAAAATTTACCCTTAATAGAAAATATATTCAAATGATAGATTTTACCATATCAGAATCAGAATCATTCATTCATTCATTATCATTCATTCATTATATTAGGGTCGTGGTGGGGTTCCCCATGCCCATCCAGGGGAGAATGTTTTGAGCGCTGGGCAGATACACCTAGGACAGGGCGCCAATCTATCGCTGGGCAAGAATCAGAATCAGAATATCTTTATTGTCATTATACCAGGTATAACGAAATTAAGGTGCCATACTTTCCATAATTTACATAAACAAAGATTTAAAAAATAGCACTATAATTCACAAAGATTTTGAAGAAAGAAAAATTATTTACAAGAATGTATAAGACTGTACATCTGAGTGAATGTATTTATATATTGCACATATCTGTTTTGGAACAACTGAAGCAGGGTTTTTTATATGTATGGGCCAATTAACACTCATATATTCATTTGGAAAATAAATTTGTAAATGTTAAATAAATTAAATGTCTTATTTAAGGGTCATCAGTGGTTTGTATGTAGTTTTTCAATACTGGCAGGAGTCCAGCAGTGTCATATCTTGTCTATGTGTACCATGTAGGAAGCAGACTTAGCCTGTGCAGTTAAAGCAAATGTTATCAGACCTACAAAAAAACATACATAATATATATATCTGTCAGGCTTGGGAGGGCTATGCCACTCCCCCCTGTTTTCCTCACTCGGGATTTGGCCGTTCGGGGTTCCCGTAGGTAGGGCCCATCCCCTAGAGCTGGGATTGGGTCCAACCTAATCACATGTGTCCTGCTAACTACACTTAAAGTGCGCATGCGCCCTGAGTCAGCAGGCCAGCATTACTTCAGAATCAGAATCAGACTTTATTGGCCAAGTATGTTCACACTTACAAGGAATTTGTATTTGGTTACAATAGCTCACAGTGCACAATAAGTGACCGACATACCCAAACTAGCATTCCTCATACACACACACACACGCACACACACACACACACACACACACACGCACACACACACGCACACACACACCTGTAAACATGACGGTTGTGCAATTTACAGATTGTATTTAAATAAAGTGCTAGTGCAATACTGTAATGGATAGTTAAATAGGTGAGAATGGAAGAAGACTGGTTCAGAGTGTTGAGAATAAGTCCAGAAGTAGTGTTGTAGAATAAGTCCAGAAGTAGTGTTTAATGTTCAGCTGTTCATTAGTGTGATGGCGTGTGGAAAAAAGCTTCTCCGTAATCTGGAGGTCTTGATCCCCATCTGACTGAACCGCCGGCCTGAGGGAAGATACTTGAACAGGTGATGTCCAGGGTGTGATGGATCACGGATGATGTTCTCTGCCCGCTTCCTGGTTCTGGCCATGTGAAGGTCTGGAAGGGAGGGTAGCTTTACACTGATGGTTCTCTCTGCAGACCTGATGATGCGCTGTAGTGGGTGTCGTGTCTGGTGGCTGTCGTGCCTGTCGTGTCTGGTGGCACAGTGCCCCACACTGTGATGGATGCGGTGAGGACAGATTCTGTGGTGGCGGTGTAGAACTGCACCATCAGCTCCTTGGGCAGGTTGAACTTCCTCAGTTGATGAATATAAACATGCGTTTAGTACATATGTTACGTTTGTGTTTGTATCGGTTCTGTTTTGTGTTTTTGCGTTTGCTCCCGGCACTTTCTGCCGTGCTTTCAGCGTCGTTCATGCTGTTCCGCTAATAAAGACCTTTTTTGCCGCTTACCTGGTTGCCTGGCTCGCTCTTTCGCTCTACGAACACCTCACCCAGCGCAGGAAAGCGCAGCGCCGCCATTGGACGGACAGTGCTCATTTGACAGAATGCTGGCCTCCCACACCTGGCAAAGTCCAGGAGTTCCCGTCCGGGTAACCGCTGCATTTATTTTTGTTAATTCCCCGCTGCCACGTATCCCGTTTTCGGTCAGTCCCGGCAGTCGGGTCCTATAGCCGCCTTCATCCGTCTCTCCGGCTGCAGTATTAGCTACCTTAGCTCGGCGCTAGCCTCGCTATTAGCCACTTCTCTGGCTGCAGCAATAGCTGCATTAGCTCGGCGCTAGTCCCGCCTTTAGCCTATTCTCCGTCTGCAGCATTAGCTGCATTAGCTCAGCGCTAGCCCCACCATCTTGTCTTTATCCGCCCTCCGCATATAAGATGAGGGTTATCGATCGCGTCCCGGAGTATGGGGAGATCGTTCTCCCTCTCTCCGTTCCGTGTAAGCTCCCGACAGGTGTTCGATTGTGTGACTTCTCCATACTTCTGGGACCTGCGCGGAGGTGGACCGAGAGCTTAGTGGCCACCGGGGATGAATGCCTCACTTCGGCCAGCCGGTTGGAGGCTGCCTTCCTAGGCAGGTTCGCCCCGGGTTCGGATGCCCGCGCCGTCAGCGAGCACCTGGGCACGGTCAATAGAATCTGCCCTGCGAGCCGCTGCGCGCCGATAGCGTGCTACCGCGTGCTTCCCTCTCATTCTTCTTTGCTCTTCCCCTTCATTTTGTTCTGTTCTGCTTCATGTTTATTTCTCAGCTTTTTTCATTTCTGCAGTCTTTCATTTGTTATTTTCTCATGCTTCTTTTTGTTCTCCTTTCTCTCCTCCTCCGTTTCCTCATTTTGTCTGTGCCCTGGTGTGTGATAGATGTACCCAGGTGTGGACACTGAGATGTCAGTGAATACCCTGCACGCCTCCACCTCACTTAGTTTTTCCCAGTCAATTTCATCCTTTATGTGTATTAGCTTTGGCTCTTACGTGAAATGAGAGATGCACTGAAATTGATGAAATCAATCATGATCAAGGGATCATGGATTCGGTGCAAAAGCTCAGTTTTTTTTCAAGATCTTAACCGAATAGAGAAAAGAAATGCTTAAACATTTCCAATTTAAATCTGATTGACTGAGCCATTTGTCCAGCTGTGATCTTGCACATCTCTTAGTGGTTTACATTTGTATCAATGTGTGATATACAAAACATTCTTTTAAATCATGTACCATAAATGGAAATAAAGATGAATATAAGCTGATAATATGAGCTGATTCCTGATGAGCACAAAACCTGTTCCGGCTGTGATTTATAAATTGTTTTCTGTAATATGGCCACTAGATTGCAGTTTTTTTGTTGGAGAATCCGGAATCCTGTTACTCAGTGATCAATGTTCACTATAAAACTGGACTAGATTACATCGTGGAAGACCACTCGAGGTTGTACATTATGTTAAATAAATCTCAAAAAAGAGGTGTAACTGCACTCTGCTTCACATCGTGTCTCATGATTTATTTACTCTGGATATTGTGAAATTTGGACATGTCTCTTTTTTGCTCCATTTATTGTCCATGTTCTCTGTTCCAATAACTGTATAGATGGACTTTGTAGTTCTACAATTCCAGACTGTAGTCCATCTGTTTACGTTCTACAGTACATGCTGTGTACGTCCCCTTTATTCTGTTCTCTAATGGTAAGGACCCCAAGTAGCACCTCAGAGCAGGGATTATTTGGTTGGTGCCAGATAATATTATTGGTATTATTATTGGTTGGTATTATTTGGTTGGTGATTTCTATCCCAGCAATGTCACTTAAATGTTTAAATAAAGCAGCATCGCTGCACTAAAACCCCCTCACTGCATCAGTGTCAATGCACAACTGACGATAAACAATACACCACCCAAATGATACCTGTTTTGTGATGATCCTAACCAATAGAGAACACAGAACGAACAGGGGACTGACAAAAAAATAAAACAAATGAATAACAGTCTATAATTGTAAAACCATCTATATGGTAAGTGGAGAAAATTGGGCAAAAAATCTTGAAAATAAATGTATTACTGTCACACTCGTCTACCGTGAGCTAAGCGCGGCTGCGCAAATGAAGCGCAGAGCCGCAGCGCTCTAACGCGCAGAAGGGAGCCAGGCACGCAGGTAGCAGGAACACGAATTTATTATGGTGTTGTGACACCAAACACACCGGTACATCAAACAAGTGGACATGAAACGAAGACGCGCCCCGAGGACGGGAAAACACAGGAAATAAATACACAAACACATCCGACCACGTGCACACAACAAACCAATCAAACCGCAGCCAGAGGGTGTCCACATCGCCCCGCAGCCAGAGGGCGCCCACTGGACCCCGCAGCCAGAGGGCGCTCACCGGACCATGCAGCTAGAGGGCGTGGCCCAGTCCGGATCCGCCAAGGGCGCCCACCTGACCTCCACCATGCAGCCAGAGGGCGTCTCCAATGCCTCGTCCACAGAGGGCGCCGATCGGACCGCGCAGCAAAAGGGCGTGGCCCACTCCTGATCCGCCGAGGGCGCCCACCTGACCTTACAGCCAGAGGACGCTCTTCACGCCTCGTCCGTCGAGTGCGTCCACCTCGACATGCAGCCAGGGGGCAAACCCCACGCCTCATCCGCAGAGGGCGCCCACCTAACCGCACAACCAGTGGGTGTTCTTCTCGCCTCCCCCTCTTGGTTTGTTTTGTGCACGTGGTCGGGGAGTCTTTTTGTATTTATTTCCTGTGTTCCCCATCCTCTGTGCATGTCGTTTATTTTATGTTCACTCGTCGGGTTGTACCTCTATGCTGTGTGGTGTTTCTACACCTTTAATAAACTCTGATATTCTGCTACCTGCGTGCCTGGCTCCCTTCAGCGCGTTAAAGCGCGGCGGCTCTGCTCTTCATATGCGCAGCCGCGTTAATCCGAGGTAGGCGAGTGTGACAATGTCCAGCTTCACAGCTTTAACTCTGTGGATGTTAGATGAACTCAAGAAGGTTGAGTTTTTCTTTCAACAAGGTTTGGCAGTGTTCATTGGTATTTTGAACATTCTCTCAAAAGCACCTTTTTGAGAGCAGATACTGATGGATGAGAGACCTGGTTCATAGTCTCCAATCTAATTCGTCTGACTGGTGCTCTAACAGGTTCAGGTCAGGACTCTGTGCAGGCCATTCAGATTCTTCACTGAACAAGTAAGTTCAAGTAATTTATTTATATAGCGCTTTTTACCACAGTACATTGTCACAAAGCAGCTTTACAGAATGAAAAGCCTTTAGACCCCCAAAGAGCAAGCCGAAGTGACAGTGGCAAGAAAAAACTCCCTTTTATGTTGTTATTTAAGGAAGAAACCCTGGGAGGACCAAGACTCAGTGGGGGACTCATCCTCCTTGAGCGGCCAGGCAGCATCAACAGTGTAGGACAGCTATGTACAGATATTAAACAAATGGAAAAACTAACAACTGGAAAACTATATATAAGTCCATTAGGGGGCGTCCTGCAGGACCGCCTTGTCAGGTTCCATACAGTATTCGTCAACAGAGCCATGGATGAAGATCTCCAGGAAGCCGGGGGACACCTCAAAAGAAACAGACAAGGAAGGCAGTTAGAGCTAATAATAAAGCACGGCATTTAATTAATAGGTAATTTATTGTAGTGCAACACAGTGCAGCATGTGACTCCGGCATCACTGACTAGAGCAGCATAACTAAAAGAGGCAGATACTGCAGACTCTACATAGTTGAGATGGCGCCCCGGAACAGCATCATTTCAACGCCACACCCCCCCATTAATGATGAGGTGGGTGAAGAGGTGAAACGCCAGCATACACTGATCACAGATTACTTTTATATGTTATCAATAAAATTTTGTACTCGATACGAAACTTAACTGGTAGCCAGTGCAAGTTTGATAACACAGGACTGATATGATCAAACTTTCTGGTTTTAGTTAAAACTCTAGCTGCAGCATTTTGCACAAGTTGTAATTTATGTAATGATTTATTAGAACATCCTGTCAGAAGTGAATTACAATAATCTAACCTTGAGGTAATAAAAGCATGAATTAGTTTTTCTGCATCTTGGAGGGAGAGGATATTTCATAGCTTCGAAATGTTACGAAGGTGAAAAAATGCAATTCTAGTAATATTGCTAATGTGCTTTGTAAAGGAGAGATCTGAATCAATAATGACACCAAGATTATTTACAGATGAACTGGGTCTAATTAAAGAGTTATCAAGGTTTAACATAGTGTTAGAAGCTTTGTTAATTTTGTCCTTGGGTCCAACTATCAGAAACTCTGTTTTATCAGAATTTAGCAGTAGGAAGTTTTTTGACATCCATATTTTAATATCTTGGATGCAGTCCTCGAGCTTACTGACTGAACAACCATCATTAGGATTAGCTGAAACATATAACTGTGTATCATCTGCATATGAGTGGAAACTGATTCCATGTTTACGAATAATTGATCCCAATGGAAGCATATATAATGCAAATAGGAGTGGACCCAGAACTGACCCTTGTGGGACACCAAATTTAACTTTAGCAAGATCAGAATATTGGTTGTTAACACAGGTGAATTGATATCGATCTGTCAGGTAGGATTTAAACCATTGGAGTGCAGATCCTGTAACGCCCACAGTGTTTTCCAATCTATCAACTAAGATGTTATGGTCTATAGTGTCAAAGGCTGCACTAAGATCTAATAATACAAGAAAAGAGATTTGATTATTATCAGAGGACATTAATAAGTCATTAACGACTTTAATTAAGGCTGTCTCAGTGCTATGGTGAGACCTAAAACCTTACTGATAGGAGGTCTTTAAGCAGGTTTGTAGGTATTGGGTCTAACATACAGGATGTGTAACTTTGATTGTGCAATTAATGAGACAAGCTCTTTTTTAGATATGGGGTTAAAGGTATTTAAATCTTGTACTATTTTATTTTCTCTACCACTAGATTTTTCAGAAATCATTGAGGGTTGGTTACGCTACACAATGCATTAGATGATTTAAGTCTTATGTTTTAAATTTTGTCACTAAAGAAATTCATGAAATCATTGCTGCTGAACTGTGAGTGAATCTGTGAATCTGATTCAGTAGCACTTCGAGTTAATTTGGCAATGGTACTAAAGAGGAATCTTTGGTTGTTTTTGTTGTTCTCTATTAATTCAGAATAATATTTAGTCTTCGCTGAATTGAGTGCATGTTTGTACTCAGTCGTATGAGAATGTGAGAAAAGTAACTAAAAGTAACTAAATAATTAGATAACACTTAATTTAGTAGTTAAGCTTAACAGAGCTAGACAGCGCACCTACGTATCTACACACTGACTGCGTGGCAGGAACACTGGTGTATGGTCATATTAAAACAAGAAACGGCCATCGCCAAACTGTTCCCACAAAATCTCTTGGTATGCTGAAGCATTAAAATTCCTTTTAACTAAAACTAAGGGGCAGTGCTTAACACCTGAAAAACAACCGTACACCAAAATCCTTCCTTTACCATAACTTTACACTTGACACAATTCAGTTAAGTACCATTCTCCTCACAACCACCAACCCATTCCATAGATGGAGATGTTTGATTCATCATTTTAGTGAACACATCTCCACAGTTTTAGAGTCCAGTGGCACTGTGTTTTACACCACAGCATCTGATACATTGCATTGGTGTTACATTGCAAGGTGTTTAAGACTTGAATGCAGCTGCTCAGCAATGAAAACCCGTTCCATTAAGGTCTCTACACTCTGTTCTGGAGTTCATCTAAAGTCCACATAAAGTTCAGAGTTCAGTGGTCATGGACTCTGCAGGATGTTGGTGACCTCTGTGCACCATGACACAATGATGTGGCCCTGCTTTGTGATTAGCTGTCGTTCCAATCACGTCCACTTTGTTGTAAGACCACTGACAGCTGACTAAAATATTTAGTAGTAAGGAAATCACAAAACTTCTTGCAGAGCTAGCATCCTCTACCAGTACCACACTAATTCACTGTGTAAGTTCCTGAGAGAGACCCATTCTTTCACTAATGTTTGTAGAAGCAGTCTGCATGTCTGGTTTTATACACATGTGGTCATGAAAGTGAGTGGAACACCTGATTTGGATGCCAAATACCTTTGTCAAAATAATAAAGGCAAACCATCAAAGCAGTTCACTAAATTACTTAATTTGCACAGTAAAAGATACCCGATTTGCGGGTGTCTTACATGGAGCTTCCACCTTACCCTTATAACAGTTCAGTTATATATTTTATTACAGCTAAATAGTACAATTATTTTAACAGCTCTGTTAAAATCTCTCTGATGTGGAGACATTCAGTATATTAAGACACACTTCTACTGCAAAAACTCAGTGTAATCTCTTTGTCTTCTTTAAAAGAACCTGTAGACACTTAATGGCTTTATAGCAATGACCGTATCACTTGTAATCATAATCAAATGATGTTTAGACAAAAATAAGTACAGCAGTTTAATCAGCAAAGGCATAGTAGTTGATGATTGCTCACTAACTTTACTTGTGCTGTTTTCTCACCTTATCCCATCTCATTATCTTCCGCTTAATCCTATACTAGGGACTAGGGTCGCAGGGCAGTTCCCCATGCCAAACCAGGGGAAACAGTTTTTAGGTTTTGAGCAGATACACCCAGGACAGGGCGCCAATCCATCACTGAGCACACACACACACACACAAACGCAAGGACATGGGGAGAACATGAAAACATGGAAACTGAATATGATAAACCATTACACCATCATGCCACTCACCTCAAAGTCCTTTTAGATGAGTGTCTTCAAAATGACTAAATGTAAAGTTTATTGCAAGATAGAAATATTTTTAATAAAAGCATTCAATTATTAATTCTTAGCATTTGAGGACAGTGCTCGACTCTTAATTCTACTTCTTAGAATCTACTGTTCTTAATATCAAATTATTATTGTTTGCTACATGTAACAGGTGCCTAAGCCACCTGTTACCTGTTCTGTGTTTCGTTCCTTTCAGTTCAGTTAATTAACGTTCATGTGTTATTAGTTTAGTTAATTAACTCCTTTGTGTCATTGGTTTGTCTTGTGCACGTGGTCGGGTGTCTTTTTGTATTTATTTCCGTTGTTTCTCGTTCTCGGTGCTGTTCGTGTGTTTGATGTCACTAGTCTGTTTTTACCTCATGTTTTTTGGTGCACTGCACCTTTAAATAAACCCGTTCTCTGCTACCTGCGTGCCTGGCTCCCTTCAGCGCGTGTAAACGCGGCGGCTCTGCGCTTCCTATGCGCAACCGCTTTATTCCGAGGTAGACTACCGTGACAGAACGACCAGCCAGGCAATTTGGGGAGTCCAGAGCCCAGGTAAGCGATTTCAAAATTTTTCTTTGCGGGGGCAAAGAACCCTCGTACTCGCAGCGCGTTCCGCTGTGTCCGCGAGTGCGCCGCTATGCGCCGCCCGCCGTCCCGGAGCCGTAAGGACGGCTGTTACAGAGAAATGTCGGAGTACTATGACTCCGATGATGAGTGGATGTGGAGGTACGGGTACGAAGCGCTCCGCGCTGAGGAAGGTCTGGACCTGGTTCAGATTTCCGATGACGAGGCGGGCGAGTCGTACCTGTATGGGCATATTCTGCCCATACGAACCCTCCTAAACTCTGAGGAGTTCTGGACGGACGCTCCGGTCCAGCTTGTTAAACCCCCCGTGGCGAAATCCAGACGCAGAGCGCGCCGAGCGTGCTGTGTCTGGATCGCGCTGCGAGGGGGCGGTACCGGAGCCGACACTCGGGGGGGTAAATGTGGATACATGTGGCGTGAGCGTGTCCCCCTGTCTCGTCTGTTTCGTGTGTCCAGTCCGTCTTCCCTGTGTCTGAGATGTCCATGTCTTTGTGTTTGGGCAATGCGGTGGGGGTGTACCTCTACTGTGTGCAGGATGGCGACCCCGAGGTGGAGGTTCACCCAGCGCGTGTGCCCGCCGAGGTCCTGCCAGCGTGCGTGCCCACCGAGGTCCGCCCAGCATGCGTGCCCGCCAACGTCCTGCCAGCATGCATGCCCGCCAAGGTCCTGCCAGGGTGTGAACCCGCCGAGGTCCGCCCAGCATGCGTGCCCGCCAAGGTCTGGCCAGCGTGCGAACCCGCTGAGGTCCAGCCAACATGCGTGCCCGCCACGGTCCAGCCAGCGTGCATGCCCGCCGAGGTCCTGCCAGCGCGCGAACCCATCCCGAAGTCCAGGGGCGTCATGCCGGCCATCCCGAAGTCCAGGGGCGTCACGCCGGCCATCCCGAAGTCCAGGGGCGTCACGCCGGCCATCCCGAAGTCCAGGGGCATCACGCCGGCCATCCCGAAGTCCAGTGGCGTCACGCCGGCCATCCCGAAGTCCAGGGGCATCACGCCGGCCATCCCGAAGTCCAGGGGCATCACGCCGGCCATCCCGAAGTCCAGGGGCGTCACGCCGGCCATCCCCAGGCCCAGGGGCGTCACGCCGCCCATCCCGAGGCCCAGGGGCGTCACGCCGCCCATCCCGAGGCCCAGGGGGCATCACGCCGCCCAGCCCGAGGCCCAGCCCGAGGGCCAGGGGCCGCACGCCGCCCAGCCCGAGGCCCAGGGGCCGCACGCCGCCCAGCCCGAGGTCCAGGGGCCGCACGCCGCCCAGCCCGAGCAACAGGGGCCGCACGCCACCCAGCCCGAGCAGCAGGGGCCGCACTCCGCACGCCCCGCAGCCAGGAGCCGTCCGCCCCGCCACTCCGCCAGGGGTCGTCCTCCGGACCACGCTGCCCGTGGGCGTCCACCTGACCATGTAGCAGGAGGGCGTGGCCCACTCCTCGTCCGACGTGGGCGTCCGCCAGACCACGCAGCCATAGGGCGTGGCCCACTCCTGATCCGCCATGGGCGTCCACCTGACTTTGCAGCCAGAGGCACGCCTCACCCGCAAAGCCCGGCTCAAGGAGGGCGGAGGAGACCCCCCCCCCCCCCCCCGGGACTGTTATTTTTTTTCTTGGTCGCTTCCCACCGTTGCGCGACCGCAGGGGTGGGGGTAATGTGCCTAGGGCACCTGTTACCTGTTCTGTGTTTTGTTCCTTTCAGTCCAGTTCAGTTCATGTGTTATTAGTTTAGTTAATTAACTCCTTTGTGTCATTGGTTTGTCTTGTGCACGTGGTCGGGTGTCTTTTTGTATTTATTTCCGTTGTTTCTCGTTCTCGGTGCTGGTCGTGTGTTTGATGTCACTAGTCTGTTTTTACCTCATGTTTTTTGGTGCACTGCACCTTTAAATAAACCCGTTCTCTGCTACCTGCGTGCCTGGCTCCCTTCAGCTCCTGTTTTGCCCGTAGTAAAAATTGTAGCAGTCATAATCCAGATATATTATCAAATATTGCTTAAAACAACACAAAGATTTGTTTTAATTAGGGTTTAATAATTTTAATTCTACCCAGATTCTTGAAAAGGTTACCTTTTGTGCAATGAAGCAACAGGACAAAGACCAAACATACAAGTAAATCATCAATACACTATATTAAATGTAAATTTCAGAGTCCAAAACCTAACCCCTTTCTGTGATTTAAAGGTTTAAAGGTCCTTCTCAGTTTTGCAGCTGGTTTGATTAACAGAATGTCAAGGCTTTAAATGGTGACATATGACCTTCCACAAATCTGTTTTTGTCTGAAAATCTGTTTTCGTTCCGACTCATATTTGTGCTACCCATGTATTTTTCCAGGGAGAATGTACAGTTTTAAGACTTGTGCAGAGTTAATAATACTGTGCAATATTTAAATCACTTTGTTAATAAAATGCCTGACCCACATTTCACTGGTATGAGCAAATTTTAACTAAAGGTTTGTTGTTTCATTCTTGCAAATGGCCCAGTTTAGACTGTAAATCAATAACGCGCTGCTTCCAAAGTATCAGTTTAGTGGTCTTTGATCATATGTACAAGTATATAATACGACACCTAATACTATTTAACTATTCTGTTAATAATATACAACTAAACTGTACTGTCACTGTTATTACTGAACTATGGATATTATTTTATACACTATATATATATATATATATATATATATATATATATATATATATATTACATATTTTATTATATTTGTTCTTTTGCACTACTGGACTGTTCTACAATGTTTACAAGATCTACACAACACAGGCTAATTGCACTACCTTGCACGGTCATATTCTATATTTCATTTGACATCTATACATCTACTTACATATATTGTCTTGTATTATATTTCATTTCTTCTTTCTACTGTGGTCTCTGTTGTATATCTTACTTGTACAATATGAGACAGCTACTGGTTACCCTGAATTTCCTTTTGGGATCAATAAGGAACTGACCCATCCATCTACTTATCCATTCAATAGCCTTTTTTATGGTGGAATCAATCAAGCAGGAAACATTTGCAGTTGTAAAGCTGCCGTGTGTAGCAAGGAACATTTTAAAGGATATAATACATGTGTACTTCAGATAACTGTCATTACTATTAGCAGCACTATAATGTATGCATCCATGCCACTTGTTCAGACCACATAAAAGTATGAACATTTGGGAACTTGCTTACAGAGTATCGATACACATACATATTACATTCTATTTGCATCAATGACTTTTAAAGACTGGATTTCTGACTAATATTCCTCACTGACTATTACATTTACAACACAAAGTACTGAATTATCTGCTGTTCTGAACAGACTTCACTTCATTCATAGGATTGCAGTACCACAGAGGGTAAAACTATAACAAAACAACAATACAACAGTACACGAGCACAGTATTAGACAGATAACCTAATGTTCCATGCAGCTGAATGCAATATAAGTTTGTTAACTGCAGTGAAAGATTTACCAAACTGCCCATGAGTTAACGAGCTATTTAGATACTAGTTTGTAATATTGAATGTTGTATTATGTACATATTTACAATAAGGACTATACATCATAAAAAGTTTAGAAAAAAAAACCTAAACATATGTATAGTTTCTATGCCTTTAGTTGGTTTACCTGGACAATTTTTAATCACATTGAGCATGTCAGTAACTCCTGGTGGTTGATGTTTGTTCCTGTCAGGTGTCACTTCTCCACGTTTAAGCAGTGTCAGGAGTGGCTGAAGAGGCTCCATCATGCTATAGCTCACCCCACACGCTTGGAAGACCTATTTGCACTGTCTTACCACGCATGGTCCCTAGGGGGTTGTGCTGATGATGAAGACCAGCACCTACATCTGTGCAGACCAGGTACACCCAAACCACAGGCAAAATGACTGCTTTGAGTTGCATGCTTCTGTAGCCTTTGTTCCGTCATTGATGTCACTTGACTTCAAAACATTACCACTATCATAAACACTAGAGTGACATTGTTTCATGTTTTAGAATATTACTCGTACATTACCACTATCATAAACACTAGAGTGACATTGTTTCATGTTTTAGAATATTACTCGTTCCAGGCTTGTAAAGATGTTTCTTAAAAACAGTCTAAACATTTATTTTTGTGTAATTCCTTGCATTGCACTGTTGAAATAGCAATCCATCAAAGTCAGACTGCGCCTGTTTTTTAAAGGGAATGGCAAGTGACACGCTGATTGGTGTCACCGAATAACACAACAACACATTGACACTCCCTAAATGAAGCTGCGAGGTGAACTGTTTACAGCTTTCTAAGAATGCTAAAATAAAGCCCCTTGAGATACTTGGTGGTGGTTTGTACAGAGAATATATTCCAGGGAGTAAGTATGTCAAGTTTCATTATGATCTAATCAAATGTGTGGATTCGAATAAGGAACACATACACACACGCTCACACACACACACACACATTCAAATTTAAATATAAATATAAGACAAATCTAGCAAATAGGTTTAGTGCTCATCAAGAATCAGCTTTTAATTACAAAATGAATGTTTTTATTTATCTGTATTTTACGATTTTAAAATAATGTATTGTAGATCACACATTAATACGAATGTGAAGCACTCAAAGGTGTTTTCACAGAGATTTTTTTTAGAGTTTTACAAGTGTTTTCACAACTATGTTATGATATTACTGTGTATTTAATAATCTTATCTGTTTCTTTTACAGTTCTTTTGTGATTTGTAGCTTATTTTATATGCTTTACTATTTTAAATTGTTGAATTCAAAATGAAAAGTCGTATAAAACAAGTTAAAATTTTGCTTCCTTTTTTATTATTATAATTTAACATTTACAATAGTAAATTACAATTTAAAACATGAAGCTAGCTGCTTCGTTCCTGTGTCAGTGTCTTTTTAATAAGCAGCATAGAGGAGAAAAGAAGCTTATAATAAAAAAAGAATTAGAAAATTCTGTATTAATCAGAATCCAGAACTTTTCTTTTAACAAACTTCATCATCTGACATTACCATAGTTATGTTAAGTTTTCCAACTAGGAGTAGAATGGGGAACATGTTTTAAACAGTTTTTACATGCACTATGCATCTGTATACTGTAATAAAGCTTTCTCATTTGCTTTGATTCTCTCAGGTGATCATGTTCGTCCCAGGATGGAAATGGAGGTGAGGAGAATGGGCTTTGACATGCAGAATGCCTGGCGTGTGTCTGACATCAACAGCAATTACAAGTATGTACCTGTCAGAGATCGTCCGTTCTTCCCCGGAAGGAGGGGCGGCTAACGCGGGGATAGAGCTGCGTTCAGCCGCTCGCGCCTAGTGAGCGCTCCCGGGTACCGACCACGCGGGGAAAATTACGTGCATCGGTCCACGGCGAACGCCCCCACGGTACACGACCCACGCGGAGAAGGTGCGCAGCGCCGTACCGTGGTTTTACGCGGAAGGAGAGTCCAAGACACCGGGATAAAATCCAAAAAGGTTAAATTTAATAAAAATTGGTGACGGGACACCAACGAAAATGGGGAACAAACAGAACAACATGACATGGGGTATAGGAACCTCAAAATAAAGACGTGCTCAGTATACCGGGATAAAACAGATTAAATAGAAAACTAACTAAACATGTGACAAACCCAACCAATCACCCAAGTGAGATAATGAGGACCGACAACGAGGGACAGGTGCAGCAGGTGCTCGTGACATACCCCCACCCCAAGGGTCGCGCAAAAAGGAAAGCGACCCAAACAAAAAGAACAAAAATAATAACCATAATATAAACATGCAAAAATAACAAACGGGGGGGGGGGGGTAACAAGTCCCTCGGGCTGAACCAGCCGGTTGCTCCCAGCTGACGGCGAGGACGCGTCCTCTCGCAGCGCAGATCAACGTCCTCTGGCTGCGAGGCTGGGGCATGCACCTCCTGGTGCTCCGAGTCCGAAGTGGGCGGCCTCTGGTGCTCGGGACCGATGGCGAACGGCCTCAGTCGGTCCCGACTCGACGACTGCCGCCCTCCGGTAGCCGGGCTCTGCCGCTGGCGGTCCCCGGTTCTCGGACTCGGTCAGATCGGCGGTTCAGCCTCTGGTCCTCAGCACACGTAGGGTGACCCCAGGTGTCCAGTACTCTCCAGATCGTGGGCACGTCTTTCTGTCAGAGATCGTCCGTTCTTCCCCGGAAGGAGGGGCGGCTAACGCGGGGATAGAGCCGCGTTCAGCCGCTCGCGCCTAGTGAGCGCTCCCGGGTACCGACCACGCGGGGAAAATTACGTGCGTCGGTCCACGGCGAACGCCCCCACGGTACACGACCCACGCGGAGAAGGTGCGCAGCGCCGTACCGTGGTTTTACGCGGAAGGAGAGTCCAAGACACCGGGATAAAATCCTAAAAGGTTAAATTTAATAAAAATTGGTGATGGGACACCAACGAAAATGGGGAACAAACAGAACAACATGACATGGGGTATAGGAACCTCAAAATAAAGACGTGCTCAGTATACCGGGATAAAACAGATTAAATAGAAAACTAACTAAACATGTGACAAACCCAACCAATCACCCAAGTGAGATAATGAGGACCGACAACGAGGGACAGGTGCAGCAGGTGCTCGTAACAGTACCACAAATACATGGTGTTGCGAATTCCTTCCTGTTCTGTTGTATTTTTATCCTAGTTTTATATGACTCTAATTCTGGCGCCACTAGGGGGCACCATAAGACAGGCATAGAACGGGTATTTTGTTCAGGAGATAATTGGACAGCTCAAAAGGGGTCCTTAGCACACGGTGTAAAGCTGCCGCAGCTATTTGGAAGCCTTTTCCTTTTCCTCACTGAAAGAGTTCAGTTCATGTGTTCGGGAAGAGGTCAGTTTACAGTTCATGAAACATTTATTCACATATCTTCAGGTTGTGATATATTTGAAGCTGTGCTAGTTAATTTAATGACTCTACAGCTAAGTACGGTTCACTATATTATTTAAGTATTATTTAAGTTCTAGATATTGCTCGAGCTTAGCGGAGGAGATGAGAAATGCACTACTGTTTAGTTTAATGTGTTATTTAATGCATATTATTCAGCATGTGTAACTAAAGTGAATATATGAGGAATAATGGTGTATTTCTTGGACTGAGAGTTTTATCTGTTATTCTAGATAAACATGCCACTGTAACTCTGTACACTCCTGCTGATCTATTAGTAAACATAAAAATCAAAACTGCCTCCTGTCTCCGTGTCACCTCTCTTACCGGAGTGCTACAGTGGATGAGGAATCCCAGCATAAACTGCTTTGATTTACTAACGAGCTATCTAACAAATGGTCCTTCGAGCCGGATCTCTTCACCCACTGGGCGTTATGGCAGAGCAGAGAGCAGCAGTTGTTCACAACAGCATCCCAACAGGAGAAAAGAGGAACAAACACTTCCAGCATATTTGCAACAATACCAAGTGACCTTACCTCCTTCCTTGGTGACATCTTCAGACCCGCCTGAATGTCAAGGTGCCAAAAGCAGAGTTCAGAGTGTGAGTACACCCAGGCTGCAGTCATCCAACATACAGTCCTCATCTGTAACAGTGGATTACCAGCCACTGGCAGTGTCGCTCCCCCCATCTGGACTAGCTCAGCCAAGGAGCAGTCAAGAGGTAAATAAATGGGATTGTCATGCAGATAGCCAGAACCTCTGCTTTCAAATGAATGAGGCTCTGAGCCTCAGTGAACATTCGCTCGATCTACAAAGTCATCACAGTAGTAACAGGGAAAGTGGAGATGAGAGTGATGGAGACTGCATTTCACTCGGAAGGAGATCAGCAGCTCATTCTCCTCATCATGCCCGATCTCAGGAGCTCTTAAGTGCAAACTTACGGCATTATGTTCATTACACGACTCAGGTAGAGACGTTGCCACATTGCACCCTGACTCAGGCGCTACCACAGTCTATGACATCCACTTTACCTCTCGTGACCCAGAAATTTCAACCTAGCAACTTCGGTGGAGATCAGCCACTTTCACTTTCTCAACGTATGTCTAGTCACCAAACCTATCAGCCTTTAATGCAGAGCCAGCAGAAATTTCAGCCTAGTACAGCGAACCAAGCATGTGCCGTCTATCAGACAGCTATGGTGTCGGTAGCACCGACAGAGTACCAGCCACCTCCTATCCCAGCTGTACCCATCTACCAGCCAGTTACACCAGGGATAACCTCGCAATTGTATCAGCCTCAGTCAGTGACACAGAGCTACCCAGTCTATTCCTACTCAACCGTCTATACCCCACAGCATGCATATCAGCCGCATAGCACTCGAATATCTCAACCATCTCATCAGCTGAACTCAGGTTTGATTCCTCACGCACTTCAGCCTCCACCTGTGTCATCTGTTCAGCCTGCAGATCAAGCACCAGCAGTTCCACCAGCATCAATGACATATCAGTTAGCATCTCAGGTTAGGCCAGTCCAATCTTCCTCCCCAAACATGTTCCAACATTCAGCGGCAGCACCATCTTTGTCACTAACCCAACCATGGACACAGCCAGTGCCAGTGCCTAAACTTCCCAAGCTTGAGCATGACAGTGAACGAGAATTCACAGATTTAAAGATGGCCCTAGACTGTCTCTTAAGTTCACATCCAGAGCTCTCTGAATACTACAAATACAGAGTGCTAATGGAACATCTTATTCTGGATGAAGCTCGCATGATAGCTCAATCCTGTCGGCACTACCCTCAACCTTATACGGCGGCAATGCAGGCATTGCAAAGACAATATGGTCAACCACATCAACTCGCACAGAGCGAAATTGCTGCCATACTAAATGCTCCTGATGTAAAAGCTGGAGACACCAAGGCCTTTCAGAGTTTCGCTCTCAAGGTAACTCTGCTTGTGGGGACGCTGACCTCACTTGAAGGCCCCAGAGGGCTAGAACTCACATCGACTGGGCATGTAGATCGGCTCCTAAGTAAACTCCCAAGGTACTTACGGGACAGTTTCGTGGAGCATCTGCAAGTGCGTGGTCGCCTCCTGACTAACAGCTTGAACCCTTACGACTTGAGAGATCTGGCTGAGTGGCTCACAGTTAAAGCTGAAGCTCAACGACTCTCCTCCAAAATGGCACAACGCTACCAGACCGATAAAGCTGAACCCAAGAAAGATAAACAGTCTACCTCAAGACCAAGAAACCAAGCTGTAACTATTTATCATGGGTCTGACAAATTAAACCCTGTTAGCACTCATCCTGCTGAATCTGCTCCACCAAATGTCAAGCCAAAGATGACCAAACGCCTGTGCCTTTTCTGTAAAAGCAATGACCACTATCTTTCACAATGTACAAATATCACATCCTGTACTACTCAACAGGTAGAAGCCTGGATCACTAAGGGTAAAAGGTGCCGCAGATGTGGTCGCACAAGTCATGGGCCTGAGGCATGCACCTTGAAGAAGGCCTGCAGTGAGTGCCAAGAAATTCATCTAAAGGTTCTTCATGGTATCGCTCAGCTAAGCCATGGCATGTATCTTGTCACTCCGGTGGAGAGAACTACACTTACTCCAGTGAACCAAACTGGTAAAGTCTTTCTGAAAGTGGTGCCAGTCATCATAAGGTATGAGGACCGGTCCCTACAGACCTATGCAATCTTGGATGACGGAGCTGAAAGAACAATCATCCTACCTGCAGCTGTACAGCACTTAGGCATTAAGGGTAGAGCTGAGTCCTTAGACCTCAGAACAGTTCGCCATGATGTGGCTCATCTTAATGGCTCATCTGTCAACTTTTATGTGTCGTCTCTGTCAAAGCCCAACAAGCAGCATCACATCCGCAGTGCCTTCACTGCTAGCCGTCTAGCTCTGGCTGATCAAACATACCCAGTGGCAGCTCTGCAGAAGCGGTATCGACACCTTAGGGGGATCCCAATCCAGCCCTTTGACAAGGCCCATCCACTTCTCCTTATTGGAGCGGATCACACTCATTTGATCACAACCAGGGCACCAGTTAGACAAGGCATCAATGGTGGACCAGCAGCTATCCACACTGAACTTGGATGGGCTCTTCAAGGTCCAGATGGACTCCCATCTCCTGAAGTGCAGCGATCTACGTGCTACTTCACCTCACAGAGCACAATACCTGATGATCTTTATCAGCATGTAGAGCGTCTCTGGCAGGTTGATGTGCTGCCTTTCCGGAGTGAGAAATTGGCAGTCCGATCTAAACAGGATCAACAGGCAGTGGATATGTTGGAGTCACGGACCATCCGAGTAAATGTTGGGGGTGTATTGAGATATGCCACACCCTTAATTCGTGCTAAAGGGGCATCACAATTGAAGAGCACAGTAGATGCAGTCATGCCCACTCTTCGGAGTACAGAAAGACGATTGGCCAAAGACCCAGAGAAAGCACAAATCTATGAGTCTGAGATACAAACTCATCGATGGAGGATGTGTGACCCGACTCAACCCTGACGAGATGGATAAAACAAGTGAGTCTTGGTTCATCCCACATCACCTCGTCGAACATAATGGCAAACATAGACTGGTGTTCAACTGCTCATTCTCCTTTCGAGGCCTCTCACTCAACGAACAGCTCCTTCCAGGTCCCATCCTTGGCCCATCGCTTATTGGGGTCATCTTGCGCTTCCGGCAGTACCCGGTAGCCATAAGCGGAGACATCAAGGCTATGTTTCACCAGGTATGTCTCCTCCCCGAAGATCAGCCCCTATTAAGGTTCGCTTGGAGGAATCTGCGAAAGGATGAAGCGCCAGATGTGTACCAATGGCGAGTCTTGCCATTTGGTACTACTTGCAGCCCCTGCTGTGCAATATTCGCCTTGCAAAAGCATATTAACGATCATGTGGACCAGGAGGACACGGCAAAGTCCCTTGAGCAGTCATTTTATGTAGACAACTGCCTGCAGAGTCTCCAACATCAGAATCAGCAAAGCGCCTAGTGGACAAAATATGTCAAGTTCTAACGGAAGGAGGGTTCGAGATTAGACAGTGGGCAAGCAACGACCCTGAGGCTATCAACCATCTCCCTTCATCTGCACGATCAGAGAGCACAGAATTATGGCTCATGCAGAAGAAGCACACAGATCCACAAGAACCTGCGTTGGGGTTGAGCTGGCATTGCATTACTGATCAACTCGGGTATAAGGTGAGACCTCTGGAGCCTCAACTTCCTACTATGAGAACAATCTATAGAGTTCTTGCCAGTCAATATGATCCCCTGGGCGTAATCATTCCCTATACAACCCGAGCCAAAGTCCTCGTTCAGAAACTGTGGGCAAAGAAAAGAAGCTGGGATGATCCAGGCCTTCCAGTCGATCTCCTGGAGGCTTGGACCACCTGGGAGAACGAACTCCCTAAGCTGAAAGATATACTCTTGCCTCGTTCATTCACTCACCCAGCTCAAAGCTCACAAGTCTCAGATTACACACTGCATATCTTCTGCGACTCTTCGGAGCAGGCATATGGATCAGTGGCCTATCTGACCACCGAACATGAAGGCCAGATATTCGTTTCCTTCGTAATGGCCAGGTCCAGGGTGGCACCCAAACGTCAGCTCTCAATGCCGAGGCTCGAATTGTGTGCTGCACTTACAGGAGCCCAACTCTCTGCTCTTATTCACCGAGAGCTAACTTTGAACATCACCCAGACCTTTCTGTGGTCCGATTCTACCACAGTGCTCAACTGGCTGAAGTCGGAGTCGTGCCGATTTAAAGTCTTCGTGGGTACTAGGGTCTCAGAGATTCAGGAGCTTACTCAGTCCCATGAATGGAGGTATGTCAATTCAGCGGACAATTCTGCAGATGATATCACACGGGGCAAGGCCCTAGCAGATCTCGGTCCACAGAGCCGCTGGATGAAAGGACCGTCATTCCTTTATGAGTCACCTGATAAATGGCCTCAAGTTCCCATCTCTAGCAACCTGGAGGACTCGGACGAATTAAAGCGGAGGGCCTTCTGCGGTCTCTCCATAACTACTTCCGTCACAACGATTGCCGATCCGACACAGTTTACTACGTGGGCTGAATTGATAACGGCCACAAAACAAGCCTTACATGGAGCAGCAGGCTCTGATCCCGCTTCACTTCCGTTGGATCTGCATGATGTTGAAAAGCACATCTTGCGAACCTGCCAAATTGACAGTTTTCCAGAGGAAGTCAGACTCCTTAAAGCACATAAGCCTGTTTCACCCAGTAGCCGATTAAGTACACTCTCTCCTGATTGGGATGCTGAAACCGGCCTTGTCAGGGTTGGAGGTCGTCTTCGCCGTTTGGAGAACCCCGACCTATCAGACATTCATCCAGTGGTCCTAGACCCTCAGCATCCTGTAACCCAACTTCTAATTAAGGACGTAGATGTTCGTCTACTTCATCCCGGACCCGATCGTGTGTTTGCGGAGCTAAGACGTCAGTACTGGATCCTTAGAGGGAGACAAGCGGTTAGACATCATCAGAGGAACTGTATTGGTTGCCGAAGATGGAGAGCGCGGCCATCAGTTCCTATAATGGCGGATCTGCCACCAGCCCGCCTGCGGCTGTTCCAACCCCCTTTCTATTCGACCGGAGTCGACTGTTTCGGGCCCTACATTGTAAAGGTGGGACGACGACAGGAGAAGCGCTGGGGGTTGATCTTTAAATGCCTCACCACTCGATCTGTGCACTTGGATCTTCTGAACAGTCTGGATGCAGACGCTTTCCTCCTTGCCCTAAGGCGTTTCACAGCAAGACGAGGTACTCCCCTTGAGATCTTATCCGATCAGGGTACCAATTTCAAGGGTGCAGAGAGAGAACTAAAAGAGGCGTTCTCATCCATGGAGCCTCAGTTGAGGAAAAGCCTCGAGGAGAGGCAAATCAGCTTCAGATTCAACCCCCCTGGAGCCCCTCATTTCGGAGGGATTTGGGAGCGGGAGATCCGATCAGTCAAGAGAGCCTTACAGGTTGTGGTGGGAGCTCAAGCACTTTCAGAGGATGTTCTGCTCACTGTCCTGGTAGAGGTAGAGGGGGGATACTCAACTCAAAACCTCTCGGGTATGTCTCCTCTGACATAGCAGACCCGGACCCAGTGACACCAAATATGTTGTTGATGGGGCGGCGGGATGCTTCACTTCCCCAGGTGTGTTATGCACTAGATTCCATGACCAAGAGGCGATGGCGTCACAGTCAAATGATGGCAGACCACTTCTGGTCCCAGTTTACACGAAATTATCTGCCATCTCTTCAAGTACGGCAGAAGTGGCAGAAGCCCAGCGACAACCTACCTCCAGATGCCGTGGTGATGATTGTTGATTCCCAGCTACCACGTGCCTGTTGGCCGATCGGGAGAGTGGTCAAGTTGAATGTTAGTGCTGATGGAAACATAAGATCAGCCGAGGTTAAAGTGAAGGATAAGGTCTACATGCGCCCGGTGGCACGCCTAGTTCAGTTGCCAGCTATTCCGGACGACGATCCTGCACCTGATAACACTTCAGGAAATTCTTAGACATTACATAATAGCCATGCTATTCTGAGGGCGGCTGTTGCGAATTCCTTCCTGTTCTGTTGTATTTTTATCCTAGTTTTATATGACTCTAATTCTGGCGCCACTAGGGGGCACCATAAGACAGGCATAGAACGGGTATTTTGTTCAGGAGATAATTGGACAGCTCAAAAGGGGTCCTTAGCACACGGTGTAAAGCTGCCGCAGCTATTTGGAAGCCTTTTCCTTTTCCTCACTGAAAGAGTTCAGTTCATGTGTTCGGGAAGAGGTCAGTTTACAGTTCATGAAACATTTATTCACATATCTTCAGGTTGTGATATTTTGAAGCTGTGCTAGTTAATTTAATGACTCTACAGCTAAGTACGGTTCACTATATTATTTAAGTATTATTTAAGTTCTAGATATTGCTCGAGCTTAGCGGAGGAGATGAGAAATGCACTACTGTTTAGTTTAATGTGTTATTTAATGCATATTATTCAGCATGTGTAACTAAAGTGAATATATGAGGAATAATGGTGTATTTCTTGGACTGAGAGTTTTATCTGTTATTCTAGATAAACATGCCACTGTAACTCTGTACACTCCTGCTGATCTATTAGTAAACATAAAAATCAAAACTGCCTCCTGTCTCCGTGTCACCTCTCTTACCGGAGTGCTACAGTGGATGAGGAATCCCAGCATAAACTGCTTTGATTTACTAACGAGCTACAGTACATACTGTGTATGTCCCCTTTACTCTGTTCTCTAATGGTCAGGACCCCAATAGTAGCACCACAGAACAGGTATTATGTGGTTGGTGCCGGTGGCAGAACTGCTGCCTAAAACCTCCTCACCACATCAGTGTTACTGCACAAATGACAATAAACAATCCACCACCCAAATGATACCTGTTCTGTGCTCCTGACCAATAGACAACAGACAACCGACAGGAACTAACAAAAAAAGAAACAGATGTACTACAGTGGTAATTGTAAAACGTCGAAGTGTCAAAATGGACTTTGTAGTTTACAGTCTGGTTTTCTTTTCTTTTGTTAGTGTTTTAGTTTTGTGTGTGTGTGTGTATATATATATATATATATATATATATATATATATATATATATATATATATATATATATATATATATATACCATATATATATATATATATATATTCATATTGTCACGGTAGTCTACCTCGGGCAGACGCGGCGTGCGCATACGAGTGCAAAGCCGCCGCGTAAACACGCGCTGAAGGGAGCCAGGCACGCAGGTAACAGGAACGGGCAAAACAAGAGGTGGACTAAGGTGCGGCACCGAAGACCCCCACCCGATCACGGCACAAGACGGCGTGGGAGTTAATTAACTAAACTAATGAACACTGAACGTGCAGGTGACAGGTGCCCTAGGCCCTGTTACATGCCCCTGGCGGTCGCGCAACGGGGGACGCGACGGAAAAAAAAAATAACGGGGGGGGGGGGGGGGGGGGGGGTCCTCCCCTGCTGCGCGGGCTTGGAAAGGCCCTCGGGTAGGCGCCCTCTGCGGGTCGGACGAGGAGTGGGCCCCGTCGGACGAGGAGTGGGCCACGCCCTGGCAGCGTGGTCCGGTGGGCGCCCACATCGGGCGAGGAGATGGCCACGCACTCTGGCTGCGTGGCGAGGCGGGCGCCCCCTGGCGTGGTCTGGCGGGCCCCACGTGGACGAGGAGTGGGCCACGCCCTCTGGCGACGTGGTCCGGTGGACGCCCCCTGGCGGCGTGGCGGCGGGCCCCCCTGGCTGCTCGGGCTGGGGCGGGGCGTGCGGCCCGGCCCCTGCTGCTCGGGGCGTGCGGCGTGCGGCCCCTGGACCTCGGGCTGGGTGGCGTGCGGCCCCTGCTGGACTCGGGCTGGGCGGCGTGCGGCCCCTGCTGCTCGGGCTGGGCGGCGTGCGGCCCCTGCTGCTCGGGCTGGGCGGCGTGCAACCCCTGCTGCTCGGGCTGGGCGGCGTGCGGCCCCTGCTGCTCGGGCTGGGCGGCGTGACGCCCCTGGGCTTCGGGATGGGCGGCGTGACGCCCCTGGGCTTCGGGATGGGCGGCGTGACGCCCCTGGACTTTGGGATGGGCGGCGTGACGCCCCTGGACTTCGGGATGGGCGGCGTGACGCCCCTGGACATCGGGATGGGCGGCGTGACGCCCCTGGACTTCGGGATGGGCGGCCCCTGGACTTCGGGATGGGCGGCGTGACGCCCCTGGACTTCGGGATGGGCGGCGTGATGCCCCTGGACTTCGGGATGGGCGGCGTGACGCCCCTGGACTTCGGGATGGGCACGCGCGCTGGTAGGACCTCGGCGGGCGCGCATGCTGGCTGGACCTCAGCGGGTTCACACGCTGGCAGGACCTTGGCGGGCACGCATGCTGGCAGGACCTCGGTGGGCACGCACGCTGGCAGGACATTGGCGGGCACGCACGCTGGCAGGACCTTGGCGGGCACGCACGCTGGCAGGACCTTGGCGGGCACGCACGCTGGGCGGACCTCGGCGGACACGCACGCTGGGCGGACCTCGGCGGGCACGCACGCTGGCAGGGCGTTGGCAGGCACGCCTGCTGGCAGGACCTCGGCGGGCACGCACGCTGGGCGGACCTCGGCGGGCACGCACGCTGGCAGGGCGTTGGCAGGCACGCACGCTGGCAGGGCGTTGGCAGGCACGCACGCTGGGCGGACCTCGGCTGGCACCTCAGACTCTCCATCCTGCACACAGAACATATACACCCCCACCGCAATGCCAAAACACACAGACATCTCCAACATGGGGAAGACGGACTGGACACACGAGACAGGGGACACGGATCCACATCTACCCCCCCGACTGTTGGCTCCGGTACCGCCCCCTCGCAGCGCGATCCAGACACAGCGCGGTCCGGCGCGGGCGCGTCACGTGACTGCCCCGCAGCACACGTCCCGCGCGTACGCTGCGACTTAGAACCGCGCTGGCGCGCTCTGCGCCTGGATTTCGCCGCGGGGGGTTTAACAAACTGGACCGGAGCGTCCGTCCAGAACTCCTCAGAGTTGAGGAGGGTGCGTATGGCCAGAATATGCCCATACAGGTACGACTCGCCCGTCTCATCATCGGAGATCGGGACCAGGTCTAGACCCTCCTCAGCGCAGAGCGCTTCGTACCCGTACCTCCACATCCACTCATCATCAGAGTCATAATCATACATTGACATTACATAGTTCGGGCCGTCCTCACGGCTCCGGGACGGCGGGCTGCGCATAGCGCACTCGCGGACACGGCGGAACGCGCCGCGAGTACGAGGCTACACAGCCCCCGCAAAGAAAAATTAAAAAATGCGCTTATCTGGGCTCTGGACTCCCCAAATTTCCTGGCTGGTTGTTCTGTCACGGTAGTCTACCTCGGGCAGACGCGGCGTGCGCATACGAGCGCAAAGCCGCCGCGTAAACACGCACTGAAGGGAGCCAGGCAAGCAGGTAACAGTGAACAGGTTTATTTAAAGGTGCAGTGCACCACAAAACAAGAGGTACGCAAAAGACTAAGGTGACATAAAACACAACCAGCACCGAAGACAAGAAACAATGGACATAAATACAAAAAGACACCCGATCACGTGCACAAGACAAACCAATTACAGAAAAGAGTTAATTAACTAAACTAATGAACACTGAACGTTAATTAACTCAAACAAACGGGACGAAACACAAAACAGGTGACAGGTGCCCTAGGCACCTGTTACACACATATATATATATATATATATATATATATATATATATATATATATATATATATATATATATGCAGCACGGTGGCTTAGAGGTTAGCACGCTCGCCTCTCAGCGCTAGGGATTCCCGGTTCGAATCCCCATCTGGGTGGAGTTTCCATGTTCTCCCCGTGTCTCCGTGGGTTTCCTCCGGGCTCTCCGGTTTCCTCCCACTGTCCAAAAACATGGATCAAGTTAATTGAGTTCTCTAAATTGTCCAATATAGAGTGTGCTTGAGTGTGTGAGTGTGTGCCCAGCGATGGATTGGCGCCCTGTCCTGGGTCTATCTGCCCAGCGCCCGAGACGTTCTCCCCTGGATGGGCATGGGGAACCCCACCGCGACCCTAATAGAGGATAAAGCGGGAGATAATGAATGAATGAATGAATATATATATATATATATATATATATATATATATATATATATATATATATATATATATATATAATTCATACACTACACAGCCTAACAACCCTAAGTGGTGAGGCCCCATGGATGATAATTAGCACAAGCTAGGACCTGCTGAGACCAAGCTGCACAAGCTGTACTCCTGCACTTTCTTCACGGGAGGGTCACGGGAGGGGGGGGTTCCAGAGGAAAATGTTTCAGGCGCTGGGCAGGGCACCAATTAATCCCTGGGCACACTTACTCACACAGACTCAAACACACACTACATAGGGCAATTTAGAGCATTTAATTTACCTTAAATCCATGTTTTTGGAGGAGGAAACCAGAAAAAACAGAGATAACCCATCCAAACACAGGGAGAACATGGAAACTCCACCCAGACTGGGATTTAAACCTTGAATCTCCAGCGCTGAGAGGCGAACCATTAAGCCACCGTGCTGCCTCCAAGCAATAATTTTCTCAAAGTACTCCTGGGTCCTTAATGATGGGCATGATGAATGAACTCAGCAACAGTACTACAATGCAAACACATATGAACATTTTTGCACTGTCTTGTACTGTTTTAAATTTTTAATAGCTTATATAACAGTGTAAAGTTGATGTGTTCTCCAAATAACACAACACACAGCCATCAATGTCTAAACCTCTGGCAATAAAAGTAAAAATGGCCAGGTTTTGTCCAATTAAATATGTCTGGTGTATTGACTGGACTGCCCTGCCACCTCTCAAGACGCTCAAAAATAATTTGCCATCATGAGAAAACAGCTTGTTTGTTATCTCGAAAACACAACAGAAAATAACACATGTCCTCTCTGGATTTGTAGCACCGCCACCTTAAGGTCTGGTCTGTTTTTTTTTTTCTTTTCCACTGACATTTATTAACCTCCCATTTATTGATTTGAGTTTTATATTCTGTCTTTGTAAACTCTTCTAAAATCATGTTGTATGTTATTATTAGAAACACCCATGTTCTTTTATTTAGTGAATATATCTGGGTTTTTTTATTAATTTTACTGCGTAAGTAAAATAATTTTAAAGTAATTTTATTTTAAAGTAATTGTAAAGTAATTTTACTTTACTTTACTTATTGAATACGAACATGCCTACACAGGCATTGAGATGTTCTGAATACAATGTCAGTTATACCTGCCGTTGCATGTGATCTTGTTTGTCAGCTAAATCTGTAGTCAAATTGCTTTTACTTCTGTGCTTTACCATTTTCATTACAAGTGTGTTCATTGCATCTTTCTTTGTCCATCTATTTCCAGGCTGTGCTCTAGCTATCCCCAGAAGTGGTATCCAGCTGGTGCCGGTGTGGATCACTGACAAGGAACTAGAAAGTGTGGCCTCGTTCAGGTCCTGGAAGAGAATTCCAGTAGTGGTGTACAGGTGGGAGACATGCATGTTTGTGTTGTTACAAATTTGCACTTGCAAAAATGTTTTTTTTAAAGACTCTCCATGGTAATATAGTTTGCAATGAAAAGCAAATCAAAAACAGAGAAGCCAAACCTTCAGTATCATCACACATAAAGTAGCTACTTGAATGAGTCACATAAATAAATAACAGACTGCATGTGATTTGCTCCAAACTAAACACTCTTAAGAAAGTGAGGAGACAGTGACATACACCAGATGCCTCATTCCTGTACTTGAGTAATACATTAATTAATGGGGGGGTGTTCATCTCATCACATTCGCTTCCGCTTAATCCTATACTTGGGACTAGAGACTACAAAAACAATCACAGAAAGACATATATTGGGACAATTTAGAGCAGCCAATTCACCTTGAATCCAAGTTTTTGGACTGTGTGGAAAAAACTGAATCCGAAGGAAATGACATGGGGAGAAAATGGAAGTCCACCCAACAATCCACTCCAGGTTTAAATCCAAATATGGTTGCTGTTTTCTTCAAAAGCTTGTTGCATTGTGACTTTGGCGGCTCAGTTACATCAATTACGTGAAAATTAACACTTTTGCAGGAAACGTCAGCACAATCCCAAGTGGCTAGTAACATTACTGTGATTTGGTCAGAGGAAGAAGGCATGAGGCTTCTGTGTTCTTGTTTCACTGTATTACAAAATTGCAGTATTCGATCTACTGTGCAGCAGCACACACACAAATGCAGAATGTTTTTATTTATTTAATAACATTTGTAGTAGACAAGACATTAAGAAATTCATTTCTAATTACCTAGGCATCAGAAGAACGGTGCTGTGATCGCTCGCTGTAGCCAGCCAGAGATCAGCTGGTGGGGCTGGAGAAACACAGAGGATGAGTATCTGGTCACATCCATCGCTAAAGCCTGTGGTCTGGACACAGGAACCCGAGCATCCTGCAGGACAAGAGGAGATAGTGCAGACCCTTGTGACTGTGACTTTGGTAAAATATAAATACAGATTTTTGTCCACACATACACACTTCCTCAAGCAGATATGCTTATAAGCTTGTACCATTGTACAGTGATTTATTAGTGTTAATGCTGGTTATCTCTTTCTTTCCATCCAAATTTAGCCCAGAAAGAATATTTAGGCTAATGACTCAGGGTTGTAATGAAGTTTGATGATTCAAACTAATGATGCAATGTAATGAAGTTTGATGATTCATGAATGTTTGATGATTCATGAATGTTTGATGATTTTTTTTTGAGCACTGATTACTATTTAATTTAGTGGTAATAATAGCAGTTCCACAGCTACAGATTAAGATCAAAAGTGACGAGTCCTTTAATGGCGAGTAATTACATAAACTGTACTTTTATTGTTGAAGTTTCACGTGTTTATTAGAACATGGAGGAAGGAAAAACAATATACAGGGAGACAGTAGGTGGCAGAATTTCAGCTCTTGACCTCTATTGACAAATTACTGTATTACAACACTCCCACTTAATTTTACAATTTTTTTTTTCACTACTTAGGAAACAGATAAAAAACTTTGAAGACTATAAGTTCTATAACTCAACTCAATACTAAACAGATTACACAGCACAAAGTCCAATCTCTCTCCTAAAATACTCAAACTTTTGCTTTGCTAATGGCTTGGTTAAGATATCCGCTTTCATGTCATCTGTAGGACAATATTGCAATTGAACTTGTCCATTCTGCACACATTCACGAATGTAGTGATGACGGATGTCTATGTGTTTTGTTCTTGAATGATAAACTGGATTCTTCGAGATGGCAATCGCACCTTGGTTGTCCTCCAGGATCACGCCAGGTGTAGCATCCATTCCGAGATCACTCAGTAATCATGTTATCCATGTACATTCCTGTGCTGCTTGGCTGAGGGCAACGTATTCAGCTTCAGCTGTTGAGAGTGCAACTGTTGACTGTTTCTTGCTTAGCCAGCTTACTGCTCCTCCACCCAGTAAAAAAACATTACCAGTTGTAGAATGACGGTCATGCTGATCTCCAGCCCAGTCAGCATCTGACTCTGATTGCTCATATTTAAGAGCAAGATTCACGGTGCCCTTCAGATAACAAAGAATACTTTTCACAGCAGTCAGATGAACAGTTTTTGGATCTGCATTGAATTTTGACACAACACCTACAGCTTGTGCAATGTCTGGTCTTGTAGCCATGGCAGCATACAGCAGACTACCTACAATAGACTGATAAGTACTTGGGTTCACTGGCTTACTGACGCCATCATTTCTTTTCAACTTCACGTTTGCATCAGCTGGAGTCGCAACTGGATTGGCTGTATCCATTCCATATTTCTGAAGGATAGCTTTAATGTAATGCTTCTGGTGTAGAAACATACAGTTCTTTGTCTTGTCTTGAACAACAGATATGCCCAGTATGTAGGACAGTTCACCCAAGTCTTTCATCTTGTAGCGCTTCTTTAGAGTACCTTTCAACTCATTCATGATTTCTATCGATTCCGTAATCAGAATGAGATCATCAACTTATCTTACAATCACACAAGGGTCTGATGTGCTCTGTTTAAACCCTTACTCCAGCAGCTAGGGGACTGCTTAAGACCATATATTGACCTCTTTAACTTACACACTAAGTGTTCCTGGCCAGCTTTGACATACCCCTCTGGTTGCTCCATGTAGATTTCCTCCTCCAGATGTCCATTAAGAAATGCAGTTACAACATCCATCTGGTGAACATGCATGTTATTCTGCACAGCAAAGGACAGTAACGTACGAACTGAACTAAATCGTACTACTGGGGAAAACGTTTCATCGTAGACTGTACCATACTTCTGTGAATAGCCTTTAGCGACAAGCCTACACTTGTATCTCTCCACCTGTATCTCTCCTCTGTCACTTTGATACTTGACTTTGAACACCCATCTCGATCCAATGGCTTTTCGATCTTTTGGTAAATTCACTAAGTCCCAGGTATCATTTTCTTGTAGAGACTCATACTCCAAGTCAGCCGCTTCTTTCCATTCTTTTGCATTAAGGCTCATCATTGCTTCCTTTAGTGTGATTGGTTCTGTTACACTACAGACATTGGCAAAATGATCAACCGTCACAATATCAGCAAACTCATCATATCCATACCTCTTTGGAGGCTTTCTGATTCTGTCGCCTTTTCTTGGAGCTTCATCGATAGTTGCCTCATCACGTGATGCTTCCCTCTCATCTGTTTTAATGGTAGTTTCATTTTCTGAATAAGAAACTTCCACTTCCTGTTTCCAGTCAAAATCTTACTCATTGAAAACTACATCCCGGCAAATTAGAATCCTCTTTTTCTCCTCATCAAACAAACGATATCCCTTAGCATTGTTTGCATATCCCACAAATCGAAGTTTCACAGCTTTCTTGTCCAGCTTTCTTCTCTCTGTGTCTGGAACATATGCATATGCTACACAGCCAAATAATTTCATGTTCTGTATGTAAGCTGCTCTGCCCAATAAACAGCCTCTGCCCAATAAACCTTTGGCAACTTAGCATGAGACAGCATACTTCTAGCTGCTTCAACTAAAGTCCTATTTTTTCTCTCTGCCACTCCATTTTGCTGAGGCGTGTGAGGTGCAGACATTTCATGGTGGATACCTTGAGCTGTCAAGTATTCTTGAATTTCTTTGGATGTGTATTCCCCACCGTTGTCTGTTCTCAGTCTTGTGACATTTTGTCCACACTCATTTGAAAATGTTCTTTCAAATTCCTTAAACTTGTTAAGCACTTCATTTTTGTGTTTCATGAAGTATACCTTGCAACATCTTGAGTAGTCATCAATGAACGTCACAAAGTACTTTGATCCACTTATGGATTCAGTCTGCATAGGACCACAGACATCACTATGGATCAGTTGCAGCTTACGCTTGGAACGGATTTCTCCCACTGGTTTAAAAGGCTTTCTAGACAGCTTGCCTTCCACACATGCTTCGCAAAAGGAAACTTCTTTCTCTGCAGAGAAGTCCACTCCACTTACTAGAGTTTTAAGCTCCTTTAACTTGGTAGTGTGTCCCAGTCTCTGATGCCATAAATTAGCTGTTCTCAGTCTTGTGACATTTTGTCCACACTCATTTGAAAATGTTCTTTCAAATTCCTTAAACTTGTTAAGCACTTCATTTTTGTGTTTCATGAAGTATACCTTGCAACATCTTGAGTAGTCATCAATGAACGTCACAAAGTACTTTGATCCACTTATGGATTCAGTCTGCATAGGACCACAGACATCACTATGGATCAGTTGCAGCTTACGCTTGGAACGGATTTCTCCCACTGGTTTAAAAGGCTTTCTAGACAGCTTGCCTTCCACACATGCTTCGCAAAAGGAAACTTCTTTCTCTGCAGAGAAGTCCACTCCACTTACTAGAGTTTTAAGCTCCTTTAACTTGGTAGTGTGTCCCAGTCTCTGATGCCATAAATTAGCTGTTCCTGATGCACTTGCTGCACCATGACAGACAGCTGAATTGCCTTCAATGTCCAGCTGATACAATCCATCAGATCTTTGTGTTCCCATTCCTCGAAGATCTCCTTTTTCACCACGGATGTAGCACTGACACTTCTTGAACTGCACTGTATTTCCTTTTCTGGCAGCAGCTCCCACTGAAAAAAGATTTCCGGATAGCTTGGGAACATACAGCACATCATACATGGTGAACTTTTTGACATCACTATTTTTCAAAGTCATTTTGAGTTTGACGTTACCAAGTCCTTGGGCGTCAACCACGCGACCATCACCTAGTTTTACTGACTGTGATTTGGAGAATTCCTGGTAGTCTTGAAGTATTTCTTTATGACAGGTCATGTGCTTTGATGCTCCAGAGTCGATCAGCCACTCTACCTGCTGTGTCAACTTATTCAGATCAGCCTCTTTGGCAATAAAGGCACTCTCAGATGAGTCTTCATCATCCTCGTATGTCGTGCTTTTAGCCTTGTGAGTTTTGTTTTTATTTTTTATACTTGGACAATTGCGCTTTAAATGTCCTTCTTTTCCACATTTATAGCATTTCCATTTAGATCTGTCAACTCCCACTGCCTTTGAATGAACCTGCATTTCTCTATGGATTTGTGTTGACATAGCTGATGCTCCACCTGATGCAGTACCACCTACATTATCATTGGCATGTACTTGCTTTTGCTCTTCATTTATTAAAGCTTGCTGCACAAATTGTAGTGTCAAATTGTCCATCTTGGTCTCTAGTGCAGTGACAATTGTTGCATAGCTTGGTGGCAGGCTTCCTAGCAGTGTTACAACCTGGTCTTCATCTTCAATAACAGCACCTATTGCTCCTAGCTTGTCAGTTAGCTCCTTCATTTGTTTTAAATGCTCATTAATTGTTTCTCCTTCCTTCATTTCACACCTGAAGTACTTTTTCTTTAGAAACAACTTATTTGCAAGAGTATCTCTCTCAAAATGTGCTTTTAACGTGTCCCACGCTTCTTTAGGAGTCTGACAGCTTGTAATCAGGTACAACTGTGATGTAGTTACATTAAGTACTAACACAGAAAATGCCTTTTCTTTCCGTTTTGTGAATTCAGCTTCAGGAGGAAGGAAAAACAATATACAGGGAGACAGTAGGTGGCAGAATTTCACCTCTTGACCTCTATTGTCAAATTACTGTATTACAACATTTATTTCTTTTTTTAAATGCCACAGACCAAATTCAGTGGGAAACTGAGTCAGATTATTGTGGTATATTTAGAATTGTCTGTTTATTAGTTCAGCGATGGATTGGCGCCCTGTCCTGGGTCTATCTGCCCAGCGCCCGAGACGTTCTCCCCTGGATGGGCATGGGGAACCCCACCGCGACCCTAATAGAGGATAAAGCGGGAGATAATGAATGAATGAATGAATGAATGTTGTTTAATCAGTTCCACCATAATAATGCAGTTCTACAATTACATACTGTGGTCCATCTGTGTATCTACATACTTAGTTTGCTTTATAATTTACTCTGTACCCAGCGATGGATTGGCGCCCTGTCCTGGGTGTATCTGCCCAGCGCCCGAGACGTTCTCCCCTGGATGGGCATGGGGAACCCCACCGCGACCCTAATAGAGGATAAAGCGGGAGATAATGAATGAATGAATAATTTACTCTGTTCTTTAATAGTAAGGACCAGAGAGCAGTTTTAATGTGGGCGGTGGCTCTGCCATGGTGTGTTGGAGTGTGTACTATATAAGACACATTAGCATTCTTGCTCTGCCTTGTACATATAAACTTTGGTGACAATTAGATTTAAGCTACTGTATCTGCATTAAAGATTTTGCTTACAGGATGCTGGTGGCTGCACTTGGTTGACTGGTTATTCTCAGTCTGTCTCAGTGCCACTAAGGGGTTTGAAAACTCCAGCATCATTGTTGTGTCTGTAACACACACCACCCCCCTCATATCACTTATGTGAGAATATATATTATCCACGCGCATGCACACACACACATATACCCACACACACACACACACACACACACATATATATATGTGTGTATATATGTGTTCTGGTAATCATTACGTTGCGGGGACATTTGTCTGTTTACATAGTCATCTCATGAGGACCTCTCGCGGTGTGGGGAACAAAAGTCTAGTCCCCAAACGGGAAACCATTTTAAATGATTAAAAAAGGTTTTCTGATAGTGCTTATGAAGTTTTAAGCTTTGGCCAATACCGCATGATTTTCTGTGTGTGTGTGTGTGTGTGTGTGGCGGAGTTCAGTTTCTTCCCCTATAGTTTATGAGTGGTATTACATGTTACACACTACAGGTACAGTTAGAAGAGTACGGGAGGAAGTTTGAACTATTTGAACTAAGTCAGACAGATATGGAGGAGCAAGGTTATGAATAATCTTAAAAGTTACCAGAAGAGTTTTGTAATATAAGTGGAACTTAATGGGTAACCTGTGAAGCTGCTGCAAGACCAGAGTGATCATCAAAGAAAATATTTGTGCAGAGGATCAACAGGAAAACAAAAGGTAAGCACGTTTATATACATATCTCTCAAATTATTTTACTTAGTTTCACTTAGTTTGCAGAATAGTGAGCAAGTTTATACATGAAGTGTACAAGTGTATATTATATGAATTATTTATATACTGTATTTACTGTATACCTAACTTGTTGTTAGGATTAATAAATAAATACCTAAATAATGCTATTTCTCTATTTATCCAAAGCTTCCGGTATGGGACATTTATTTTGAAACCGCGTGCAATTTAACGCCATCATTAGTGCTAACAGATTGTCTTCAGGTGTAGAAACAGGGGTAGTTGTTAAATCGGGCAACACGGTTCACCATAAGAAACTGTAATGTTGGTGTGTGAAAGGTCCCCCTGTGGAACTGTAATGTGTGTGAAATGTCCCCCTGAAGGTGTTATTATTCAAGAGGTGAGAACACAGTTTTTCTGAGCAGGATGAAATCTTTCATTATTCTTAAAATACTATTTTCATGGATTAAACTATGATGTAAATTGTTATATTGCTTTATTTACAGATTGTGACAGAGTTTCAAGAGGAATTAGACATTTCTGTACCAAGACCTAGGAGGACTAAAAGTATCATAGTAAGTACTTAATTAAGCATATAAACATTTGTAGCAATTGTAGCTAGTAAGTATCATATAAAATTATACTAGTTCCATAAAATATATTTTTTTAAATGTATAAAATGTAAGTGGGTATAACATGTGAAGTTCAGCAAAGTGACTAAAACATACAAAGAAAACTGAAATGTTGGCATCACTTTTCTTAAAGGCAGAGGACCAATTTTGCTGTTTGCAAACATAGTTTCAAATAGATCACTTTCACTTTTCACTCTCACTTTTGTCATAATGTGAACATTAAAAAGGAGTAACATTTGAAAACTCTTGTTTTTTATATTTAGATGAAAGACACAAATCTTGAAGATTCTGGTGAACTATTTGATTCTACATCAGAGAGTGCAGATGATCACATTCCAGATACCTCCAGTGATGGCGAAGGTGATGCTAGCCTTGAACTAAACCTGTCAGCAAAACGTAAGCAAAATGTGGATGTCTCTGGCTTAGGGAATTCCCTGATTTTTAATACTACATCAGACAGAATCACCATTGACCAGCACAGCTGAAGCAGAAGAGCACTATTTAGAAGAAAGGTCCTGTGGCGACACGTGCGTAACTGTCAACTTAGACCTGGATCGGTTGGCCCCAAACCTGGAAAAAAACGTGTTCAGTCTTTGTGTACGTACACTGGGCCTGTGCCTTCACATGTGAGTAAAGAACTATGGGGAGTAATCAGTGCAATGAATACTGACCCAGTCACAGATTTAATAAAAAATGACCAAGTCATTATTAATGTTGGGCAACACTTGCTGAACAAAGGTGGGAGATCAGCTAAGAATCAACAGCATGTGCGAGAGAAGATGCGAGAAATGGGAAGGCTTATTCACAATGCCAGAAAAGCCACCAGCTTGAAAAAAATGGAAGATCTCATTAATCCTAACAAGTACATGGAGATGATCCAAGCTGTTAAGATTACATGTGGGTATGACTATCAAACCAACACGTTTTTGACCCCATCATTAGCAACCAAACTTGGGAATACTCTGGTTAAAGTAAGCAAACTCTTAAAAGCTCAGGGTTTAATCTCAAACAACACAGAACTTGTGAAGAATGCAAATGAGTTTCAAGAGATCCATCAGGAAAAGTGGAATGAGCTGATCTCTGCTACAACATTGAGGAACATTAGGGAAGCAAAGTGGAATGTACCTACTCTCATGCCTTTTACCGAAGATGTCCAAAAATGCATGCATATCTTAGTCAAGTGCAAGATGAGTTTTTCAATTTACTTACTGAAAATCCCTCTGCCAAAGCCTGGACAGATCTGGCGAAGGTGTGCCTGGTACAGATCATTCTATTTAATCGACGCAGGGAAGGAGAGGTTGCTAGCATGCCTTTATCTGCATTTTTATCAAGAGACACTTCTGATCACCATGAGGATGTGGACTGGGCACTCTCTGAAGTGGAAAAAAAACTCTGTAGACACTTCTCAAGGGTTGTCATCAGGGGAAAGCGTGGTCGCCCGGTTCCAATTCTTCTGACTTCAAAAATGCAGCATGCATTAGAACTGCTTGTTAAGCAGAGAGAAACTTGTGGGGTTCAGAAAGACAATAACTATATATTTGCAAGACCAGAAGCCATGACACATTTCTGAGGATCAGACTGCCTTCGCAACTTTGCAAAGATCTGTGGTGCAAAATGTCCTGAGTCTCTGACATCTACCAGATTAAGAAAGCATGCTGCTACTCTCTCAACTGTGCTAAATATGACAGACACAGAGATGGACCAGCTGGCTAATTTTCTTGGACATGATATAAGGATCCATCGAGAGTTCTATCGACTGCCTGAGAAGACCCTACAACTCGCCAAGATTAGCAAAGTTCTAATGGCGCTTGAGCAAGGAAGATTAGCTGAGTTTCATGACAAGAACTTGGATGAAATTGGGCTAGATCCTGATGGTATGACATTTTATTTTTACTTTTTTTTACTATATATTTATTTTTGTTTGATCTCATAGTTAAGCTGTAATTTGTATGACTTCCATAGAAAGAGCTGTGGACAGTGATGAAGAGCACAGGAGCATACAGGAGGGAAGCTGTTCATCTGCAGTTAGTGGTATGTCAGTAAATTGCTGTTAAAAGACTATAGTTTTCCCTTATTGTAATAAATTTACTTTCATGTATTTGTTGAGGTCCTAATGTACAATAAGAACTTTATTGATCTCTATTTTTTAATAATTTTCCACAGAGCAATCGGCAGAAATGACACTTTCTTCTCGCTTGAGCAATGAAATGCTGTCACCACAGCCCAAACAACGCAAACAGTCATCATACAATGAGATGTCATCAGAAGTTAGTGCTATAAGGCCTTCCTTCAAAGGTGATCTTATTTTTCATTTCTACTTCCTATGTCAGTGATGATTGTCTTTTATTTCTTAAGAAATGTTTAGACAATGTAATACTTCAGCTTATACACATTTTAATTTCAAATGTATTTTTCTGACCACTTTAAGATAATGCTACCAAGAAGAAGAAAACACCCTGGAAGCAGACAGAGGTGCAAGCTGTGGAAAGGCACATGAGTAGATTTATCACCTCATGTATTGTACCAGCAAAGCACGGCTGTGAGAGGTGTTTAAGAGCTGAACCAGAAGTTCTTAAGAACCGGGACTGGAAGAATTTAAAATATTATGTTTATAATAGAATAACAGCTTATAAAAGAAAATTCCAACATAAATAACATGTAAAATAAAAAAAATCCTATTACTTGCTGTGGTATGCAGTCCCCATTAGCCATGTTTATTAGATTTTTCACAAGTCCCCATATAAGACAATCAAGACATTACTTTGTCTTTTGGGATGTTTAAAGGCGTGTATAAGCTAACGGAACATTGGTTATTGTGCCTGATTTTTTTTGAACCTCTAAAACTTTTAGAAAGGGTGGTCCCCACAGTTGATGATCAGAATGTTGGTCCCCGTTAAACATGAAAACCAGTATGTGTGTGTGTGTGTGTGTGTGTGTGTGTGTGTGTAATGTGTGTGTGTGAGTTTGTGAAATAGGGCTAGGGTGGGAGGGTGATTATCAAAAAATGTCTCTTATTGTGTTACATTTTTGTACATATCTTTTATATTTCACTTCAATTTAAAGGTTAAAAATATAAACCGATCAGTTGAATGATGCAGTTATATGTGTGATTATGGATTTAACATGGCTGTTGACTGACAAAAATTAGACCAAAACATTTATTTATTTTATGTAGTTAGTCAGAATAGTAAATTTATCTTTGTTAGGAATATATTTATTGGATAAAGCAGTGTGTATATGACATGCAACAGCTTTATTACCTTATTAAACGGACACCCTTGTCCATGGTGACTTTCAGAGGTCATTACCATATACAATTCTAGAAATAAGAATAGGACATACACAAACCCCCTAGGCTTGCAGTGTTGTTTTGTAACCATTTGCTTATTTGTCTGTAGTGCAGAACCTTAATCAACAAACTAGTCTTTTTAAGATTACATTTGATCATGAGGTTCAGGAAAACCGACTTTTAGCAGTAAAAGTGTTGTGTTCTTTGTGTCTTCTGGTGTGGTTGCTTTAATGGTAACCACAACAGACAGACTCATTATTATACTTTAAATATATTATCTCCTAGAACTGAAATGATTTCTCATTACATATTTTTATTCATTTGTACTTTAATATTGCAATTGTTCTGAATTATCTTTCTGTGCTTTTTAAATGTTAAATAACAGTTATAAGAAAATATTTTAAAAATAAGTGTAGGGTCTTAAGTGAAGCAGCAGTCCTGTAGGAAACTTCATTTACATAATTTGGCTGTATCTGTAACTTTGGTAACTTTGGCAACACTGATTTCCTAAATTTTTTGGTTAGTGTAAAAGAATTGGTTATTACAGTTATGAAATTGAAGTTATTAGTGATCTGTGGCTCAACTTGTGGCTCAATATTATTGGATACAAATATCCTCCCAGAGATAATTTGAATAACACACACACATTTTTAAAGTTAGGACCTGGTTAAAACATTACAACCGTACCAGAGACTTCTGTGAATTTGATCCTAGGTTAAAAAAAAATAAATAAAAGAATAATAATAATGGGGGGGCAGGATAGGATAATGATCAGGTTTAATAATTCTACAGTGTAGCTGCTTTTTTTCCATAGCTACTGCCTCGTGTTCTTATTTGTAAGTTGCTTTGAATAAAAGTTTCTGCTAAATGGAAATGTACCAAATTTTCTTTGCTTATTTATGTAAGAGTTCTGTTTAAGAATGGTATGTTCAAGTACATAGATGCAGTTTTAATTTAAAAAAATAGTATATTTAAACCCTTGTGTGGATGAAGTTCAAATTGCCCTCATTTAAACTGCAACTCAATCTGTAGTTGAACCTTAAATCAAACGGAAGTGTCAGCGCCAATTAGTTCTTCTATGCTTCCACTTCAGTGGAATTACAGAATACAGTCCATTCACATAAGCATTATCATTTGGTTCAGGGCCAGTTGCAAATTGTTGCACACAAACGTGCCCAGCGCCAAAGATAAACGAGTTCCTATTCAGACCGGCTGATAAAAGAAATAGCTCTTTTGTTCAGAACCCTCTTTGGGAAAAAAATTTTCTGGTGGCAGAAGACACCTTTGTTTACCAACTTATAGATACACATTGGGAACTTCTCATTCATAAACTTAGTGTGGCAGCATGCAGCTAGACACAATTAATACATTCCAATTAGTTCTGGATGTTGTTCTCAAAAAACCCGGCTGGTAAAGTTGGTCAGTTAATGAGGATATGCCCCCTTCATGCAAAAGGATACCTGTATATTATCACTGTTGTACATCCTTGTGTTGGTTTTTAAAACTTATCAGATGCTTGCACTTTATTTAGTACATTTAACTCTTAACATTTATTCACTTCAGCTTCTCCCCCTCCCAACACCTCTCTGTCACCTGATGTCTTTGCAACCTTCTTCACAGAAAGAATCGAGGGCATCAGCCAACTCTTTCATACTCCCCATTTCCACAACACTACATCTCACACATCCAATAAACCAACCTTCTCATTCTTCTCCCGTCTCAAATCAACTACTTGTCCCCTTGACTCCATCCCATCTCACCTCCTTCAGTCCAACACTTCCTCTATCACACCAGCACTTACACACATGATCAACTCCTCCCTCACGTCTGCTACTTTTCCTGATTCTTTCAAACAGGCCACAGTTAAACCTCTGCTCAAAAAGCCAACACTCAACCCACATCTGGTCGAGAACTACAGACCTGTATCTCTTTTACCTTTCCTGTCTAAAACACTTGAATGGGTGGTATCTACACAAGTCTCCAGGTTTCTTAATCAGAACAAACTCTTTGATTCCAATCAGTCTGGTTTCAGGTGTGATCACTTCACTGAAACAGCATTGCTTTCTGTGGTTGACTCACTTAAAACCGCCAAAGCTAACTCTCAATCCTCTGTCCTCATTCTGCTAGACCTCACAACAGCTTTTAATTCATCATCAGATTCTGCTGTCCACTCTATTTGAATTTGGCTTTGCTGGTACGACACTTGAATGGTCTATCTAACAGGAAGGACCTTCAAAGTGTCATGTAATTGGGATTTTTCTAACTCATTGTACATTGTCATCATTGTAATTGTACATGACATCACTGGGCACAGTCATTCAGGCACATGTTTTCTCTTACCTCTTCTGATGACACTCAGCTTCATTTGTTTTTTGCCCCTGATGACACCACTGTCTCAAATATCTGCCTGCCTCACCAACATATCTTTTTAGATGATGGCCCTTCATCTCAAATTAAATTTAGCAAAAATAGAGCTTCTCATGATTCCAGCTAAACCCTCAATCCATCATGACCTGACCTTCCAAATTGTCCGCTTCACAATCTCTCCAATCGACTCACATCATAAAATATCTGATAAACTGTGTACTTTTGCTAAGAGACACCTCAACAGAAGCTACTGATCCTGGACGCACGCTCTTACACTGCTGCAGTGGGCAACCAAGGGGGGTGGCTGTGAGTGTTGAAGGTAAGTGTAGATTATTCTAGGATTTACTTACTAACGGAACACACAGAGTGGGGTGGAGCTGTGTGGTGCACTGCTGCACTGTTATTGACTCATCATGCGGCAGTGATGCAGTGTCTGATATGCAGTTTAAAGAAGTTTAGCTTTGATTTGTCTAATTTTAGCAGAAGTATTCTGGGATTGTTGAGGTCAGTTTAAATGTCACACGTAAATGAGATGCAGCTTAATGGGGTATCATTCAAAGTTTTTTAGTAATAAATAATTTTAATGATCCTGTATTAGATTCTGTGTCCTATCTTATTTTTAAATGTGTTGTCTTTCTGTCTGTAGAGTACTATCCAAACTGTGAGGTTATGTTCATGGGCATGGCCAACATCCACTCAATCAGGAACAGTTTTCAGTGTTAAAGAGCTGTGTGTAGTCAGATTCCTGATCCTGGCAAGTGAGTATATGACCATATTATTTGTGTGCATGTGCGCATGCGTTCGCGTGCAATCCATTGAGTCGTGTCCGACACTTAAATACTCTATAGGTCAGTTTACAAAAGTTCTGATTTATAGTTTCATAGTGAAGGTTTTTATGATGTAGGTCACCAGGTCTTTCCTCAACCATAGTTTACATTAAATCCAATCAAAGGGACAATCAATATCAAATTTACCCACCAGCATGCCTTTAAAATGTGTGATGGAGCCAAAATACCTGGTGTAAACTCACTCTCACAGAAATAACCTTTACTCACTCCAATTCCATCTGAAATCCCGGGACCTTCTTGTTGGGAGGAGTAGCAGTAACTGCAGCAACAGTGTGCCTCTCTTTGTTATTTAGTATGTATTTCTCTTAAAGCTTGTGAACTGTTTATTAGTTTGTGATTTATGACATCTTTAAACTGTAGATAAAGGTCTCCCACAGAAAAAACTAGACGTTTGATGGGTTTAAAGACATAGTAAAATGCAAATGCATAAATTGAAATACAAGCATTGCTGCCATCTAGTGGTGTAGTTACGTCAATAGCACTTTATCAGCTTGCTCATTTGATTTATGTTTAAAGGTTTAAAGGTTTTTCATTCTTTAAAGCTGTTTTTTGACAATGTTACTGTTGTAAAAGGCGCTCTATAAATAAATAACTTGAACTTTACAGATATTGGGTGTTATAATGGTTAAGAAATACCAAGTTGTATATAAGTGTATATTTTATTTTCTCTTTTATAATTTAAGTTCTATACTGTAAGAAACACACTTTATGGATTTAACTTTATAGATTAAATCAGTGTGGTTTGTCAGAAATAGAATAGAAATCTCAAATGTCATGAAGTAGAGAAACATTAAATGGCATTGATGAACTGAAAGTCAGAGTGTATAAATTGTAGAATGCTTACCGACTCCTGTGGAGAATTTTAAATGTGTTGATGAATTTTTTGATATGCTTCCGCCAATTCATTACCTTATTCTGTGATGTAAGAAACAGTAAAGTAATAAGATATCAAGGGAAATCTTTATTTCAATGAATGATTTCCAATGATAGTGAAATAAAGAATATAAACCTATTTACAAGATAAAATTTAAAAAGACTATAAAAAATAATTAAAATACATATAAAAATCAACTTTCATATTATATTGCACATTGAATTATTGCACATGTATAATAAATAATAAAAATGTTAGTATCAGGATTGTAGGTGGTTAGCGTGTTGCTGATGTAGGTGCTGATTGTATAGTAGGATCTTACAGCAGTATGATGGAGCTACAATGTCTGTGCTTAGAGCATCATGGGTGTAGAAGCCTGTAACTGAATAACTTTGTTATTTCAGAAATGTAATATGTTTTCTCGTTTCAGCTGGCTGTCTTCATTAGAAAGCACTCGGTGGCTGCAGCACCTGTCTGTCATGCTGAAGACGGCTATATTGGTATCCTCTGCTGTGGAGAGAGAGGGTCGACCCGTACTGGTACACTGCTCAGATGGCTGGGATCACACTCCTCAGATCGTAGCTCTTGCTCAGGTTCTGCTCGACCCCTACTACCGAACTATTGAGGTAATTTCTAAGTGCTAATAGACGATATCATACTAGATGGTATCGTCGATAGTTGATATAGATGATATCATACAGAACAAGTCAGGCGTTCGTGTAGGAAGGAACTGCTGTAACTTTGAATTACCTGTTGTACATCGTAGATCTGCGCGTCGGCACCCCTAGAGTCACGGTAATACCCATATTTTATCCTAATCGTTGTTAAATTGAATAGTCTGTTTGGGCGTTCTTGTTGCTAGATATTAAAACTACTGTCGGTTAGTTAGGATATAACTGTATCTAGAATAACTGGTTTCAGTTCTAGTTTCGGTCTATTACCTATTTGCACCTTGCTTTGAACGTGGGATTTTTACGGAGGGGGCGTGACCTAGTTTCATCTGGGCTATCTAAGAACCGTGGATACGCTGACGCGACAGCGGAAGCGACAGCCTCTCGTGTTCCGCCTCTCGTGTTAAGACCTATTCGTGTAAAGACCTGCGAGTCTACCTGCGCGAGACCACCGAGCAAGGACAACGACAAGGCAACTAAGGACATCTCTAAGTAGTCAATAATTTTCTTATCCATTCACACCCTTCTCATCAGCATGTGTTTTCAGTTCATCCCTGTTATTTCCTCCTCTCACAGACGCTCATTTCCTGAGCGCACTCTTGCACACCTGCGAACTCTGCAGCAGGTGAATACAAGCGAGCACTTCAGCTTCTCTGCAGGACTATGGAATTGTCAGTCAGCCACCAAGAAATCTGATTTCATTCCTGCTTTTGCGGCTCATGCTGGTCTTCAGGTTTTAGCCCTCACTGAGACGTGGATTCGTCCAGAGAATTCCGCAACACCAGCTGCCCTTTCAACTAATTTCCACTTCTCTCACTCTCCTCGTATTGGCAAAAGAGGAGATGGCACAGGTTTGCTTATAACCCACAAATGGAAATTCTCTCCTCTTACACTTTTATCAAACACTGTCTCATTCGAATTCCATGCACTGACAATCACTGAACCGGTTAAATGTCATTTTCTTGTCATCTATCGTCCCCCAGGTCAACTAGATAACTTCGTCAAGGAATTTGATATGTTATCATCTCTCCCAGATGATGGTTGTCCTCTTGTTGTCCTCAGCGATTTCAACATTCACTTAGACCGACCGTACGCCGCTGAGTTCCTCGATCTCATCTCCAGCCTGGACCTCCATCTACTCCGCACCTCAGCTACCCACCGGGCTGGCAACCAGCTCGACCTCATCATGACGCGCTCATGTCTCTCTTCTGACATACACATCATTCCACTTCATGAATCAGACCACTTCTTCATACAGTTCTCTGTCTCTCTTCCACCTTCTCCCGTGATCATCAGTAAAACATCTCAGGTACGTCACAATCTTAGTGCTCTCTCTAACACACGCTTTGCCGACTTGGTTACAGATGCCCTTCCTAGCATCAGTAACTTTTTAACCCTTGACACCAACACTGCATCAAGCACATTCTGCTCCACCTTGACTTCATGTCTTGATCAGGTCTGTCCAAAATCCACCAGGAAAACACATAGTTCTCCGTCCAGTCCCTGGCTCACGGAGACGCTTCGGAAGCAACGTACTTCTCTTCGTTCCGCCGAAAGAAAATGGCATAAGTCTGGTCTGTCTTCAGACTTAGAAACTTACCAGTCCTCACTTGCCACTTTCTCCAAGGATGTAACTGCTGCGAAATCCTTGTTCTTCCAGTCCAAGGTAACATGCATCTCAGATGCCCGCACCTTATTCAGTACTTTACTCCCTACTAACTCCTCCCTCTCCCCCTCCTAACACTTCTGTCAGCTGATGTCTTTGCAACTTTTTTCACAGAAAAAATTGAGGGCATCAGCAAACTCATACTCACCACTTCCACAACACTACATCTCACACATCCAGCCATCCAACCCTCTCCTCCTTCTCCCCTGTCACAGAATCTGACATCTGCAAAATTCTTCTTGCCAGTAACCCAACTACTTGCCCCCTTGATTCCATCCCATCCCACCTTCTTCAATCCATTGCCTCCTCCATCACACCAGCTCTCACACACATCATTAACTCCTCTATCACGTCAGGGACTTTTCCAAATTGTTTTAAACAGGCCATAGTCAAACCCCTACTCAAAAAACCTATGCTCAACCCAAATTTGGTCGAGAGCTACAGACCTGTTTCTCTTTTACCTTTCCTGTCTAAAACACTTGAACGGGTGGTATCCACACAGGTCTCCAAATTTCTCAATCAGAATAATCTCCTTGATCCCAATCAGTCCGGTTTTAGATGTGGTCACTCCATGGAGACTGCAGTGCTCTCTGTAATTGACTCACTTAAATCTGCCAAAGCCAGATCTCAATGCTCGGTCCTCATTTTGTTAGACCTTTCTGCATCTTTTGATACAGTAAATCATCAGATTCTACTGTCCACTCTAGCTGAATTAGGCTTTTCTTGCACGACACTTGAATGGTTTCGATCCTATCTCACAGGAAGGACCTTCAAAGTGTCATGGAATGGGGAGATCTCTAACTCTCACCAAGTACGCACTGGTGTGCCTCAGGGCTCTGTACTTGGTCCTCTCCTCTTCTCACTTTACATGACATCACTGAGCACAGTCATCCAGGCGCATGGTTTCTCTTACCACTGCTATGCTGATGACACTCAACTTCATCTGTCTTTTGCCCCTGATGACACCACCATCTCAAATCGGGTATCTGCGTGCCTCTCCGACATATCTGTCTGGATGAAGGCCCGTCATCTCAAATTAAACTTAGAAAAAACAGAGCTTCTCATTATCCCAGCTAAACCCTCAATCCATCACAACCTGACCTTCCAAATTGATGGCTCTACAATCTCCCCAACCGATTCGGTCCGGAACCTTGGGTTCACAATAGACTCCCACCTTAAACTCTCTGATCATGTTATCAAAACCGCCCGTTCTTGTAGATTCCTTCTTTACAACATAAGGAAGATCAGACCCTTTTTGACTGAACATGCTACCCAACTGCTTGTTCAAGCCCTAGTCTTATCCCGGCTTGATTATTGTAATGCGCTACTTGCTGGTATCCCAACTTCCACAATCAGACCTCTTCAACTAATTCAAAACTCTGCAGCCCGACTCGTGTTTAACCAGCCCAAGCGAACTCATGTCACTCCATTACTCACTTCCCTCCATTGGCTTCCTGTAGCTGCTCGCATTCAGTACAAGTCACTGACTCTGGCATACAGAAACATTTCTGGATCTTCCCCCTCCTACCTTCACTCTGTCTTTTCAAAATACACTCCGACTCGTTCATTTCGCTCCAGTGATGATTGCCGCCTGGCGATTCCACCTCACCGAGGAGCTAATTCTCACTCTGTGGCGTTCACCACTGCAAAATGGTGGAACGATCTTCCCAACTCTGTCCGTAAGGTAGAATCACTAAACAGTTTTAAGAAACTACTTGAGATGCATCTCTTTAACAAATACCTGTTATAAAAAAAAAAATAATAATAAATAAATAATAATAATAAAAAAATAAAAATAAAAAAAGGCGGGGGGGGGCGCAGCTTGGAATAACAATAAGGTTTGATGAATTTACAGTATAGTTGGTTTCTCCATGGCTTCTGACTTGTGGTGTTCTCATTTGTCAGTCGCTTTGGATAAAAGCGTCTGCTAAATGACTGTAAATGTAGTTGCACCATTTCTTTCTACTTGCCATTGTACATACACACACACACACACACACACACACACACATATATATACAGAAATATATATCTATCTTATCTATATCAAATCTTGTGCACTCACATCAATGTGCACTCACATTAATGTGCACTCATATTAAAAGTGATCAAACATCTGTCAGCAAAAAAATATGATGACTGCATCTCAATTTCAAAAATCTCCTTTCCCCCATCCATGCTAAAACATTTAACCTGCTGTTATTTGAATGACACAGGGTCTTAGTGGTTAGCATGTCCACTTCCCTGGTCCAGGTTCGAATCCCAAACTGGGTGACGGTGACATACGTTACATAATTTCCTTGTTCGCATGCGTCCCTTTTTTGTGTTCACATGGGTTTTCTTCAGTTTCCTCGCACAGTTTTGTTTGTCCAGCGGTGATACTATTAATGAGAATACACACCTCTTATTGCTTCACATTCATATCAATGTGTGCTATACATTACGTTATTAAATCATGTTCCATTAATGGAAATACTGATAAATATAAACAGCAAGCTGCTTCCTGATGAGCGCTAAACCTGTTCCAGCTGTTGTTTATAAATTGTGTTCTGTAATATGGCCACTTGATGGCTGATTGCCATCAATGCTCACTTTTAAAAGCAGACTAGATTACATCGTGGAAGACAAGTCTATTAACAATTTTGTTTTCATTAAACTTATTCGTGAATCAAACCTTGTTTTTTTGATATAGTATGTTTGTAACTATTTAATAAAAGCAATAAGGCACTCGTGGTTGTGTATTCCATCCATCCATTATCTTCCGCTTTGTCCTATATTAGGGTCGCGGTGGGGTTCCCCATGCCCATCCAGGGGAGAACGTTTCAGGCACTGGGCAGATACACCCAGGACAGGGTGCCAATCTATCGCTGGACACACACTCACTCACACAAACACACTCTATATGGGGCAATTTGGAGAACTCAATTGACTTGATCCATGTTTTGATCCATGAGAGGAAACCAGAGAACCCGTAGGAAACCCACACGGACACGGGGAGAACATGGAAACTCCACTCAGATGGGGATTCGAACCAGGAATCCCTAGCGCTGAGAGGCAAACGTGCTAACCACTAAGCAACCGTGCTGCCCTGGTTGTGTATTATTGTCAATAAATCATGGGGAAGAGGTGTAACTGTTCTAATAACACCTTTTTCGTGCCTTATTGCTTTATTAAAACCTGTCAATAACAAGTCGGATCCCCACTGTGTATTTTACTATCCTGACATCATGGTTTTTTGAAGCATTATGCTGATCAGTTAAACTATTTTAATCCAACAAGGTTTTCAGATGCTGGTGGAAACAGAGTGGCTGGATTTTGGCCATAAGTTTGCTGACCGCTGTGGTCACAGTGAGACAGCCGAGGACGTGAACAAAGAGTGTCCAGTCTTTCTGCAGTGGCTCGACTGCGTCCATTAGCTTCTAAAGCAGTTCTCCTGCCTGTTTGAGTTCACTGAAGCCTTTCTGGTGGGTTTCTCTTTTTATGTTTATCTACCACAAATGTTTATTCCCTTTTTAAATTATATTAATTTATTCATCCACCACACTTCTGTTTTTTTTTAAACATAGACCTCTTGTGTGACTTTAAAATAATTGTTTTTATTTTGAAAAAATAAATATGATTTATTTTGTTAATTCACTTCAGAAGTGTCCATAGTAAAGGTTATGAACTATATGATAAACCTTTGCTATGGACACTTCTGATCCCAATCAGTTTGGTTTTAGGGGTGGTCATTCATCTGAGACGTTATTTTTTGTGGTTGACGCACTTAAAATGCCAAAGAAAACTCCTGTCCTCATCTTGCTGGACCTCACGACTTTTGAATCAGTAAATCATCAGATTCTACTGTCCACTCTATTCAAACTAGGCTTCTCTGGTTCGACACTTTGGTTTCAGTGTGGTTTCGATCCTTTCTAACAGGAAGGACCTTCAAAGTGTCATGAAATGGGGAGATTTCTAACTCTTGCCAAGTACTCATCATGAACTGACCTTCCAATACAATCTCTCCTACCGACTCGGTCCGTAACCTTGGTTTCTTCATTGACTCACATCTGATCAGGTCTCTAAAACAGTCCTGCAGATTCTTTCTGTACAACATGAGGAAGATCAGACCTTTGTTGCCTGAACATGCCACGTGTTTGTTTAAGCTCTCATCTTAGCCCAGCTCTATTAGTGTAAAGTGTTGCTTGCTGGTCTCCCAGCTTTCACAATCAGGCCTCAACAACTAATTCAAATCTCGTCAGCCTGACTTGTGTGCAACCAAGCCAAGCAAACTCGGGTCACTCCTCTACTCCTCTCTCTCTCTCTCTCTCCATTGGTTCCCTGTAGCTGCTCACATTCAGTACACGTCACTGACTCTGATGTACAGAATAATCTCTGTATCGGCCCCCTCTTACCTTCAATCTATATTTCAAAAATACACGTCAACTCATTCATTTCACTCTAGTGGTGAATGTTGCCTGGTGATTCCACCTCACCGTGGTGCTAATTCACACTCCATTTTGTTCACCACTGATAAATGGTGGAACGATCTTCCCAAATCTGTTCGTAAGGCTGGATCACTTAGCGTCTTTAAGGAACAACTCAAAACACTCTTCCACAAATATTTGATATGAAAATTTTAAAAAAGGCGGGATCAGATTGTCAGACTCGCCTAGCCCGGATTAAAGCAGCTGCGCATATGAAGCGCAGAGCCGCCGCGCTTTAACGCGCTGAAGGGAGCCAGGCACGCAGGTAGCAGAATATCAGGGTTTATTAAAGGCATACACCAAACAGCAAAGGGGTACAAAGCAACGAGTGACATAAAATAAACGACGTGCACTGACGAGGGGGAACACAGGAGATATATACAAAAAGACACCCGACCATGTGCACAAAACAAACCAATAAACGGAATGAGTTAATTAACTAAACGGCCAATGAAAGTTAATTAACTCAAAGAACAGAAGAAACGCAAAACAGGTGACAGGTGCCCTAGGCACCTGTTACACAGATAATGCTCCAGTTTTTATTATTCTACAGTGAAGCTGGTTTTTCCTTAACAACTTGACAGTGACTTGTGGTGTTCTCATTTGTAAGTTTGGATAAAATCATCTGCTAAATGTGATGTAGAGGGACAGTAAGTGAGAAATTTAAAAAGATGTATCAAATATAGGCTATATTTACATATTTTTAAAATGGGGCAAATTACGTTTTTATTTTACTTTTGACATTAGAACTGTCAATTTTGTCCTTGTGGATATATAGATATTTGATTGTTTAAACAAAACAATATTATACTAATGACTACATTTACATCATGACTTGTTATGGAAAGCTCTCATAGCACATTTTGAACCTTAAGACTACAAGGCTACAACAGCTATATTTATATATTATATATATACTACAGTACATACTGTGTATGTCCCCTTTACTCTGTTCTAATGGTCAGGACCCCAATAGTCGCACCACAGAGCAGGTATTATTTGGTTGGTGCATTATTCCTATCCCAGCAGTGTCACTGAGGTGTTTAAATGAAACTACAGCAGTTCTGCTGCACTAAAACCCCCTCAATGCATCAGTGTCACTGAAGAACTGACAATAAATAATACACCACCCAAATTATACCTGTTCTGTGATTCTCCGGACCAAATGTTGGATATATATATATATATATATATATATATATATATATATATATATATATATATATATATATATATATATATATATATATATACACATCAAACATTCATCTAAATATTATACAGTACCAGTCAAAATTTTGGACACACCTCCTTCTTGCTGCTTCTGGTCTATTTTCTCCACTTGCCATATAGATGGACTTTGTAGTTTTATAATTACAGACTGTAGTCCATCTGTTCTCTTTTTTTGTTTGAACAGGTATAATTTGGGTGGTGGATTGTTTTAGTGCAGCTGCTGTAGTTTCATTTAAACACCTCAGTGACACTGCTGGGATAGGAATAATGCACCAACCAAATAATACCTGCTCTGTGGTGCTACTTTTGGGGTCCTCACCATTGGAGAACAGAGTAAAGGGGACGTACACAGTATGTACTGTAGTCCACAAACAGATGGACTACAGTCTGGAATTGTAGACCTACAAAGACTTTACAGTAAGTGGAACTGAGAACACGGACAATAAATGGAGCAAAAAAGAGACGTTTCCAAACTTTTCTCATACTTTATATCAATTATATGTAATATATTTGTAGCTTAGTGGTCAGGGAGTTGGGAGGTCCTTAGCTCTTTTGTTGTATGAAGTACCTTGCACTCTGACCCCATGTTGGATGCTTGTAAGTTGCTCTGCATTAACACGTCTGTCAAATAATAAAAGGCTGGGTGAGCATCACATGCTGACTGTGTCTTTAAGGTTTAAATGTCACTTTACATTTGAATTGATGTCCCCTGCAGGTGAAGCTGGCACAGCACACATACTCATGTCTGTATGGTACGTTCCTGTGCAATAATGCACGAGAGCGCGAGGCTCGAAACGTCTACAAGCGCACATGCTCCGTCTGGTCCCTGCTTCGTGCAGGCAACAAGAACTTCCAGAAC
>JAFMOC010000881.1:55000-83292 GCA_019802505.1 Corydoras sp. C115 | reverse complement strand
CGAGACGCCCCTCAGACATTGTGAGGGGGCCCCGGGTGCTCGATTTGAAACAGCTTTTAATTCAGACACAGAAGAGGGGAACTTGATGGATTTGTGGGGAGAAAGTTGATTAAAATAATTGTGTTTGTCAAGTAAGAATAAACTTCAATTATAAATCCGTTTTGCATCCTTTACTTTTCTTTAATCGATGTTTTAGCAAGTGCCTTAAAATACGGTGCCGTACAGAAAAGTGCCGTACAGAAAAAGTACCGTACAGAAATAGATCCGTAATTGGAACTGCGCCTTATAAAAGGTGCGCCTTATACGTGGGTCAAATCAAAAGACCAATTAACTAAACCTGTTCAAGTGTTTGCCATCAATCTGCAGAGAAATGTATACATTTCTAATTAACAGCCTTCAGCAGAAGTTCCATCCATCCATCCATTATTACCACTTAACCCTTCCTAGGGTCGCGGGGGGAGGGGGGGAGAACATTTCGGGCCGCTGGGAAGATACACCAGGACAGGAAACAATCCATCACTGGACACACACTCACTCACACAGACACACACACTCTATATGGGGCAATTTGGAGCGTCCAAGTGACCTTGATCCATGTTTTTTGGACTTGTGGGAGGAAACCGGAGAATCCTGGAGGAAAAACCCATGTGGACACGAGGAGAATATGGAAAACTCCACCCAGATTGGGATTCGAACCGGGAAAGCCTAGCGCTGAGAGGAGAATAATGCTAACCACTAAGCCACCGTGCCGCCCTTATTGTTAAGTTAGGTAATTAAATCAATGTTTGTAAAGTTACACTATTTAATTGGATTGAAATGTATCTGGACAGCTTCATAGCCATTTTGCCAACAAGAAAAAAGGGGGTGTGGTAGCTCAGCGGTTCGGGTGTTGGGCTGTCAATCAGAAGGTTTAGGAGTGGGTTCAAATCCCAGGAACACTGAAGTTACCAGTGTGGGTCATTGAACAAGATGCTTAACCCTCATTGCTCCAGGGAGGCTGTGATTAACCCCGTGTTCTGACCCCAACACAAAGTTGGGATACAATGGGATAAGTCTGCTAAGCATCTCCAAATAATCTCCAATCACGTCTCTGCATTGTGAGACTCTACCCCAACCCGAGATCAAATCCAGGACCATGGACAGCGGCGCAGGCGCACATACCCATCATCATGTTACATTAGGTTATTTAGCAGCAACTTCTATCCAAAGTGACTTACGAGTACCCAAATATTTGATGGGGTCAGAACACAGGGTTATCCTCTACACCCAGGACAGGGCGCCAATCTATCACTGGGCACCAATCACTCACACAGACACCCTCTATATGGGGCAATTTGGAAAATTCAATTGACGTTTTTGGACTGTGGGAGGAACCAGACGGATACCGGAGATCATGGAAACTCCACCCAAGATTGGGATTCGAACCGGGAATACTGAGAGGAGGCTAACCCCTAAGCCATGCACATATATATATAGATATATATTATATATATATTATATAATATATATATATATATATATAATATATACACATATATATATATTACACATACAATTGATACACATACACACACATGCATACATATTAACATTCATTCATTCATTATCTCCTGCTTTATCCTCATATTAGGGGCGCGGTGGGTTTCCCCCATACCCCATCCAGGGGAGAACGTCAATCGGCGCTGGGCACACACACACTTTTACAGGGCGCCAATGGTCACGCTGGGCACACACTCACTCACACACACACACTACATGGGGCAATTTGGAGAATTCAATTGACTTGATCCATGTTTTTGGACTGTGGGAGGAAACCGGAGAACTAGGAGGAAAACCCACGTGGACACGGGGAGAATAGCAGTGGATATAAAACTCCACCCAGATGGGATTCGAACCGGGAAGGCGTGCTGAGAGTGCGAACGTGCTAAACACTAAGCCACCGTGCCGCACTACATATACATCATTTACATATTTTTCCCTCCTTTTAATGTGATCATAACCTTATTCAACCCCCACTGAAATAAAGTTTTTGGCCAGTTTGACATTGATTTGGATCATTTCAGTCATCTTATTTACAATTATATCAAAGAGGCACTTATAAATTAGACAATATAACATAAATTTTTGATGGAATAACCACAAATGTCTTTAAACTGGGGGTGTGCTCACATCATTACAGTTTTATTCAACCCCCTAGTGACATTACATTCAAACTTTGTTAAACTGGGAGTACAACATCCTGTCACCAATTAAAGTGCCAGCTTTCAAGCGTGAAGCATAAAGCTTGACAGCAAGTTCTAGCAGCGCCTTGGGTATCTTAGACCCATTTTTCATGTAGCCAAAGCCTCCAGCAGTCAAGCCATGGTTGCGCAAAAGAACTGCCAGATCAGGTCCCACAGGGTTCTCAATTGGATTTAAAGTATGGTGGTCAGGTGAAGGCTACAAAAGAATTTCCAAGTCCTTAAATATACCCATGGTAACACAGTGAAATGACTGTCATTATCAAGTTCGGAGAAAACATTGCACAACAGTGGACATTACCAAGAACACGTCTCCCAAGTCGCAAAATAGATGTGAGACAAGAATCATACTGGTCAGGGAGGCTGCCAGAGTACTGACAGCAACACTGAAGTAGCTGCACACGTTGAATTTCTGGCAAGTACTGGCTGTGCAGTAAAACATGCCCCAACAAATCTCCCCCCCCGCCTTCTTCATGTTTTTTGTCTGGCAAGGGGTAGGGTGTTGCAAGACGGAAGCCTTATCTTTCAAAGAAAACATAGCAAGCCCGGTTAAATTTTCCAAAAGACATTGAAATTTAGTCTCAAACGCTGTGGGAAAATGTGTTATGGTCCCAAAACCAAGGTTGAACTTTTTGGCATAATTCCAAAAGGTATATTTGGCGCATAAAAACAACACTGCTCTCTTGTTCTTTGAAAAGGGGGTGCACCATAGTTCTACAGTGAAGCATGGTGGTGACGCATCATGCAGTGGGCGCCTTATTTTCTTCAGCTGAAACTGGCCTTACAGGGTGACAGGAATTTTTTTCATTTCCTTAGCAACAGATTTTTCCAAATTACCTCAGTGTTGGCGCAAAACTTCGTCCTTTGTTAAATCTTCTTTCTGCCACGAAAAGGAACTTCCACTCTTTCAGCATTAACAATGAACTTGCACATGATCTAAATCTCCGAATGGCTTCCTCTTGGAATTATAAGATTAAGGCTTTGGAATGGCCCAGCAAGTCCAGTGTACCTGAATCCCATCGACATCTGTGGGGTGATCTGTGAAGAGGGCTGTGCACAGGAGATGCCCTCGCAATCTGTCAGATTGGATGCGGTTTTGCAAAGGAAGATTGGGCAAATATTGCTTACATCAAGATGTGCCACACTGATAGGCTCCTACCCAAAAAGACTGAGTGCTGTAATAAATAAAAAAGCCAAAGGTGCTGCAAACAAAGTATTAGTTTTTTTAAGGGTGTGGGGCATATTTATGCAACCAGGTTATTTTAAGTTTTTTATTTTTAAATATTTTTTTTAGCTGTAAAGGTTTCTGTTTGTTTTTCAATTGCATTATACAGGTTATAGATCACATTTAAATGTGGAAAAAGTTGTGAAATTATTTGTCTTTAGCTGTCATTTTTTTTATATCACAAAAAATGTGCAAAAAAAAACATGCATTTGAAAAAAAACAGGGGTGTGGGTAGACTTTTTATATCCACTGTATATATATATATATATATATATATATATATATATATATATATATATATATATATATATATACACACACATACACAGTGATACCTCGGTTCTCGAACATAATTCGTTCCATGAGGAACGGTCGAGAAACAAATTGTTCGGGAAACCGAAGCAATGAAACCCATAGGAAATAATAGAAACTGGATTAATTCGTTCCAAGCCCCAGAAAAAATGCCCCTAATGCCTATTTTCTGGCCTAATTTTTGTATATAATATGTAGAAAAAAAAAAAAAACATGAGTCTCAACAAGAAATAAGAAATAAAAAAGGGTATTTATTAAAAAAAAAAAAAAATTAAATGTACTGTACAGTAAATTGTGTTTTCATTTACTGTACCTGTACCAACCTTTATGGCAACCTTTAAAAAAAAAAAAGAGGGTAACTGCTCTTCGGGTGTTTTCTCTCTCCACAAAAAAAGCGTGACTCTCTCCACAAAAAAAAAAAAACGTGACTCTCTCTCTGCACTCACACTGATGACGCAAGCAAGGCGCGCTGGGCCGAATGAACGCCATTCGGCTTCAACTCGGCTCATCTCGGACGTTCGGATGTTCGAGTTCCAAATATTTGTTTTTTTCGGATTCCAAGACAAAATTTTCACGAATTTCCTGGTCGAATACCGATTTGGCAAAAAGTGGAAGGCGTTCGAGAAACCGAGGTAAAAAAAATCACTGTGTGTTTATATTATATATATATATATATATATATATATATATATATATATATATATATATATATATATAATATATATAACATATATATATATATACACACATATATATATAACATATATATATATATATATTATATATATATACCCAATATATATATATATTACATACATATATATACACATATATATACACATATATATACATATATACACACATATATATAATATATATAATATATATATATACATATATACCACACATATACATATATACACACACATATATATATATATACACATAATTATATATATATATACACATATATATATACAACACACACATATATATATATATATATATATATATATATATATATATATATATATAATACACACACATATATATACACACACACATACACAATACATACATATATATATATATGTCACGAATATCTGTAGTCCCCCAGAGGTGAGCGGCTCCGCCGGGAAAATCGCGGACGCCGCTCGCGCATAATGAGCATCTCCCGGGATCCGGCGACGCGTAGACCACAGCGTCCGCCGGTCTAGACGGAGGGAGGGGACGCTCCCAACGAATGTGACCTGCGCGGAACACCCCGCGCAGCGACACACCGTGGCAGAAATGCGGGAAGGAAAGGGGCAACTGGAACACCGGGATAAAAAAACAAAAAAAAAAAAAAACTGAATTTATTAAAAAAAAAGTGGTGCCGAAGCAACCAACATAACGGGGATAAACGAACAAAACGTAACGTTGGGTAGGATAACCACAAACCAAAGACGTGCTCAGACTTACGGGAAAAAAAAGACTAAATAGAAAACCCCAACTAAACACGTGACAAACCCAACCAATCACCCAAGTGAGATAATGAGAACCGAAAACGAGGGGACAGGTGCCGCAGGTGCTCGTTACAATATACATACATATATATATATATATATATATATATATATATATATATATATATATATATATATATATATATATATATACACACACACACACACACACATACACATACATATATATATATAGTAGCATTAAAACTATACCTTTAAACATTTATATTTCTTATAAAACTCACTCTGAAATTTCCCTAAAGGACTTTTGGCCGCGCCGTTACGATTAGCTGCTACTGATTGTGTTGCTGCACTGCAGGCTGGTTGAACACATTCTGATGAGTGCTTTCAGACAATATCTTCATCTCTCTCAGCTCTTCCTCCTCTTTTCCTGCCAGGTCTCCTGCTGTCATGCTTTAACAGTTCGTTAAGCCATCTGCAAAACCTTTGATCTCTTCTCATCCATACAGCACCATGTGTCTCAGGGCTGCTCAGCACCAGCGTGTGTACATATTAGAATTTTGAGAAGCTCTTCTCTACGGCTCGGGGCGGTAAAGCGCCGTCAGTGCTGCTATTACAGTCTATTTGCCGGAATGATTTCAACAGAGCCGGCATGTTCTCCTCTCAGCACTGCGGATTCCCGGTTCGAATCCCGAACTGGCTGGAGTTTGCATGTTCTCCCCGTGTCTGTGTGGGTTTCCTCCGGGTTTCCTCCCACAGTCCAAAAACATGGATCAAGTCAATTTAAATCTCCAAATTGCCCCATATAGAGTGTGTCTGTGTGAGTGAGTGTGTGTCCAGTGATAGATTAGTGTCCTGTCCTGGGTGTATCTGCCCAGCGCCCGAAACGTCCCCCCCCCCCCCCCGACCCTAATAGAGGATAAAGTAGAAGATAATGGACAGATGGATGTCACTAACAGGGGCACGATGGCTTAGTGGTTAGCATGTTCTCCTCTCAGCTCTAGGGATTCCCGGTTCGAATCCCAAACTGGGTGAAGTTTCCATGTTCTCCCCATGTCCGCGTGGGTTTCCTCTGGGTTCTCCGGTTTCCTCCCACAGTCCAAAAACATGAATCAAGGTCAATTGAATGCTCCAAATTGCCCCATATACTGTAGAGTGTGTCTGTGTGAGTCCAGTGATAGATTGGTACCCTGTCCTGGGTGTACCTGCCCAGCGCCCGAAACGTTCTCTCTCTCCCCACCGCACGACCCTAGTAGAAGGTTTATATATTTTATATATATATATATATATATATATAAAAATAAATAAATAAATAAATAAATAAATAAATAAAGGTGGCACGGTGGTTTAGGTGGGTTAGCATGTTCTCCTCTCAGCACTAGGGATTCCCGGTTTGAATCCCCATCTGGGTGGAGTTTACATGTTCTCCCCGTGTCCGCGTGGGTTTCCTCTGGGTTCTCCGGTTTCCTCCCACAGTCCAAAAACATGGATCGAGTCAATTGAGTTCTCCAAATTGCCCCATATAGAGTGTGTCTGTGTGAGTGTGTGCCCAGTGATAGATTGGAGTCCTGTCCTGGGTCTATCTGCCCAGCGCCTGAAATGTTCTCCCCTGGATGGGCATGGGGAACCCCGCCCCCCCCACCCGCGACCCTAATAGAGGATGAAGCGGAAGATAATGGATGGATGGTGTACATTTAACAGTGTGCTGCAGTGCACAGTGAGTGTTGGTACAATAGAGGAAGCTGAATGGAGTTAAAGTGAGTGAGTTAAAATAATGGTTTCGATTAGTCAACTAAATTAGTCAACAGATTCATCGGTGAGAGAGGGTCATTAGTTGCGGCCTCACTGAGGTCTTAAGCCTGCGCTGGGTTCCGCTTCAGAGCATTTCCTCCAGTCAGCCTGGCTTAATGTACGAGGCTGTGGAGCCCATCTGACTCGTCTTCATTAGAACGCCTTCTGACAAATCACAGCTGCACCCCCCCCCCAAAAGATGTTCATTAATGCCTCAAGGATCATTTAATAAAAACAATAAGGTATATGAGGAAGGACGTCGAGAATTCTAAAGCTAAATTAATTAATAGCTCATTACTTTACAAATTTTAATTACCCCCCCACCCGCTGGTTTCTTATTTACACTGATTGTAGCCTTGTACATAAAGACTAGAAGCAGCCATCACGGCATCCATCCATCCATCATCATCAGCTTCATCCTCTATTAGGGTTCCAGGGATGGGGGACGGGGGTATGGGGTAGTTCCCCATGCCCATCCAGGGGAGAACGTTTAGGGCGCTGGGCAGATACACCCAGGACAGGACACCAATTTATTACTGGGCACACACTCACTCACACAGACACACACACTCTATATGGGGCAATTTGGAGAATTCAATTCATCTTGATAGATGTTTTTGGACTGTGGGAGGAAAACTGAGAACCTGGAGGAAACCCACGAGGACACGGGAAAGACATGGAAACTCCACCCAGATGGGGATTCGAACTGGGAATCCCCAACACTGAGAGGAGAACATGCTAACCACTAAAGCACCGTGCCGCCCCTCACACACATTATATAGGGGCAATTTAGAGCGTTCAATTGACCTTGATCCATGTTTTTGGACTGTGGGAGGAAACCGGAGAACCCGGAGGAAACCCACGCGGACACGTGGAGAACATGGAAACTCCACCCAGATTGTGATTCGAACCGGGAATCCCTAGCGCTGAGAGGAGAACATGCCAACCACTAAGCCACCGTGCCATAAGACACACATATATTCATTATCTTCCGCTTTATCCTCTATTAGGGTCGCGGGGGGGTTCTCCATACCCATCCAGGGGAGAACGGTTCGGGCACTGGGCAGATACACCCAGGACAGGGTGCCAATCCATCGCTGGGCACACACTCGCACAGACAAACACACACTCTATATGGGGCAATTTGGAGAATTCAATTGACCTCGATCCATGTTTTTGGACTGGGATTGGGATTCAAACCTGGAGTCCCCAGCGCTGAGAGGAGAACATGCTAACCACTAAACCACCGTGACACCCCTCACACACATAATATAGGGTCAATTTAGAGCGTTCAAATTGACTTTGATCCAGGTTTTTGGACTGTGGGAGGAAACCGGAGAACCCGGAGGAAACCCACGCGGACACGGGGAGAACATGGAAACTCCACCCAGATTGGGGATTCGAGCCGGGAATTCCTAGTGCTGAGAGGAGAACATGCTAACCACTAAGCCACCGTGCCATAAGACACACATATATTCATTATCTTCTGCTTTATCCTCTATTAGGGTCGCGGGGGGGTTCTCCATACCCATCCAGGGGAGAACGTTTCGGGCGCTGGGCAGATACACCCAGGACAGGGCGCCAATCCATCGCTGGGCACACACTCACACAGACGAACACACACTCTATATGGGGCAATTTGGAGAACTCAATTGACCTCGATCCATGTTTTTGGAATGGGATTGAGATTCAAACCTGGAGTCCCTAGCGCTGAGAGGAGAACATGCAAACCACCAAGCCACCGTGCCGCCTTTAATCAGCATTGAAATGATATTCAGTGTCAGAACAGAACGGTGTGTTTACACCTAGATTGGGATTCGAACCGGGAATTCCTAGTGCTGAGAGGAGAACATGCAAACCACTAAGCCACCGTGCCGCCCCTCACACACACTATATGGGGCAATTAAGAGCATTCAATTGACCTTGATCCATGTTTTTGGACTGTGGGAGGAAACCGGAGAACCCGGAGGAAACCCACGCGGACACGGGGAGAACATGGAAACTCCACCCAGATTGGGATTCGAACCGGGAATCCCTAGTGCTGAGAGGAGAACATGCCAACCACTAAACCACCGTGCCATAAGACACACATATATTCATTATCTTCCGCTTTATCCTCTATTAGGGTCGCGGGGGGGTTCCCCATGCCCATCCATGGGAGAACGTTTCAGGTGCTGGGCAGATACACCCAGGACAGGGCGCCAATCCATCTCTGGGCACACACTCACTCTATATGGGGCAATTTGGAGAATTCAATTGACCTCGATCCAAGTTTTTGGACTGGGATTGGGATTCAAACCTGGAGTCCCCAGCGCTGAGAGGAGAACATGCCAACCACCAAGCCACCGTGCCGCCTTTAATCAGCATTGAAATGATATTCAGTGTCAGAACAGAACGGTGTGTTTACAGTAACATGATGACACAGTGATGAATGAGCTCGCTGGAGATTCCAGCTAAATGTCATGGAGATTACAGATCATCATCAGTCACCGTCACCCAGCAACCCTGCACAACTGAGAACACACCTGTTTAACCAAAACAGACCCAACACAGCTTTACTAACGAACAGACTTACTAACGAACAGACTTAATTACACTTTAATTAGACTAGTAAAGAGAAAGCAACAACAATGAGGACCAGTTTAAACATGCCTTCTTTATGCTCCACTTATTCTCCATGTTCTCAGTTCCACTTCCTCTAAGGATGGACTTTGTAGTTCTACATTTCCAGACTGTAGTTCATCTGTTTTTGTTCTGCAGTACATACTGTGTACGTCTTTACTCTGTTCTAAAGGTCAGAACCCCAATAGTAGCATCACAGAGCAGGGGTTATTTGGTGGGTGCATTATTCCTATCTAGGGGTGTCTTCAACTAAGGATTTTCATAGTCGAATCTGATTCGTCAGATTTTCCTTATAGTCGACTAATAGTCGAATCAGTTAAAATTTCACCACAAGATGGCGCTATAAGCGTGGTTTTTTTAAAAAGATTTTTTTTTTATATTTTACTTCTTTTTCTAGAGCACCGTAAATGGGATCCCCGTTCTGGACTTTTTCCACTTCAAAAGGAAAAACCTAAAAACCTTGAAATTAGGATGATTTTATTTGACAAAAGGCTATATATATATAAACGAAAACAAAGACATTTCATGTAAAAACTAATGCTTAGCAGCAGCCATGGGCGCCCCCATGTGGTCAAAATGGTACATTCGACTATGAGGTTCATAGTCGGCTACGGTTCTCCGAATCGAATCTTGGAATCAGCGAATATTGCAGCTCACCCCTAGTCCTATCCCAGCAGTGACACTAAAACCCCCTCACCAAATCAAATACCTGCCCTTATTCTCCATGTTCTCAGTTCCACGTCCTATAAAGATGGACTTTGAAGTTCTACAATTCCAGACTGTAGTTCATCTGTGTGCATTCTGCAGTACATACTGTGTACGTCTTTACTCTGTTCTAAAGGTCAGAACCCCAATAGTAGCACCACAGAGACGGGTTATTTGGTTGAGGCATTAGTCCTATCCCAGCAGTGACAGTAAAACCCCCTCACTGCATCAGTGTCACTGCAGAACTGACAAACAATCCACCACCCAAATGATACCTGCACTTATTCTCCATGTTCTCTGTTCCACTTCCTGTAAGGATGGACTTTGTAGTTCTACATTTCCAGACTGTAGTTCATCTGTTTGTGTTCTGCAGTACTTACTGTGTACGTCTTTAATCTGTCTGTTTAATCTTTAATATGTGGTTGGGGCATTAGTCCTATCCCAGCAGTATCACTGAGGTGGAGAAATGAAACTTCACTAAAAACCCCTCACTGCATCAGTGTCACTGCAGAACTGACAAACAATCCACCACCCAAATTACACCTGTTCTGTGATGGTGCTGACCAACAGAGAACAGAGAACCAACAGGACATTGTCAGAAATTTTTAATTACTTGCACATAATAAGAGTCGGGTGGCACGGTGGTTTAGTGGTTGGCATGTTCGCCTCTCAGCGCTAGGGATTCCAGGTTTGAATCCAAATCTGGGTGGAGTTTCCATGTTCTCTCCGTGTCCACGTGGGTTTCCTTTGGGTTCTCCGGTTTCCTCCCACAGTCCAAAATCATGGATCAAGGTCAACTGAGTTCTCCAAATTGCCCCATATAGTGTGTGTGTGTGTGTGTGTGTGTGAGTGAGTGTGTGTCCAGTGATAGATTGGCAACCTGTCCTTGTTGTATCTGCCCAGCGCCCGAAACGTTCTCCCCTGGTGGGTATGGAGAACCCCCCCCCCCCCCCCACGACCCTAATAGAGGATAAAGCAGAAGATGATGGATGGAGGACTCCCCCGCTGTGCTCAGCAGTCACTGTGAGTTGGGGTGTTGTGTTACAGAGTGGAGGTGAAGCAGTGGTTACCAGTCTGGAGGTTGCAGGTTCGATTGTTTAAATTTTAGTGCTGCTTTTCTGTCATTGCAGGGCCAATAACTCAGACATGGTCGGAGAACACGATGTAATGTGTGCGACACAAAGTCAAGCTCAAGGTTCTATCTGTGAGGTCATCAAAGATCAAAACTTTGAGTTCATGTTGACTATAAACGATGCCTCTCGCTTCCAACAGTGAGTCACTCGGCACTCCCACACTGCAGCTAAAAACAACCCCAAATTTAAATAAACTGTCGATAGTTGGCAAAAATTGACGGATCCTGCAGCTTCAGATGACACCGTGGTCAACCAACGTTCCAGTACAATAAACCAGAGGGATCTCACAGCAGCTGGAGAACCAGAATATACTCGCCGAGTGATGAGTTCTTTGTAAGCACTTAAATGTGATGCCTATGTTCCCCATGCCCATCCAGGGGAGAACGTTTCGGGCGTTGGGCAGATACACCCAGGACAGGAAGCCAATCTATCACTGGGCACACACACTCACACAGACACACTCTATATGGGGCAATTTGGAGAACTCAATTGACTTGATCCATGTTTTTAGACTGTGGGAGGAAACCGAAGAAACCAGAGAACCCGGAGGAAACCCACGTGGACACAGGGAGAACATGGAAACTCCACCCAGATTGTGATTTTAACCGGGAATCCCTAGTGCTGAGAGGAGAACATGCTAACCACTAAGCCACCGTGCCGCCCTATATATATATATTCATTAATTCATTATCTTCTGCTTTATCCTCTATTAGGGTCGCGGTGGGGTTCTCCATGTCCATCCAGGGGAGAACGTCTCGGACGCTGGGCAGATACACCCAGGACAGGGCGCCAATCTATCACTGGGCACACACTCACTCACACAGACACACTCTATATGGGGCAATTTGGAGCATTCGATCGACTTGATTCATGTTTTTGGACTGTAAGAGGAAACCGGAGAACCCGGAGGAAACCCACGTGGACACAGGGTGAACATGGAAACTCCACCCAGATTGGGATTCGAACCGGGAATCCCTAGCACAGGAAAAAAAAGATTTTTATTATTACCAAATACGATGGTTTAGTGGTTAGCATGTTCTCCTCTCATCGCTGGGGATTTCCAGTTCGAATCCCAATCTGGGTGGAGTTTCCATGTTCTCCCCGTGTCCGCGTGGGTTTCCTCCGGGTTCTCCGGTTTCCTCCCACAGTCCAAAAACATGGATTCAAGTTCAAGGAAAATTGAATTCTCCAAATTGCCCCATATAGTGTGCGAGTGAGTGAGTGTGTACCCAGTGATAGATTGGTGTCCTGTCCTGGGTGTATCTGCCCAGCGCCCGAAACGTTCTCCCCTGGACGGGCATTTGAAACTTCCCCGCCCCCATCACTGGACACACACTCACTCACACACACACTCTATATGGGGCAATTTGGAGAACTCAATTGACATGATCCATGTTTTTGGACTGTGGGAGGAAACCAGAGAACCTGGAGGAAACCCACGCGGACACGGGGAGAACATGGAAACTCCACCCAGATGGGGATTCGAACCTGAATCCCCAGCGATGAGAGGAGAACATGCTAACCACTAAACCACCGTGCCGCCTATATATATATATATATATATAAACGTTCTACTAGGGTCATGCGGTGGGGGGAGAGAGAACGTTTCGGGCGCTGGGCAGGTACACCCAGGACAGGGTACCAATCTACCACTGGACACACACTCACTCACACAGACACACTCTACAGTATATGGGGCAATTTGGAGCATTCAATTGTCCTTGATCCATATTTTTGGACTGTGGGAGGAAACCGGAGAACCCAGAGGAAACCCACACGGACACGGGGAGAACATGGAAACTCCACCCAGATTGGGATTCGAACCGGGAATCACTAGAGCTGAGAGGAAAACATGCTAACCACTAAGCCACCGACGCCTGGCATAATAATAGAAAATGTTCTCTCTGTTTGACGACTTCATGTGAATTTAGAACAGTGTAACGTCCTCAGAGCTTTGTGGAGAACCACAACGTACCGTTCTTCACGCTCTCCTTCGTATCCGTGACGGCCATGTGACCGAACGACGGTTTCTTCTTCAACCTTCTGTTTTGTTACACGCTGGCTTTGCTCCCACAATGCATCACGAGGCCGCAGGGCGGCTCATTAAAACGGGAACATCGGTCAGCGGTCCGGAACCCGAACATGGCCGGACATCCCCCCTGTATTCAGAGACTGCAGATCACTGAGAGAGCGCCTGAGACCAAACACTGCTTCTGTGTGATCTTTAAATGTTTTAGAATTAATCCGATCCGTATCTGCACAGCACCCTGGGTTCTCCGGGTCCAGGTTCTACGGTTTCATCCCACAGTCCAAAAACATGGATCAAGGTCAACTGAGTTCTCCAAATTGCCCCATATAGAGAGTGTCTGTGTGAGTGAGTGAGTGTGTGTCCAGTGATAGATTGGCGTCCTGTCCTGGGTGTATCTGCCCAGCGCCCAAAATGTTCTCCCCTGGATGGGCATGGGGAACCCCCCCTCCCCCCCGCGACCCTAGTAGAGGATAAAGCTGAAGATGTCACAAACAGGGGCAGCACTTTGGTTTAGTGGTTAGCATGTTCTCCTCTCAGTGCTAGGGATTCCCGGTTCGAATCCCAATCTGGGTGGAGTTTCCATGTTCTACCCGTGTCCGCGTGGGTTTCCTCCGGGTTCTTCGGTTTCTTCCCACAGTCCAAAAACATGGATCAAGGTCAATTGAATTCTCCAGATAGCCCCAGTGTGTATGTGTGCATGTCTGTGTGAGCCCAGTGATAGATTGGTGCTCTGTCCTGGGTGTATCTGCCCAGCGCCCCAAACGTTCTCCCCTGGATGGGCATGGGGAACCCCACCCAAGACCCTAATAGAGGATAAAGCGGAAGATAATGAATGAATGAATGAACTCTCCAAATTGCCCCATATAGAGGGTGTGTGTGTGAGTGAGTGTGTGTCCAGTGATAGATTGGTGTCCTGTCCTGGGTGTATCTGCCTGAAACTTTGTCCCCTGGATGGACATGAGGAACCCCCCCCCCCCCCCCCCCCACCCGAGACCCTAATAAAGGATAAAGTGGAAGATAATGAATGAATGAATGAATAAATGTGTCCGATGGTTAAATCAGCAGGGGTAATAATCTGTTCTTGTACCAGCAATGACCTCAGACAACTGAACACCCCCCACCCCCCGCCCCCCCGCCCCCCCCCCCCGCCTCCGTGCTGTAATCTCACGTTCCCTTGTGCTGTCCTTCTTCAGCTGAAGTATCACTTGTTTCCCCACTTGTGTGGTAATGAGGGTGATGAATATTCATAAAGCAGCCAAGTTGCCAATATGTTGTTCCAAATTCCTATGAAATACTGTGTGTGTGTGTGTGTGTGTGTGTGTGTGTGTGGTGTGTGTGTGTGTGTGAGATGCAGTCTTCTGAGAGCTCAGCTGGAAAAGAAGCCGAGGTGTCTGCAGGTGTGTCCTTATGTAGAACAAATCCCATATGGAGATGATTCGAGTTCATCAGTCTGATTAAGCCGTCATTTCTTGTTCAGCACATCATGTGACGGTGATGATGATGCCTTTCCTCCAGGTTCCCCGGTTACCGGATTCAGGGTGAAGTGGCTGCTCTAAATTGCCCCATCGAAATTGTAAATTGCTCCCTATATAGTGTGAGCGTGTGTCCAGCAATGGATTGGCGCCCTGTCCTGGGTGTATCTGCCCTGCGGGCAAAATGTTCTCCCCTACAGTAGAAGGGCGCCACCTACCCTCCCCCCCACCCCCCAAGTCCAAAGGGGGGTGAGAGTGTGCAATATAAAGATTGTTTTCAATTAAATACTGTAGTAAACCTGTTTAAGCAATATGTTTTTTGCCACTAGAGGGAGCACATCTGATGACTCACACTAATTGCAGTGTTTAATGAACACAATGTACATCCATTATCTTCCACTTTATGGTGGAGGAGGTGGTGGAGGTTCCTCAGGCCCATCCAGGGGAGTGTGAGGAGGAAACCGGAGAAGGGGCGGGGCGGAGGACAAGAAAGGGCGCCAATCTATCACTGGACACACACTCACTCTATATGGGGCAATTTGGAGAACTCAATTGACTCGATCCATGTTTTTGGACTGTGGGAGGAAACCAGAGAACCCGGAGGAAACCCATGTGGACATGGGGAGAACATGGAGACTCCACCCAGATTTGGATTCAAACCTGGAATCCCTAGCGCTGAGAGGAGAACATGCCAACCACTAAACCACCATGCCGTACAACACGCATATATCCATTATCTTCCTCTTTAAGGCTCATTTATGCTCAACGTTAAATACGGAGACGGATACGGACGGAGCCTTTTGTCCGTACTCTGCGTTCATTTCGTACGTAATTTGCACGTTTTCTGAAAGTTTGCGGATGCAGACAGGACGGAGCAATACCACTGGAAACCGTGGGGGCAGTGCATGATGCGACCACTTCCATATGTACACGAAGGAGAAGAAAAACATGGCGGAACTTTTTGAAGACCGGTTATACGAGTGTGTGCGCAGTTTGAATCATTTATATGATGTTACTTCGCCGGGGCTCAGGAACAAACAGTTGTTACAAAGCAAAGCAAGTTATCGAATGCCCTGGCAGACATCCCAAAGTATTGGAAATGACGTTCGTCATCAATTTCCCTCATTGGGCGGACAAGTGAATAAAATTCTCCATCCAAATGTCGCGACCTGTTCTGTGGCCTCACAGACCACCGCCTCTAGAACGCTGCCTTTTTGTCGTTTTTGCAGTATGTACAAAATCAGAAGTTCCTCCGCCGTCGCCATGTTTGATTTTTACTCTAAACTGCCCTCTAATGGATGTAGTGTTCAACAACCATATCAACGGAGCTGACGCAAGGAAGTAGGTGGGCAGTAACTGTTATATCGCATGAAGCACACGCACACATTTCCATACGCAGAGGGAGTATAAATGAGGCTTTATCCTGTATTAGCGTCGCGGGGGGGGGGGGGGGGGGGGGAGAACATCTAGGGGAGAACGTTTCGGGCGCTGGGCAGATACACCCAGGACAGGGTGCCAATCTATCACTGGAAACACACTCACACACACACACACACTATATGGGGCAATTTGGAGAACTCAATTGACTTGATCCATGTTTTTGGACTGTGGGAGGAAACCGGAGAACCCGGAGGAAACCTACGTGGACATGGGGAGAACATGGAAACTCCACCCAGATTGGGATTTGAACCGGGAATCCCTAGCACAGGAAAAAAAAGATTTTTATTAATACCAAATACATTGGTTTAGTGGTTAGCATGTTCTCCTCTCATTGCTAGGGATTTCCAGTTCGAATCCCAATCTGGGTTTCCATGTTCTCCCCGTGTCCACATGGGTTTCCTCCGGGTTCTCCGGTTTCCTCCCACAGTCCAAACACATGGATTCAAGTTCAAGGAAAACTGAATTCTCCAAATTGCCCCATATAGAGTGTGCCTGTGTGAGTGAGTGTGTGTCCAGTGATAGATTGGCGCACTGTCCTGGGTGTATCTGCCCAGCACCCAAAACGTTCTCCCCTGGATGGGTATGGGGAACCCCCCCCCGCGACCCTAATAGAGGTTAAAGCAGAAGATAATGAATATATGTGTGTCTTATGGCACGGTGGCTTAGTGGTTAGCATGTTCTCCTCTCAGCACTAGTGATTCCCGGTTCAAATCCCAATCTGGGTGGAGTTTCCATGTTCTCCCCCCGTGTCCGCGTGGGTTTCCTCCGGGTTCTCCGGTTTCCTCCCACAGTCCAAAAACATGGATTCAAGTTCAAGGAAAACTGAATTCTCCAAATTGCCCCATATAGTGTGTGAGTGAGTGAGTGTGTGCCCAGTGATAGATTGGCGCCCTGTCCTGGGTGTATCTGCCCAGCGCCCGAAACGTTCTCCCCTGGATGGACATGGGGAATCCCTCCACGACCCTAATAGAGGATAAAGCGGAAGATAATGAATATGTGTGTCTTATGGCACGGTGGTTTAGTGGTTGGCATGTTCTCCTCTCAGCACTAGGGATTCCCGGTTCGAATCCCAATCTGATTGGAGTTTCCATGTTCTTCCCTGGACGGGCATGTGGAACTACCCCCCCACCCCCCCTGACAAGAGGCTCAACATAAGACAGTATTTAGCTAAACGCCTCGTTTGCTGTCAGTTCTGAGCGGTCATCTCGTTAGTGACGAGCTTTCTCTGACATTTGAGCTCCATTTCACAAATGAGTCTGCAGATGACCATCTCACAGCGCTTAATCTTTCAGAAGTGTCAGCGGCGCGCGGTGGAATCCCGCAGAACGTTCTCAGCCGTCTCCCCGAGGTTCGGCTTCGTCTCCCCGTCCCGTTCATCTCACTCAGCAAGCGCTCCACGGCGGCGTGGAGAACCCGAGCGCCCGCGTTTTACTGCCAACGCTCGGCAAAACACTATTTACACTATTTATGACACCTGCAGGGAACGTCTTCTTTCCCTGAATATTAGGCTGCGACGTGGTTAGTGGAACCTAATGCGCCCCATTTCGGGGTTCTTTACAGAGGTTTGAAAAGAGGGGGTAAATGTGTTCTTATCATCTGCACTGCTGCACCCCAGACAGGAAACACAGCAAGCTTAAACAAAGACAACATAGAACAGACAGAATGCATCCAGCCATTATCTTCCGCTTTATCCTCTATTAGGGTCGCGGGGGGGGGGGGGGGGGAGGGGGGGTTCCCCATGTCCATCCAGGGGAGAACGTTTCGGGCGCTGGACAGATACACCCAGGACAGGGCGCCAATCTATCGCTGGGTACACACTCACTCACACAGACACACTGTATATGGGGCAATTTGGAGAATTCAATTTACCTTGGTCTATGTTTTTGGACTGCGGGAGGAAACCGGAGAACCCGGAGGAAACCCACGCAGACACGGGGAGAACATGGAAACTCCACCCAGATGGGGATTCGAACCGGGAGTCCCTAGTGCTGAGAGGAGAACATGCTAAACACTAAGCCAAACACGCATATATCCATTTTCTTCCACTTTATCCTCTATTAGGGTCGCGGTGGGGGGGGGGGGTTCCCCATGTCCATCCAGGGGAGAACGTCTCGGGCGCTGGGCAGATAGACCCAAGACAGGGCGCCAATCTATCGCTGGACACACACTCACTCACTACACACAGACACACTCTATATGGGGCAATTTGGAGTATTCGATTTACCTTGGTCTATGTTTTTGGACTGCGGGAGGAAACCGGAGAACCCAGAGTAAGCCCACACAGTGGTTAGCACGTTCGAGTTTCCATGTTCTCCCCGTGTCTAAGCCACCATGCCGCCCCAAGCATGTCCGTGTGGGTTTCCTCCAGGTTCTCCCAGCAGCACCACAAATCAGACATCTCATCATATACACGAGAACGCAGAGAACGTAGGGATCACAGGGAATGCAGGGAACGTATGGATCGCTGAGAACGCAGGGATCGCAGGGATCGCAGGGATCGCAGAGAACGCAGAGATCGCAGACAACGCAGGGATTGCAAGTATCGCAGAGAACGCAGGGACCGCAGATAACGCAGGGACCGCAGAGATCGCAGGGAACGCAGGGAACTTAGAGAACGCAGGGACCGCAGATAACGCAGGGACCGCAGGAAACTTGGAGAAGGCAGGGAACGCAGAGAACGCAGGCGGCCATTTGCGACCTCAATCCATATCTCATTTTCATCTCCTCATGCAACTAATTTAATCTGCTCTGGATTTCCACCAACAATCACCTCAGACACCAACCTCCCATCAGAACCTCCCATCAGAACCTCCCATCTGAACCTCCCATCAGAACCTCCCATCAGAACCTCCCATCAGAACCTCCCATCTGAACCTCCCATCTGAACCTCCTGATCCATCAGCTCCCTCAGCTCCTTTTACTCCCTCCCTCTCCTTTACTCCCTCCTTTACTCCCTCCCTCTCCTTTACTCCCTCCCTCTCCTTTACTCCCTCCTTTACTCCCTCCCTCTCCTTTACTCCCTCCCTCTCCTTTACTCCCTCCCTCTCCTTTACTCCCTCCCTCTCCTTTACTCCCTCCCTCTCCTTTACTCCCTCCTTTTACTCCCTCCCTCTCCTTTACTCCCTCCTTTACTCCCTCCCTCTCCTTTACTCCCTCCCTCTCCTTTACTCCCTCCCTCTCCTTTACTCCCCTCTTTACTCCCTCCCTCTCCTTTACTCTTTACTCTCCTCTCTCTTTTAACTCCCTCCTCTTACTCCCTCCCTCTCCTCTTCTCCCTCCTCCTCTCCTTTACTCCCTCCCTCTCCTTTACTCTCTCCTTTACTCCCTCCCTCTCCTTTACTCCCTTTCTCCTCTCCTTTACTCCCTCCTTTACTCCTCTCCCTCTCCTTTACTCCCCCCTCTTCCTTCCTTACTCCCCCTCTCTTTTTCTCCCTCCCTCTCCTTTACTCTCCTCCCTCTCCCTTTCCCCTCCTTTACTCCCCCCCCTCTCCTTTACTCCCCTCCCCTCTTTTTCTCCCCCTCCCTCTCCTTTACTCCCTCCTTTCTCCCTCCCTCTCCTTTACTCTCCTCTCCTCTCCTTTACCTCCCTCCCTCTCCTTTCTCCCTCTTCCCTTCCTCCTATCCCTCCCTCCTCCTCTCTCCTCTCCCTCTTCTCCTTCCTCCCTCCTCTCTCTCTTTACTCCCTCCTTTACTCCTCCCTCTCCTTCCTCTCCCCTCCTCTCCTTTACTCCCCCCTCTTCTTCCTCCCCCTTTCCTCTCCCTCTTCCTCCTTTACTCCCCCCTCTCCTTTACTCCCTCCTCCTCCCTCCTTTCCCCTCTCCCTCCTCTCTCCCCCTCTTACTTCCCTCCTTTCTCCCCTCCTCTCCTCTTTACTCCTTTTCCTTTACTCCTCCTCCTTTCTCCCCCCTCCTCCTTCTCCTCTCTCCTCTCCCTCCTTTACTCCCTCTCTCCTTCTACTTTCCTCCCTTTCTCTCTCCTCCCCTCCTCTCCTTCCCTCCTCCTTCCCTCCTTTTCCTCCTCTCCTTCTCCCTCCCTCTCCTTTTTCCCTCTCCCTCCCTCTCTCTCCTTTACTCCCTCCCTCTCCTTTACTCCCTCCCTCTCCTTTACTCCCTCCCTCCCTCTCTTTACTCCCTCTCCTCCTCTCCTCCTCTCTCCCTCCTTACCTCCTCCCTTCCTTTTTTCCCTCCCTCCTCTCCCTTCTCCTTTACTCCCTCCTCCTTTACTTCTCTTCTCTCCTTCCTCCCCCTCCTCTCTCTTTACTCCCTCCCTCCCTTTACTCCCTCCCTCTCCTTTACTCCTCTCCTTTACTCCCCTCTCCTTTTTCCTCCCTCTCCTTCTCTCTCCTCTCTCCTCTCTCCTCCCTCCCCTCCCTCTCCTTTACCCCCCTCTCTCTCTACTTCCCCCTCCTTTACTCCCTCCTCTCCTTTACTCCCTCCCTCTCCTTTACTCCCTCCTTTACTCCCTCCCTCTCCTTTACTCCCTCCCTCTCCTTTACTCCCTCCTTTACTCCCTCCCTCTCCTTTCTCTCTCTCTCCTTCTCTCTTCCTCTCTCCTTCTCCTCCTCTCCTTTCCTCTTTCTCTCTCCCCCTCTCCTTTACTCCTCCTTTCTCTCTTTTTCTCCCTCCCTCTCCTTTACTCCCTCCCTCTCCTTTACTCCCTCCCTCTCCTTTACTCCCTCCCTCTCTTTTACTCCCTCCCTTTTACTCCCTCCCTCCCTTTTACTCCCTCCCTCCCTTTTACTCCCCCCCTCCCTTTTACTCCCTCTTCAGCACACACACAGTTTAAAAGACTGTTACAGTTGTTTGTATGTCCGTAGTTTATTTTTAAAGCAGTCTTCAGGGTTCTACTTTCCTCTCCTTTCCTTCATCACTCTCCCGCAGACGTGACCTCTAATGAGATAAGAGAGGACTCATAATCCGCTGCATCTTCCTAAACACTGAAGATACAAACTTCAGTCTATTTTCTTACCCTTACAATTAACAATTAAACTTTCTGTGGAGAGGTCAGATAAAGAATTTCACTGCTGGCTGTACCATGTATATCTACGCATGTGACGAATAAACCTGATTCTGATTCTGATTCTGACAAACTACTTCACTGCAATGCAAAGTCTCCAAAACATCCATCCATTATCTTCCACTTTAACCTCCATTAGGGTCGCAAGGGGGGGGGGGTTCCCCATGTCCATCCAGGGGAGAACGTCTCGGGCTCTGGGCAGATACACCCAGGACAGGACACCAATCTATCACTGGACACACACTCACTCACACAGACACACTCTATATGGGGCAATTTGGACAATTCAACTGACCTTGATCCATGTTTTTGGACTGTGGGAGGAAACCAGCGAACCCGGAGGAAACCCACGCGGACACGGGGAGAACATGGAAACGCCAACCAGATGGGGATTCGAACCGGGAATCCCTAGTGCTGAGAGGAGAACATGCTAACTAACCAATAAGCCGTGCCGGCCCAGTCTTAAATATATATTCAATAAAAACAAGTTTGGGGTGGCACGGTGGCTTAGTGTTTAACATGTTCTCCTCTCAGCACTAGGGATTCTTAGTTCGAATCCCCATCTGGGTGGAGTTTCCATGTTCTCCCCATGTCTGCGTGGGTTTCCTCCGGGTTCTCCGGTTTCCTCCCAGTCCAAAAAACATGGATCAAGGTGAATTCAATGCTCCAAATTGCCCCATATAGAGTGTGTGAATGTGTGTCCAGTGATAGATTGCCGCCCTGTCCTGGGTCTATCTGCCCAGCGCCCGAAACATTCTCCCCTGGATGGGCATGGGGAACCCCACCGCGACCCTAATAGAGGATAAAGCGGAAGATGATGGATGGATGGAAAAGCAGAGCCACAAAACAGATAAATAGAGTGAAACCCGATGCGAGTGTTTGGGACCTGCATGTGGATCGACACATTGATGTTCTATATTAACGCGACGCGGTTCTCTCGAGGCAGTAAAAGGTGGCGCTACATTTTTGCCGGGTCTTTTTATTGGCTTCGATTCTGCAAATGAACCACATTTCCAGCTGCTTTTATCTATGAAACACGCAGTTAGTGGCAAACTATAGCCCACCGCGAGATTACAGCCGTCAGCAACGCACTACAACGGAACGGTTCCACTTCCAGCCAATCTAAAGGCAGTTAAGCTCTAGCTGAGCGGCGGCTGTATTTGTTGCTCTGGTGACGAACAGACTTCCGCTTTGGGAATAAAGTGCCAGAGAACAAAACCTGGGACACTAACCCGTTCGCACGGTTGCTACTTTTTATATTAATTCAGAACCTTTCCCATGATACCATACACTAGCATTGTCTCAAAGTCGGAGAAGCTCTCCGGTTCCGCAGACACGAACTATGCTAACTAACCAAAAAGCCTAGTGGTTTAGTGGCTTAGCATGTTCTTCTCTCAGCGCTAGGGATTCCCGGTTCGAATCCCCATCTGGGTGGAGTTTCCATGTTCTCCCCGTGTCTGCGTGGGTTTCCTCTGGGTTCTCCGGTTTCCTCCCACAGTCCAAAAACATGGATCAAGTCAATTGGATTCTCAAAAATTGCCCCATATAGAGTGTGTCTGTGTGAGTGAGTGTGTGCCCAGCGATGGATTGGCGCCCTGTCCAGGGTGTATCTGCCCAGCGCCCGAGACGTTCTCCCCTGGATGGGCATGGGGAACCCCCCCCCGACCCTAATAGAGGATAAAGCGGAAGATAATGAATGAATGAATGTTAGTGGTTAGTATGTCCTCCTCTCAGCACTAAGGATTCCCGCTTCGAATCCCCATCTGGGTGGAGTTTCCATGTTCTCCCCGTGTCCGCGTGGGTTTCCTCCGGGTTCTCCGGTTTCCTCCCACAGTCCAAAAAACATGGATCAAGGTGAATTCAATGCTCCAAATTGCCCCATATAGAGTGTGTCTGTGTGAGTGAGTGTGTGTCCAGTGATCGATTGGTGTCCTGTCCTGGGTGTATCTGCCCAGCGCCCGAAACGTTCCCCCCCCCCCCCCCCCGGTGACCCTAATAGAGGATAAAGCGGGAGATAATGAATGAAAAAAGGCCGGATCAGATAATGGGGCGGCACGGTGAATTCATAGTAGTGATTAATGTGGTGTCACGGTGGCTTAGCATGTTCTCCTCTCAGCACTTTTGAATCCCCATCTTGGTGGAGTTTCCATGTTCTCCCCATGTCTGCGTGGGTTTCCTCCGGGTTCTCCGGTTTCCTCCCACAGTCCAAAAACATGGACCAAGTCAATTGAATTCTCCAAATTGCCCCATATAGAGTGTGTCTGTGTGAGTGAGTGTGTGCCCAGCGATAGATTGGTGTCCTGTCCTGGGTGTATCTGCCCAGCGCCCGAAACGTTCTCCCCTGGATGGGCATGGAGAACCCCCCCCCCCCCCCCCCCCCCCCCCCGCGACCCTAATAGAGGATAAAGCGGGAGATAATGATCAGGTTTGATGATTCTACAGTGTAGCTGTTTTTAACTTAGCTACTGACGTGTTGTTCTCTCATTTGTAAGTCAGTTTGAATAAAAGTATCTGTTAAATGACTAAAATGTAAATCTAACACCCCCGTCCCCGCCTTCCCACCCAACCTGAAGCTATCTGGGGCAAATTATGTCTTTATAGAAATATAAGCATCTCCATAAGAATGTCAGTCTCATCTCATCGAAAGCCGTCACTGCAGAGCTGAGAGTTCCGTCAGGTTAGAATGAAATGGTCTGTCCACTTACTAAAATAATTCCATCAGTATTACCTGGAATCAGATCACACGGCTGAATGCAACGGTCAGAGCCGTGACTGACCCCCTGAATTACCGACTGAAGAATCAGACGCACTCGTCATGTCTTCATGTCCAAATCTGAGGGCGATTTTCATCACGTACATTATAGAAAGCTATTTGATCGTCCTTTTGGAAACTTAAATCCAGCCCGGTGAAGCCGTCTTAGTGAACTCCGGTCGTCTAAGTGGCTTTTCTGATAACTATTATAACTGATAACTATTTAACACTAAACGTGTGATCGGCGGCGGATCGACCAGACGAAGCCAAAAACAGATTTCAAAGACGAGATCCAAAGAATGAGATTATTCTCATTAAAAAAACAAGAACGATTTTCCTGTCTTTGAGTTTAAAGGTTTCTTATTTTTTATTTATTTTTAATAGAATGTACAGAAACAGTTACAACTTCTGGGAATCCAGGTTTGACTCCCTACCTGGGTGGAGTTTCTATGTCCCCCATGTGTTCATGTGTGTGTTCTCACACACACTTTAAAAACAAAGCGTCTTCTATTTAAACACAACCTCGAGTGACTTATTGCTTTTAGAAAACGGTTACAAACACATTATAATAAAAAACAAGGATTGATTTATAAATGTGTTTATTTAAAAATTAATAATAATCTGGGGTGGCACGGTGGCTTAGTGGTTAGCATGTTCTCCTCTCAGCACTAGGGATTCCCGGTTCGAATCCCCATCTGGGTGGAGTTTCCATGTTCTCCCCGTGTCTGCGTAAGTTTCCTCCGGGTTCTCCGGTTTCCTCCCACAGTCCAAAAACATGGAAGTCAATTGAATTCTCCAAATTGCCCCATATAGAGTGTTTGTGCGTGTCTGTGTGATTGAGTGTGCCCAGCGATAGATTGGTGTCCTGTCCTGGGTGTATCTGCCCAGCGCCTGAAACGTTCTCCCCTGGATGGGCATGGGGAACCCCACCATAACCCTAATAGCGGGTCATTTTTTTAAAGTGAACACTGATCGCTGAGTAACAGGATTCTGGATTCAATATGAACTGGCTGCACCGAATTGCCTCTATAACAGTGTGCGTTTCTGTGTGAGTGTATGCCTAGGGGTGGTTTTGAGGTTAAAATACAGGGGCAACCATTATACAACCTGCAGGCATGAGGCTCAAGGGCTTTGCTCCAGGGCCCACTCTGGTCATTTTATATGATTTAGCATTCGAACCCTCAACCTTCAGATTGACAGCTTAACATCATAACCACTGAGCTGCTATACCCGTTATTATGGTACTAAAATGAGCTACATAGTAAATTGTTCTGAAAATCATGATTCAATGCCATTATATGGATATTAAACAGCTTTTTAATTTAAAAACATTAGACCCGAATGTCATGGGTAATGACAGCACCTGGTCTGACAAAGAAAAGCACTTAACACACAAACAACAAAAGCGTCTTCTTTTTAAAACACAACCTCAAGTGTCTTACTGCTTTTAGAAAATGGTTACAAACACACTACAATAAAAAACAAGGATTGATTTATAAATGTGTTTAGTAAAAAGTTAATAGTAGTTAGTTAATAATCTGGTCTTGATCTAGTTTGTGTTTTTAAAGTGAACACTGATCGCTGTGGCCCTCACTGGTCATTTTATATGATTTAGTATTCGAACCTTCAGATTGACAGCTTAACATCATAACCTGCTGCTATACCCCTTATTATGGTACAAAAAAGAGCTACATAGTAAATGTGTTCTAAAAAAAAATCATGATTCAATGCCATTATCTGGATATTAAACAGCTTTTTAATTTAAAAACATTGGACCCAAAAGGGGCAGCACGGTGGTTTAGTGGTTAGCACGTTCTCCTCTCAGCACTAGGGATTCCCGGTTCGAATCCCCATCTGGGTGGAGTTTCCATGTTCTCTCTGTGTCTGCATGGGTTTCCTCCGGGTTCTCCGGTTTCATCCCACAGTCCAAAAACATGGATCAAGGTGAATTGAATTCTCAAAATTGCCCCAAATAGAGAGTGTCTGTGTGAGTGAGTGAGTGAGTGAGTGAGTGTGTGCCCAGCGATGGATTGGTGCCCTGTCCTGGGTCTATCTGCCCAGCGCCCGAGACGTTCTCCCCTGGATGGGCATGGGGAACCCCACCGCGACCCTAATAGAGGATAAAGCGGGAGATAATGAATGAATGGACCCGAAAGTCCATGGGTGTAAAGGTAATGACAATGAGCGCTCATATCAGCAAGAACCCAAATGTTTAACAGTACCTGGTCTGACAAACTGGTGCATATTTAGTAAAATGTTTGTTGTACCGTTGCATAGTAAAGCGCTTTACACACAAACAAAAGCGTCCTCTATTTAAACACAACCTCGAGTGACTTATTGCTTTTAGAAAATGGTTACAAACACACTATAATAAAAAAACAATGATTGATTTATAAATGGGTTTATCCATCCATTATCTTCCGCTTTATCCTCTATTAGGGTCGCGGAGGGGGTTCCCCATGCCCATCCAGGGGAGAACGTTTCGGGCGCTGGGCAGATACACCCAGGACAGGACACCAATCTATCGCTGGCTACACACTCACACAGACACACTCTATATGGGGCAATTTGGAGAATTCACTTGACTTGATCCATGTTTTTGGACTGTGGGAGGAACCCAGAGAACCCGGAGGAAACCCACGCGGACAACATGGAAACCCCACCCAGATTGGGATTCGAACCGGGAATCCCTAGCAGTGAGAGGAGAACATGCTAACCACTAAGCCACCGTGCCGCCTAAATGTGTTTATTTACAGCAAAATCGTTAAGAATCTGGTCTTGATCTAGTTTGTGTTTTTAAAGTGAACACTGATCGCTGAGTAACAGGATTCCGGATTCAATATGAACTGGCTGCACCGAATTGCCTCTGTAACAGTGTGTGTTTCTGTGTGAGTGCATGCCTAGGGATGGTTTTGAGGTTAAAATACAGGGGCAGCCATTATAAAAACCCATTATACCCCTTATTATGGTAAAAAATAAGCTACATGGTAAATTGTTCTAAAAACAATGCAATTCAATGCCATTATCTGGATATTAAACAGCTTTTTAATTTAAAAAACCTTTGACCTGAAAGTCATGGATGTAACGGTAATGACAGTGAGTTCTTATATCAGCAAGAACCCAAATGTTTAACAGTACCTACTCTGACAAACTGGGCATATTTAGTAAAATGTTTGTTGTCTGTTGCATAGTAAAGCGCTTTACATACAAACAACTAAAGCTTCTTCTATTTAAACTCTCACAAAGTAAACAATAAATCAAAGTCCCGAAAGCACAATGCATGAGCACGAGTCACATTTCTCATGCGCTCAGCCGATTTCCTGGCTTCGTAATTAATGAAATTGTGCCATATTTGGGGAAATTTATCCTTTTTGCTGGAACTGTTTTAATGTATGAATTCACAAGCGTATCACACACACACCACCACCTCTCAAGTGTCCCTGCAGCGCATAGAATCATCCACCACCCGAAAAATACTTGTTCCGCGATACTTCCATTAAAATACACAGTAAATGAGACTAAAGGACTACTAGGTCAGTACAAATTACTTAAGGTATCTGGACCAGATAAACTAGACAGTATAAAAACAAGGTGAATCGAGGTTTATGAGCATAACACCTTTAATGCTATATATATAATATATATATATATATATATATATATATATATATATATATATATATATATATATATATATATACACACACACACACACACACTAAAACACACATCTGCACACATGTACACACACATACATCATTGTGTACACATACACATACATCACACCTTTAATGCTATATATATATATATATATATATATATATATATATATATATATATATATATATATATATATATATATATATATATATATATATATATATATACACACACACACACACACACACATCTGCACACATATACATCATTCATTCATTATCTTCCGCTTTATCCTATATTGGGGTCGCGGGGGGGGTTCCCCATGCCCATCCAGGGGAGAATGTTTCGGGCGCTGGGCAGATACACCCAGGACAGGACGCCAATCCATCGCTGGGCACACACTCACTCACACAGACACACACACTCTAT
>JAFMOC010000881.1:0-50000 GCA_019802505.1 Corydoras sp. C115 | reverse complement strand
CTTTTAGCTCCGTATCAGAATGAATTTACGTCCAGACAACACATTTCTCAGGGGCAATAATATACACGGGACGTTTAATGGGTTCTACGGCGAGGGTTCACTGCAGAGCTTTGGTTAGCTCCAGAAGCTGCAGCCATTCAAGGACGAAGCACTGAGGACGAAGTGTTTTTACCAGCGTTTCTGATTCGATTTACAGGCGAGGGCATGTTTTAAATCGTACATTTAATAAATACATTTAACACAGAGATGCACTTCATACAACAATTACAGTCTGTAGTTTATTGGTCTGATATTTCGGTAGTCCTCTTTAGTCCTCTCAGTGCTAGGGAATCCAGGTTCGAATCCCAATCTGGGTGGAGTTTCCATGTTCTCCCCGTGTCCGTGAGGGTTTCCTCCGGGTTCTCCGGTTTCCTCCCACAGTCCAAAAACATGGATCAAATTTAATTAAATGCTCCAAATTGCCCCATACAGAGTGTGTCTGTGTGTGTGTCCAGTGATAGATTGGTGTCCTGTCCTGGGTGTATCTACCCAGCGCCTGAAACGTTCTCCCCTGGATGGGCATGGGGAACCCCCCCCCCACGACCCTAATAGAGGATAAAGTGGGAGATAATGGATGGATGAATGTCATAAACAGGGGTGGCACTGTGGTTTAGTGGTTAGCATGTTCTCCTCTCAGCTTTAGGGATTCCAGGTTTAAATCTCAATCTGGGTGGAGTTTCCATGTTCTCCCCGTGTCCGTGTGGGTTTCCTCCGGGTTCTCCGGTTTCCTCCCACAGTCCAAAAACATGGATCAAATTTAATTAAATGCTCCAAATTGCCCCATACAGAGTGTGTCTGTGTGTGAGTGAGTGTGTGTCAAGTGATAGATTGGTGTCCTGTCCTGGTTGTATCTGCCCAGCGCCTGAAACTTTCTCCCCTGGATGGGCATGGGGAACCCCCCCCCCGTGACCCTAATAGAGGATAAAGCGACAGGTAGTGGATGGATGGATTTCTTCAACAGGGGCGGCACCGTGGTTTAGTGGTTAGCACGTTCTCCTCTCAGCTCTAGGGATTCCAGGTTTAAATCTCAATCTGGGTGGAGTTTCCATGTTCTCCCCGTGTCCGTGTGGGTTTCCTCCGGGTTCTCCGGTTTCCTCCCACAGTCCAAAAACATGGATCAAGTCAATTGAGTTCTCGAAATTGCCCCATATACAGTGTGTCTGTGTGAGTGAGTGTGTGTCCAGTGATGGATTGGGGTCCTGTCCTAGGTGTATCTGCCCAGCGCCCGAAACGTTCCTTCCTGGATGGGCATGGGGAACCCCCCACGACCCTAATAGAGGATAAAGCGGCAGATAATGGATGTATATATGTGTGTAGTGCGACATGGTAGTTTAGTGGTTAGCATGTTCTCCTCTCAGCAATAGGGATTCCTGGTTCGAATCCCAATCTGGGTGGAGATTCCATGTTCTCCCCGTGTCCGTGTGGGTTTCCTCCGGGTTCTCCGGTTTCCTCTCACAGTCCAAAAACATGGATCAAGGTCGGTTGAGTTCTCCAAATTGCCCCATATAGAGTGTTTTTGTGAGTGAGTGTGTGTCCAGCGATAGATTGGCGTCCTGTCCTGGGTGTGTCTGCCCCATGTCCGAAACGTTCTCCCGTGGATGTGGAAAACATGGATTTGAGGTGAATTTGCTGCTCTAAAATGCCCCTATTTATATTGCCCCAGTAGAGTGTGTGTGTCTGTGTGAACATGGATTTAAGGTTAATTGGCTGCTCCAGTTGGCCTTATGTAAATTGTCCTATACACTGTGTGTGTCTGTGACTACAGATTTAAGGTGAATTGGCAGCTCTAAAGATAATGAATGAAAGGATAGATACATTCATCCCATCCATCTATTTTCTCACATGCACCCCCTCCCACCCACACACACACCTGTAAAACTAACCAACTATCCCTGAAGTGCCCCTAAGCCCAATTGCTCCCCGGGGTGCCATATACAGAGCTGCCCACCACTCCTGGCATGTGTTCTCAGTGCCCTCAGTGTGTGTATATGTGTGTGTTTCACTGCATGGATGGGTTACATGTGGAGGGACTAATCCCTCTGTGTGTAAGCACTTTAGGCTAAATAAATCACATTAAAAGTACTCAATCTAAAAACTTTGACCTGCTGAGGGTCAGCAGTGTAGCGCCAACTAGACCTTCTTCAGAATCAGAATACTTTATTAATCCCTCAGGGGAAATTGCAGTTTACAGATGCTCCATGTGTCGTGTTTATATAAACTGAAACTCAAAGTACTAAAAATGTGCAATAAAGTAAAAATAAGATGGCATTGTAAAAGGTAAGTGGCACATGTACAGTATGTCCATTTTCCACTTTAACCTCTACTAGGGTTTTGGGGGGAGGGGGTTCCCCATGCCCATCCAGGGGAGAACGTTTAGGGCGCTGGGCAGATACACCCAGGACAGGACACCAATCTATCACTGGACACACACTCACTCACACAGACACACTATATGGGGCAGTTTGGAGAACTCAATTGACTTGATCCATGTTTTTGGACTGTGGGAGGAAACCGGAGAACCCGGAGGAAACTCACGCCGACACAGGGAGAACATGGAAACTCCACCCAGATTGGGATTTGAACCGGGAATCCCTAGTGCTGAGAGGAGAACATGCTAACCACTAAACCACCATGCCGTACAACAAACATATATATCCATCCATTATATTCTGCTTTATCCTCTACTAGGGTCGCGGGGGGTTCCCCATGCTCATCCAGGGGAGAACATTTCAGGCGCTGGGCAGATACACCCAGGACAGGACGCCAATCTATCGCCAATCTATCGCTGGGCACACACTCACTCACACAGACACACTCTATATGGGGCAATTTGGAGAATTCAATTGACTTGATCCATTTTTGGACTGTGGGAGGAAACCAGAGAACCCGGAGGAAACCCACACGGACATGGGTGCTGAGAGGAGAACATGCTAAGCACTAAGCCACCGTGCCGCCTCCAAGATGCACATTTATCCATTCATTATCTTCCGCTTTATCCTCCATTAGGGTCGCGGTGGGGTTCCCCATGCCCATCCAGGGGAGAACGTCTCGGGCGCTGGGCAGATACACCCAGGACAGGACACCAATCTATCACTGAGCACACACACACTCACTCACACACTCTATATGGGGCAATTTGGAGAACTCAATTGACTTGATCCATGTTTTTGGACTGTGGGAGGAAACCGGAGAACCTGGAGGAAACCCACGCGGACACGGGGAGAACCTGGAAACTCCACCCAGATTGGGATTCGAACCTGGAATCCCTAGCGCTGAGAGGAGAACATGCTAAACACTAAGCCACAGTGCCACCTCCAAGCTGTACATTCATCCATTCATTATCTCCCGCTTTATCCTCTATTAGGGTCGCGGTGGGGTTCCCCATGCCCATCCAGGGGAGAACGTCTCGGGCGCTGGGCAGATAGACCCAGGACAGGACGCCAATCCATCACTGAGCACACACTCACTCACACAAATAGACACACTCTATATGGGGCAATTTGGAGAACTCAATTGACTTGCTCCATGTTTTTGGACTGGGGGAGGAAACCGGAGAACCCGGAGGAAAGCCACGCAGCAAGCTGCTCATGTTTAGTAAAATCAGAATGAAGTATAAACAGAAATAAAGCTGTGGTTCTGTGAGAAGCTGAGCTTCTGGAATAAATGTCGCGGGTTTGATGATAAACATGGAGCAGCATGTTCAGAGATAGCACCGCGGCTCGGCTACATCCATGTTTAACTCCCAGATACCAAACTGAAGAATAAAACAATACAAATAATAAAAACACAGTTCTCTCATGTCGGTTTCTCAGGACAGGACACCAATCCATCACTGGGCACACACTCACTCACACAGACACACTCTATATGGGGCAATTTGGAGAATTCAATTGACCTTGTAAAAACCATGTTTTTAAACTGAAGGAGGAAACCAGAGAACCAGGAGAAAACCCATACGGACACGGGGAGAACATGGAAACTCCACCCAGATTGGGATTCGAAACGGGACTCCCTAGCGCTGACAGGAGAACATGCTAACCACTAAGCCACCGTGCCGCCCTTGTTTGTGACATCTTCAGCTTTATCCTATATTAGGGTCATGGGGGGGGGGTTCCCCATGTCCATCCAGGGGAGAACGTCTCGGGTGCTGGGCAGATACACCCAGGACAGGACACCAATCCATCACTGGACACACACTCACTCACTCACACAGATAGACACTCTCTATATGGGGCAATTTGGAGAACTCAATTGACTTGCTCCATGTTTTTGGACTGTGGGAGGAAACCGGAGAACCCGGAGAAAACCCATACGGACACGGGGAGAACATGGAAACTCCAACCAGATGGGGATTCAAACCAGGACACCCTAGTGCTGAGAGGAGAACATGCTAAACACTTAGCCACCGTGCCGCCCCTGTTTGTGACATCTTCAGCTTTATCTTATATTAGGGTCATGGGGGGGGGGGGTTCCCTATGTCCACCCAGGGGAGAACGTCTCGGGTGCTGGGCAGATAGACCCAGGACAGGACACCAATCTATCACTGGACACACACTCACTCACACAGATAGTCACTCTCTATATGGGGCAATTTGGAGAACTCAATTGACTTGCTCCATGTTTTTGGACTGGGGGAGGAAACCGGAGAACCCGGAGGAAAGCCACGCAGCAAGCTGCTCATGTTTAGTAAAAACAGAATGAAGTATAAACAGAAATAAAGCTGTGGTTCTGTGAGAAGCTGAGCTTCTGGAATAAATGTCGCGGGTTTGATGATAAACATGGAGCAGCATGTTCAGAGATAGCACCGCGGCTCGGCTACATCCATGTTTAACTCCCAGATACCAAACTGAAGAATAAAACAATACAAATAATAAAAACACAGTTCTCTCGTGTCGGTTTCTCAGGTCAGGACACCAATCTATCGCTGGACACACACTCACTCACACACACACACTCTATATGGGGCAATTTGGAGAATTCAATTGACCTTGTAAAAACCATGTTTTTAAACTGAAGGAGGAAACCAGAGAACCAGGAGAAAACCCATACGGACACGGGGAGAACATGGAAACTCCACCCAGATTGGGATTCGAAACGGGACTCCCTAGTGCTGAGAGGAGAACATGCTAATGGGGGGTGGGTTCCCCATGTCCACCCAGGGGAGAACGTCTCGGGCGCTGGGCAGATACACCCAGGACAGGACGCCAATCTATCACTGAGCACACACTCACTCACACAGATAAACACACTCTATATGGGGCAATTTGGAGAACTCAATTGACCTTGATCCATGTTTTTAAACTGTGGGAGGAAACCAGAGAACCCGGAGAAAACACATACGGACACGGGGAGAACATGGAAACTCCACCCAGATTGGGATTCGAACCGGGAATCCCTAGTGCTGAGAGGAGAACATGCTAACCACTAAGCCACCGTGCCGCCCTTGTTTGTGACATCTTCAGCTTTATCCTATATTAGGGTCATGGGGGGGGGTTCCCCATGCCCAGCCAGGGGAGAACATTTCGGGCGCTGGGCAGATACACCCAGGACAGGGCACCAATCCATCACTGGACACACACTCACTCACTCACACAGATAGACACTCTCTATATGGGGCAATTTGGAGAACTCAATTGACTTGCTCCATGTTTTTGGACTGTGGGAGGAAACCGGAGAACCCGGAGAAAACCCATACGGACACGGGGAGAACATGGAAACTCCACCCAGATTGGGATTCGAACCAGGAATCCCTAGCGCTGAGAGGAGAACATGCTAACCACTAAGCCACCATGCCACCCTTGTTTGTGACATCTTCAGCTTTATCCTATATTAGGGTCGCGGTGGGGTTCCCCATGCCCAGCCAGGGGAGAACATTTCGGGCGCTGGGCAGATACAACCAGGACAGGACACCAATCCATCACTGGGCACACACTCACTCACACAGACACACTCTCTATGGGGCAATTTGGAGAGCTCAATTGACTTGCTCCATGTTTTTGGACTGGGGGAGGAAACCGGAGAACCCGGAGGAAAGCCACGCAGCAAGCTGCTCATGTTTAGTAAAATCAGAATGAAGTATAAACAGAAATAAAGCTGTGGTTCTGTGAGAAGCTGAGCTTCTGGAATAAATGTCGCGGGTTTGATGATAAACATGGAGCAGCATGTTCAGAGATAGCACCGCGGCTCGGCTACATCCATGTTTAACTCCCAGATACCAAACTGAAGAATAAAACAATATAAATAATAAAAACACAGTTCTCTCATGTCGGTTTCTCAGGACAGGACACCAATCCATCACTGGGCACACACTCACTCACACACACACACTCTATATGGGGCAATTTGGAGAATTCAATTGACCTTGTAAAAACCATGTTTTTAAACTGAAGGAGGAAACCAGAGAACCAGGAGAAAACCCATACGGACACGGGGAGAACATGGAAACTCCACCCAGATTGGGATTCGAAACGGGACTCCCTAGTGCTGAGAGGAGAACATGCTAATGGGGGGTGGGTTCCCCATGTCCACCCAGGGGAGAACGTCTCGGGCGCTGGGCAGATACACCCAGGACAGGACGCCAATCTATCACTGAGCACACACTCACTCACACAGATAAACACAATCTATATGGGGCAATTTGGAGAATTCAATTGACTTGATCCATGTTTTTAAACTGTGGGAGGAAACCGGAGAACCCGGAGGAAACTCACGCGGACACGTGGAGAACATGGAAACTCCACCCAGATGGGGATTCGAACCGGGAATACCTAGTGCTGAGAGGAGAACATGCTAACCACTAAGCCACCGTGCCGCCCTTGTTTGTGACATCTTCTGCTTTATCCTCTATTAGGGTCATAGGCGGGGGGGTTCCCCATGTCCACCCAGGGGAGAACGTCTCGGGCGCTGGGCAGATACACCCAGGACAGGGTGCCAATCCATCGCTGGGCACACACTCACTCAGACAGACACACTCTCTATGGGGCAATTTGGAGAACTCAATTGACTTGCTCCATGTTTTTGGACAGTGGGAGGAAACCGGAGAACCCGGAGGAAAGCCACGCAGCAAGCTGCTCATGTTTAGTAAAAACAGAATGATGTATAAACAGAAATAAAGCTGTGGTTCTGGTGAGAAGCTGAGCTTCTGGAATAAATGTCGCGGGTTTGATGATAAACATGGAGCAGCATGTTCAGAGATAGCACCGCGGCTCGGCTACATCCATGTTTAACTCCCAGATACCAAACTGAAGAATAAAACAATATAAATAATAAAAAACAACACAGTTAAAGTCGCTGTGCGTCACATTAAAGATCAAACACGAGCCGCGGCGTCACTCTGAGGCTGTATTATATAAGAGCCGCGGCTGAGCGGCGAGCTAACCCCGGGGTACAGAGCCCTGCCGCGGGGGCAGCTCCGTCAGCCAGCCCGCCAGCTTTACACTCACCTCTGCCCCGTTCCCTCTGTTCTCTGTGTTCCCTCTGTGTTCTGTGTTCTCTGTGTTCCCTGTTCTTCTCTCGTGTCGGTTTCTCTGTGTGTGTTTTTTTTTTCTCTGTGCCGCTTTACGTCCGGGTTACAGCGTGTGACGACAACCGGTCGGCGGGCGCACGCGCGCTGAGGCAACATATACGCGCGCTGACAGACTGAGATCAAATCAACCGCTTTAATTAAAAACAGATTAATCATTTATTCATTATCTTCTGCTTTATCCTCTATTAGGGTCGGGGGGGTGTTGCACATGTCCATCCAGGGGAGAACGTCTTGGGCGCTGGGCAGATACACCCAGGACAGGACGCCAATCCATCGCTGGGCACACACTCACTCACACAGACACACTATATGGGGCAATTTGGAGAATTCAATTGACTTGATCCATGTTTTTAGACTGTGGGAGCTAACCGGAGAACCCGGAGGAAACCCACGGAGACACGGGGAGAACATGGAAACTCCACCCAGATGGGGATTCGAACCGGGAATCCCTAGTGCTGAGAGGAGAACATGCTAATCACTAAGCCACCGTGCCCCTACAGATTAATCAGTTAAAGAAAAATCTCCATCCATTCATTATCTTCCGCTTTATCCTCTATTGGGGGGGTGGGATTCCACATGTCCACCCAGGGGAGAACGTTTCGGGTGCTGGGCAGATACACCCAGGACAGGGCACCAATCCATCACTGGGTACACACTCACTCACACAGGCACACTCTATATGAGGCAATTTGGAGCACTCAATTAACTTGATCCATGTTTTTGGACTGTGGGAGGAAACTGTAGAACCCAGAGGAAACCCACGTGAACACGGGGAGAACATGGAAACTCAAACCAGATTGGGATTCGAACCGGGAATCCCTAGTGCTGAGAGGAGAACATGCTAACCACTAAGTTACCGTGCCTCCCTAAAAAAAAATGTAATCCGTTTAATTACAAACAGATTAATAAATTAAATAATAAAAAAACTTAACAAGTTTAATTAAAAACATTCATTCATTATCTCCCGCTTTATTCTCTATTAGGGTCACGGTGGGGTTCCCCATGCCCATCCAGGGGAGAACGTTTCGGGCGCTGGGCAGATACACCCAGGACAGGGCACCAATCCATCACTGGGTACACACTCACTCACACAGGCACACTCTATATGAGGCAATTTGGAGCACTCAATTAACTTGATCCATGTTTTTGGACTGTGGGAGGAAACTGTAGAACCCAGAGGAAACCCACGTGAACACGGGGAGAACATGGAAACTCAAACCAGATTGGGATTCGAACCGGGAATCCCTAGTGCTGAGAGGAGAACATGCTAACCACTAAGTTACCGTGCCTCCCTAAAAAAAAATGTAATCCGTTTAATTACAAACAGATTAATAAATTAAATAATAAAAAAACTTAACAAGTTTAATTAAAAACATTCATTCATTATCTCCCGCTTTATTCTCTATTAGGGTCACGGTGGGGTTCCCCATGCCCATCCAGGGGAGAACGTTTCGGGCGCTGGGCAGATAGACCCAGGACAGGGCGCTAATCCATCGCTGGGCACACACTCACTTACACAGACACACTCTATATGGGGCAGTTTTGAGAATTCAATTGACTTGATCCATATTTTTGGACTGTGGGAGGAAACCGGAGAACCCGGAGGAAACCCACGCAGACACGGGGAGAACATGGAAACTCCACCCAGATGGGGATTCGAACCGAGAATCCCTAGTGCTGAGAGGCGACCCACTAAGCCACCATGCCGAAAGATTAATAAATTAAATAATAAAAAAACTTAACCAGTTTAATTAAATAATTTAAAACAGATTAATCAATTACATAATAAAAAAATAACTGGTTTAATTAAAAACTAATTAATCAATTAAATAATAAAACTTAACCAGTTTAATTAAAAACAGATTAATCAGTTAAATAAAAAAAAATTACCAGTTAAAAACTAATTAATCAATTAAATAATAAAAAACTTAATCAGTTTAATTAAAAACAGTTCAACCAGTTCCACAAAAAAAACAGATGAATTAAAAACAATGATCAACCAGTTCAATTACAAAAAGATTAACCAGTTCAGTTTAAAAAAAAAGATCAACCCGTTTAATAAAAAAAGATCATGGATTCAAGCAGACTTTATTGTCATTTACGTAACATGTGGTTCATGAAATGTAAACCAAATTCCAATAAATATTACGTTAGGAAAATAAAAATAATAATAAAAAATAATTAAATATAGCAGCATATAATAAAAATGTAAATATAAAAATAAATATAAAATATATTTCATAAAAATGATAAAAAAATATATATATAATAGCAATTAAAAAAATTTATTGAATTAAAAATAAAATATAAAATATAGCAGCTGTGAGATATTGTCTGTTGGAAAAGTGTCATAGTGTCATAGTGTCTGTTGATTTAAGAGTCTAACAGCTTCGGCTATGAAGCTGTTCCTCGGTCTGTTTGTTCTACATTTAATGCTCCGCAGTCTCCTGCCTGAGGGGAGCGGGACAAAAAGTGAGAGTGCTGGGTAAGTGGGTCCTCACCCTTAACCTGAAACCCTTATCCTGCATCTGGAGGTGTAGATGTCTGTGGTGGTGAGGAGGCTGACTCCAACAGTCCTCTGTGCAGCCTTCCCCACCCTCTGCAGAGCTGTCCTGTCTGCAGCAGAGCAGCTTCCGTGCCACACGTTGATGCTGGAACATAGAATGCTCTCCACCAAACATCTGTAGAAAAATCAACCAGTTCCACCAAAAAAAAACTGTTTCACCAAAAAAAACAGTTCCACCAAAAAAAATCAACCAGTTCCATCAAAAAAAAAAACATTTCCACCAAAAAAAAATTTGTTCCACCAAAAAAAAAACATTTCCACCAAAAAAAAAACAGTTCCACCAAAAAAAAAAAAAAATTTTCACCAAAAAAAACAGTTCCACCAAAAAAATCAAGCAGTTCCACCAAAACAAAGTTTCACCCAAAAAAAAACAGTTCCACCAAAAAAAATCAACCAGTTCCATCAAAAAAAAAACATTTCCACCAAAAAAAAACAGTTCCACCAAAAAAAAACATTTCCACCCAAAAAAAACTGTTCCACCAAAAAAAAAAAAAAACATTTTCACCAAAAAAAACAGTTCCACCAAAAAAATCAAGCAGTTCCACCAAAACAAAGTTTCACCCAAAAAAAAACAGTTCCACCAAAAAAATCAACCAGTTCCACAAAAAAAAACAGTTTCACAAAAAAAAACAGTTCCACCAAAAAAAAAAAAAAAAAAAAGTTTCACCAAAAAAAAAAGTTCCACCAAAAAAATCAACCAGTTCCACCAAAAAAAAACAGTTCCACCAAAAAATCTACAAGTTCCACGAAAAAAAAACAGTTCCACCAAAAAATCTACAAGTTCCACGAAAAAAAAAACAGTTCCACCAAAAGCATCAACCAGTTCCTTCAAAAAAACAGGTCCACAAAAAAAAAACAGTTCCACCAAAAAAATCAACCAGTTCCACCAAAAAAACTTTTCCAACTAAAGAATCAACCAGTTCCACCAAAAAAAACAGTTTCACCAAAAAAAAAAAACAGTTCCACAAAAAAAAAAACAGTTCCACCAAAAAAATCAACCAGTTCCACCAAAAAAATCAACCAGTTCCACCAAAAAAAAAACAGTTCCACCAAAAAATCTACAAGTTCCACGAAAAAAAAAACAGTTCCATCAAAAAATCTACAAGTTCCACGAAAAAAAACAGTTCCACCAAAAAAATCAACCAGTTCCACCAAAAAATCTACAAGTTCTATGAAAAAAAAACAGTTCCACCAAAAAATCTACAAGTTCCACAAAAAAGACAGTTCCAACAAAAGACTCAACCAGTTCCAGCAAAAAAAAACAGTTCCACCAAAAAAACTGTTCCAACAAAAGAATCAACCAGTTCCACCAAAAAAACAGTTCCAACAAAAGAATCAACCAGTTCCAGCAAAAAAAAAAAACAGTTCCAACAAAAAAATTAACCAGTTCCACCAACAAAAGAAAAAAGTTCCACCAAAAATAAAATCCTCTAGTAGAGTCATGGGGGAGTTCCCTATATCCATCAAGAGGAGAGTGTTTTGGCCGCTGGGTAGACACACCCAGTACCGGGTTGCCAGTCCATCACTGGGAACACACTCACTCACACCGACACATTAAGCAACCTAACGTTATTTAAACTGAATTAAAATATCTATCTTTTATCATATATATATATATATATATATATATAATGTTATATATGGCGGAATCATGGGCCATATAGAGAGTGTCAGGACTAAGGTGATGACTGGTGTTAAATAATTCCACTTGTCGTTTGTTCTGCGCAACTTTTTCCACTTCTTTGTAAAAGAGCAATTTTGAATGAATCTGTGGGTATGAACCTGCAGAACGTCTGCAGCCCTAGAATATTTTAATAGAACAGGCCTGCGTTGTTAAAAACTAATATTTATGTACATTTAAAACACATTATGTAACCATTTGATTTCCCAAGTTCAGCTCGTAAACTATTTTTAAGAGCCAGGATTTTGTAGGATGAGCGTGGAACCTTTGTTATTACAACTCCAATGCCTGTTCTAGTGTTATGTAACCTGATTGTGCAGAACATTATTTCTGGGGAGACGTGTGCGATGCATTCTGGAACACTTTACAGTTTTACAGCTGCACTCCCGGTATTTTCTGATTTAGCAGCATGCTGGAAAAACTGAACCATGACGTTCTTGTTTCTGCATCTCCAGCATCATCAATCATTCATCCACCCATCCATTATCTTCCACTTTATCCTCTATTAGGGTCGGGGGGGGTTCCCCCTGTCCATCCAAGGGAGAACGTTTCGGCCGCTGGGCAGATACACCCAGGACAGGGCGCCAATCTATCGCTGGACACACACTCACTCACACAGACACACTCTATATGGGGCAATTTGGAGAATTCAACTGACCTTGATCCTTGTTTTTGGACTGTGGAAGAAAACCGAAGAACCCGGAGGAAACCCACATGGACTCGGTGAGATCATGGAGAGGTGGTGTAACATCTTGAGCCTCTGGGTGGATTGTGAAGAATATATAAAATTTCACAGGGTTCTAAAGACAGAGTATGTATATGCTTTCTTTTGGTAATAAAAGCAACAGTGTGGATTTGTATAGGGAACACACATACACACACACACACACACACACACTATGAGGCAATTTAGAGCATTCAATTTACCTTGAATCCTTGTTTTTGGACTGTGGGTGGAACTCAGAAGAAACCCACGTGGACACGGGGAGAACATGGAAACTCCACCCAGATTGGGATTCGAACCTGAATCCCCAGCGCTGAGAGGAGAACATGCCAACCACTAAGACACCGTATTTGATATTTATATAAATCTTTTTTTCTTAGGCAAAGTAATGAAATGTTGTACTATATGTACTAATAGTGTAAATTATCCATCCATCCATTATCTTCCGCTTATCCTCTACTAGGGTCGTGGGGGGGAGGGGTTCTTCATGCCCATCCAGGGGAGAACGTTTCGGGCGCTGGGCAGATACACCCAGGACAGGACGCCAATCTATCACTGGGCACACTCACTCACACTCACTCACACAAACACACTCTATATGGGGTAATTGGGAAAATTCAATTGACCTTGATCCATGTTTTTGGACTGTGGGAGGAAACCGGAGAACCCGGAGGAAACCCATACGGACACGGGGAGAACATGGAAACTTCATCCAGATGGGGATTCGAACCAGGAATCCCTAGCGCTTAGAGGCGAACATGCCAAGTCTGTCTCTTTTAATTGTTGTCTAAATACAATGTGTTGTTTTAAAAATCAAACACAACAATAATGAATTGAATTTCTTTTAATTTGATACGAGGTAAGAGTGGCACGGTGGCTTAGTGGTTAGCATGTTCTCCTCTCAGCACTAGGGATTCCCGGTTTGAATCCCAATCTGGGTGGAGTTTCCATGTTCTCCCCGTGTCCACGTGGGTTTCCTCTGGGTTCTCCGGTTTCCTCCCCCAGTCCAAAAACATGGATCAAGTCAATTGAATTCTCCAAATTGCCCCATATAGAGTGTGTGTGTGTGAGTCAGTGAGTGAGTGCCCAGTGATAGATTGGCGCCCTGTCCTGGGTGTATCTGCCCAGCGCCCGAAACGTTCTCCCCTGGATGGGCATGGGGAACCCCCCCCCGACCCTAATAGAGGAAAAAGCAGAAGATAATGGATGGATGGATAATTTACACTATTAGTACAACATTTCATTACTTTGCCTAAGAAAAAAGATTACATTACATTACATTTACATTTAGCAGACACTTTTATCCAAAGCGACTTACAAATGAGAACATTACAAGTCAGAAGTTATGCAGAAAACCAACTATACTGTAAATTCATCAAACCTGATTGTTATTCGATGCTGCGGCCCCTCCCCCTTTTATTTTATTTATTTATTATTTTCTACAACAGGTATTCGTTAAAGAGATGCGTCCTCAGTAGTTTCTTAAAACGGTTTAGTGATTCTGCCTTACGGACAGAGTTGGGAAGAACGTTCCACCATTTTGCAGTGATGAACGCCACGGAGTGAGAATCAGCTCCTCGGTGAGGTGGAACCACCAGGCGGCAATCATCACTGGAGTGAAGTGAAGGAGTCGGAGTGTATTTTAAAAAGATTTATATAAATATCAACTACAGTGTCCGTGTGGGTTTCCTCCGCGTTTTCCGGTTTCCTCCCACAGTCCAAAAACATGGATCAAGCTCAATTGAATTCTCCAAATTGCCCCATATAGAGTGTGTCTGTGTGAGTGAGTATGTGTCCAGTGATAGATTGGCGTCCTGTCCTGGGTGTATCTGCCCAGCGCCCGAAACGTTCTCCCCTGGATGGGCATGGGGAACCTTCCCCCCCGCACGTGACCATAGTAGAGGATTAAGCGAAAGATAATGAATGAATGAATGATTTGAGGTATTAAAATATATAAATTTGATGCTGATTTGTGTTTGTGTCTGCTGTGTGTTAGGTGTGTGTGACTTTTCTATAATACACTTGTGAGAAAGCGACGAGCTGGCGTTTTGCATAAAAGCGTAATCTATTCATTCATTGACTCCTGTTTCTGTTTGATATTCCTCAACAACGGAATAAACATCAGTGCCGCTCTCATCCTCAGAATGAATGATTCTGTTTGAAAAACGAGGTGTGTGTGTGTGTGTGTGTGTGTGTGTGTGTGTGTGTGTGTGTGTGTGTGTTTATGTAGGTTGCCTCTCGTTGTCTGCATCAGTATGAATATGAAAAAACAACACAACAGAATCATGAAAAAAGAAATAACATGAAAGTGAGTAAAAAGAGAATAAGATCAAAAGGAGGATGTGGGCTGAACATCTGCAGAACGTTGCAGGCTCATTGCTGTGTGTGTGTGTGTGTGTGTGTGTGTGTGTGTGTGTGTGTGTGTGTGTGTGTGTGTGTGTGTGTGTGTGTGTGTGGAACTCCGTTTCTCAGTTACACAGTTTCTTAAAATCCGTATTTACATTTAATCTCATGCCAGGCGATGCGTTCCGTGTCCTCGTGCCTCGTCATGCTGTCTGCTCTGGCCTGTCTTTCAAATCTTAAAAGCATTGTTTCAGGTATAAGTTCTAAGTCTCAGTGCAGGACAGAGTCCCCCGATATTTTCGAAAGCAGTAAAGTTTGGATTTTCTTCTCGAAAAGGAGACGAAAAGTCAACTTTGAGGCGTCGACTTTATATCCATCCATTCATTATCTTCCGCTTTATCCTCTACTAGGGTCACGGGGGGGGGGGGGGGGGGGGGGGGGGGGGGGTTTCCCCATGTCCATCCAGGGGAGAACGTCAATCTATCGCAGGACACACACTCACTCACACAGACTCACTCTATATGGGGCAATTTGGAGAACTCCATTGACCTTGATCCATGTTTTTGGATTGTGGGAGGAAACCGGAGAACCCGGAGGAAACCCACGTGGACACTGTGCAGAACTTCTGCACCTTCTGCACGGTGTTCTGCAGGTGTTCCGCATGGTGTTCTGCGCGGTGTTCTGCGCGGTGTTCTGCGCAGAGTTCTGTGCAGTGTTCTGCTCGGTGTTCTGCACGGTGTTGTGTGCGGTGTTCTGTGTGGTGTTCTGCTCGGTGTTCTGCTCGGTGTTGTGTGCGGTGTTGTGCACAGTGTTCTGCACATTGTTTTGCATGGTGTTCTGCACATTGTTTTGCACGGTGTTCTGCACGGTGTTCTGCGCGGTGTTGTGTGCGGTGTTGTGTGCGGTGTTGTGTGCGGTGTTCTGTGTGGTGTTCTGTACCGTGTTCTGCACGGTGTTCTGCGCAGTGTTCTGTGCAGTGTTTTGCTCGGTGTTCTGCACGGTGTTGTGTGCGGTGTTCTGTGTGGTGTTCTGCTCGGTGTTGTGTGCGGTGTTGTGCGCGGTGTTCTGCATGGTGTTCTGCACAGTGTTCTGCACAGTGTTCTGCACATTGTTTTGCACGGTGTTCTGCACGGTGTTCTGCGTGGTGTTGTGTGCGGTGTTGTGTGTGGTGTTGTGGGTGTTCTGTACCGTGTTCTGCGCGGTGTTCTGCGGGTGTTCTGCCGTGCGGTGGCAGGTTGGTGGTTGTGGGGTTGGCACCGGGTTGTTCCTCACGCCGGCAGCCTGGCAACTCCAACTAAATTAGACACAAATAAGAACGTGGTGGACAAGAGGACATAACTCTGCAGGGACAGGGGGAGGAAAATAGAACTTTAATTAAAGTGTGTGTGTGTGTGTGTGTGTGTGTGTGTGTGTGTGTGTGTGTGTGTGTGTGTGTGTGTGTGTGTGTGTGTGTGTGTGTGTTGGTTTTTGTTACAGTACATCTGCCTGACAGAGTTGTCTGTATTTCACAGGCCGTCTGTCTGTTTAAATTAACGCGGTTCTGCATCATTTAAAACTTCCCAACTTGTTTCCAACTTTTGGAATTTAAAGGGGCAATTTAGCGGGCGGCCGCGCGGTGGCTTAGTGGTTAGCATGTTCTCCTCTCAGCACTAGGGATTCCCGGTACGAATCCCCATCTGGGTGGAGTTTCCATGTTCTCCCCGTGTCCAAGTGAGTTTCCCCGGGTTCTCCGTTTCCTCCCACAGCCCAAAAACATGGATCAAGTCAATTGAGTTCTCCAAATTGCCCCATATAGAGTGTGTCTGTGTGAGTGAGTGTGTGTCCAGCGATGGATTGGCGCCCTGTCCTGGGTGTATCTGCCCAGCGCCCGAAACGTTCTCCCCTGGATGGGCATGGGGAACCCCCCCCCCCCCGCGACCCTAATAGAGGATAAAGCGGGAGATAATGGATGAATGAATTTAGCGGACACAGGGTTAGATCTCATTATCTAAGCATGGTGGTTTAGTGGTTAGCATGTTCTCCTCTCAGCTCTGGGGATTCCCGTTTCGAATCCAAATCTGGGTGGAGTTTCCATGTTCTCCCCATGTCTATGTGGGTTTCCTCCGGGTTCACCGGGTTCACCGGGTTCACCGGGTTCACCGGGTTCCCCGGTTTCCCGGATCTGGGAGAACACACTGGCATTTTGTGTGGAACCAGATTCCAAATCGAGGATGGGCATGAGGAACCCCCCCCACCCTGGTAGAGGAGGAAGATGATGGATGGATGATGAAAGGGCTGCATTTAATTTGAAAAGGTGCTGGGGATCCAGGTTCGAATCCCAATCTGGGTGGAGTTTCCATGTTCTCCCCGTGTCTATGTGGGTTTCCTCCGGGTTCTCCGGTTTCCTCCCACAGTCCAAAAACATGGATCAAGGTCAACTGAATTCTCCAAATTGCCCCATATAGAGTGAATTTCACTGCTGGCTGTACCATGTGTATCTACGCATGTGACAAATAAATCTGATTCTGATTCTGTGTGAGTGTTTGTGTGAGTGTTTGTGTGTGTGTTTGTGTGAGTGTGTGTGTGTGTGTGTGTGAGTGTGTGTGTGTGTGTGTGTGTGTGTGTGTGTGTGTTTGTGTGAGTGTGTGCCCAGCGATGAATTGGCGTCCTGTCCTGGGTGTATCTGCCCAGCGCCCGAAACGTTCTCCCCTGGATGGGCATGGGGAACCCCCCCCCCCGTGACCCTAAAGTGGAAGATGATGGACGGATGGATCTTGACCGTTTAATACTGGGAAGGGAAGAGTTCCCAAGTCCCACCCAGAGGAAAAGTTTTGGCCGCTGGACACACACTCACTCACACAGACACACTCTATATGGGGCAATTTGGAGAATTCAATTGACCTTGATCCCTGTTTTTGGACTGCGGGAGGAAACCGGAGAACCCGGAGGAAACCCACGTAGACACGGGAAGAACATGGTCAGATACACCCAGGACATACACCCAGCGCTGAGAGGCCGGACGTCCCACGCGGACACGGGGAGAACATGGAAATTCCACCCAGATTGGGATTCGAACCTGGATCCCCAGCACCTGTTCAAATTAAAAGCAGCCCTTTAATAATCCATCCATCCATCATCTTCCTCCTCTACCAGGGTCGGGGGGGGGGTTCCTCATGCCCATGGGTGTATCTGACCATGTTCTCCCCGTGTCTAAGTGGGTTTCCTCCGGGTTCTCCGGTTTCCTCCCGCAGTCCAAAAACAAGGATCAAGGTCAATTGAATTCTCCAAATTGCCCCATATAGAGTGTGTCTGTGTGAGTGAGTGTGTGTCCAGCGGCCAAAACGTTTTCCTCTGGGTGGGCCTTGGGAACTCTTCCCTTCCCAGTATTAAGCGGTCAAGATCCATCCATCCATCATCTTCCAGTATAGGGTCGCGGGGGGGTTCCCCATGCCCATCCAGGGGAGAACGTTTCGGGCGCTGGGCAGATACAGCCAGGACAGTGCGCCAATCTATCGCTGGGCACTAGGGGCGTCTTCAACTAAGGATTTTCATAGTCGAATCTGATTCGTCAGATTTTCCCTATAGTCGACTGATAGTCGAATCAGTGAAAATTTCGCCACAAGATGGCGCTATAAGCGTGGTTTTTAAAAAAGATTTTTTATTTTTATTTTACTTGTTTTTCTAACAAAAGAAAACCTTTTTTTTTTTTTTTTTTTTTTTTTTTTCTAGAAATTAGGATGATTTTATTTGACAAAAGGCTATATATATATAACGAAAACAAAGACATTTCATGTAAAAACTAATGCTTAGCAGCAGCCATGGGCGCCCCCATGTGGTCAAAATGCTACATTCGACTATGAGGTTCATAGTCGACTACGGTTCTCCGAATCGAATCATCGAATCAGCGAATATTGCAGCTCACCCCTACTGGGCACACACTCACTCACACACACACTCACTCACACACACACACACACACACACACACACTCACTCTCACTCACACACACACACACACACACACACACACACACACACACACACACACAGAATCAGAATCAGGTTTATTCGTCACATGCGTAGATACGCATGGTACAGCCAGCAGTGAAATTCACTCTATATGGGGCAATTTGGAGAATTCAGTTGACCTTGATCCATGTTTTTGGACTGTGGGAGGAAACCGGAGAACCCAGAGGAAACCCACGTGGACACGGGGAGAACATGGAAACTCCACCCAGATTGGGATTCGAACCTGGATGCCCAGCACCTGTTCAAATTAACAGCAGCCCTTTCATCATCCATCCATCCATCATCTTCCTCCTCTACCAGGGTTCCTCATGCCCATCCTCGTTTTGGGATCTGGTTCCACGCACAGTGTAACAGGAACACACACCGGGGACCCGACTAAACGAATCCCTGAGAATGAGAGAATGACCGAAGAAGTGTACGAGAAGAGAAGACATTTTCTTGAAGCCATGAATCACTTTTGATCAGCGCCATCACGCCCCAGCCACAGGAAACGGAGAACCTGCAGTTGGCTTTGATTCGATTGGGCCACGTGCGCTCTGATGGCTGAATCTGGGGGCATTCTGTAATTATCATCCAGCAAGAGAGCGAGTGAGCGAGACAGCATGATAAGGGAATATTGAATTTGCACTTCAATTAGAGTGTTTATATAGTGTGGATTACACACTGGACTCTTGGGCAACGACAATTTCTCAATTATGACACCACACCACGGAAAGAGAGGACGCGGGATGCCAAGAGGACAAAAAAACAAGAGGCAAGACGGAACGTTGCAAGACAAGCCAATGAAAACGATCCGCCGGGAGACGGCGAGCGAGCGAGAGCGTGGAGATGTGTTCATACGTATGGGTCTGTTGGCCAGCGATGGGGTTCCACCCACTAAGTAACAGCGCCAAAAAAAACAACGGAACTCACTTACAATAAAACTCTCAATACCGCTGGTGGTTAGCATGTTCTCCTCTGAGCACTAGGGATTCAATTGACTTGATCCATGTTTTTGGACTGTGGGAGGAAACCGGAGAACCCGCAGGAAACCCACGCCGACACGGGGAGAACATGGAAACTCCACCCAGATTGGGATTCGAACCGGGAATCCTAAGCGCTGAGAGGAGAACATGTCAACTACTGAGTCACCGTGCCACCCTAATATTCATTTAGTCATTCGTTATCTTCCGCTTTATCCTCTATTAGGGTCATGGGGGGGTTCCCCATGCCCATCCAGTGGAGAACGTCTCGGACGCTGGGCAGATAGACCCAGGACAGGACACCAATCTATCACTGGACACAGACACACTCTATATGGGGCAAGTTGGAGAACTCAATTGACTTGATCCATGTTTTTGGACTGTGGGAGGAATCCGGAGAACCGGGAGGAAACTCACGCCGACACGGGGAGAACATGGAAACTCCACCCAGATGGGGATTCAAACCGGGAATCCCTAGTGCTGAGAGGAGAACATGCTAACCACTAAGCCACCAGCGGGATTGAGAGTTTTATTGTAAGTGAGTTTTGTTGGTTTTTTTGGCTTAGTGGTTAGCACGTTCTCCTCTCAGCATTAGGGATTCCCGGTTTGAATCCCCATCTGGGTGGAGTTTCCATGTTCTCCCCGTGTCCGCATGGGTTTCGTCCAGGTTCTCCGGTTTCCTTCCACAGTCCAAAAACATGGATCAAGGTCAGTTGGATTCTCCAAATTGCCCCATATAGAGTGTGTCTGTTTGAGTGAGTGTGTGTCCAGTGATAGATTGGCGTCCTGTCCTGGGTGTATCTGCCAATTTCTCAATTATGACACCACACCACGGAAAGAGAGGACGCGGGATGCCAAGAGGACAAAAAAACAAGGAGGCAAGACGGAACGCTGCAAGACAAGCCAATGAAAACGATCCGAGAGCGCGGAGATGTGTTCATACGTATGGGTCTGTTGGCCAGCGATGAGGTTCCACCCACTAAGTAACAGCGCCAAAAAAAACAACAGAACTCACTTACAATAAAACTCTCAATACCGCTGGTGGCTTAGTGGTTAGCATGTTCTCCTCTCAGCACTAGGGATTCCTGGTTCAAATCCCCATCTGGGTGAAGTTTCCATGTTCTCCCCGTGTCGGCGTGGGTTTCCTCCCGGTTCTCCGGTTTCCTCCCACAGTCCAAAAACTTGGATAAAGTCAAGTGAGTTCTTCAACTTGCCCCATATAGAGTGTGTCTGTGTGAGTGAGTGTGTGCCCAGCGATGGATTGGTGTCCTGTCCTGGGTGTATCTGCCCAGCGCCCAAGACGTTCTCCCCTGGATGGGCATGGGGAACCCCCCCCCCACACACACACACACGATCCTAATAGAGGATAAAGCGGAAGATAACAAGTGACTAAATGAATATTAGGGTGGCACGTTGGCTTAGTGGTTAGCATGTTCTCCTCTCAGCGCTAGGGATTCCCGGTTTGGATCCCCATCTGGGTGGAGTTTCCATGTTCTCCCCGTGTCCACGTGGGTTTCCTCCAGGTTCTCCGGTTTACTCCCACAGTCCAAAAACATGGATCAAGTCAATTGAGTTCTCCAAATTGCCCCATATAGAGTGTGTTTGTGTGAGTGAGTGTGTGTCCAATGATAGATTGGTGTCCCGTCCTGGGTGTATCTGCCCAGCGCTCGAAACGTTTTCTCCCTGGATGGGCATGGGGAACCCCCCCCCATGACCCTAATAGAGGATAAAGCAGAAGATAATGGATGGATGAATCTGGGCGGCATGGAGTCTTAGTGGTTCTCCTCTCAGCTCTAGGGATTCCCGGTTTGAATCCCCATCTGGGTGGAGTTTCCATGTTCTCCCCGTGTCCACGTGGGTTTCCTCCATGTCCTGAGTGTATCTGCCCAGCGCCCGAAACGTTCTCCCCTGGATGGGCATGGGGAACAACCCCGCGACCCTAATAGAGGATAAAGTGGAAGATAATGGATGGAACTCTGTCTTAAGCTCATACTTGGGTTGTGGGTTCTCCATGCTCATCCAGGAAAGAAAGGGTCATTTTATAGGAGCAATTTAGAGAGCATAGTATCTCATCATCTCGCCCGCTCGATACACCGAGGACAAGGCAACAGTCCATCGCAGGGCAGACACACACACACGGTACTTTAATCAATTTTATATTCAAGCAGGCGGCATGGTGGCTTAGTGGTTAGCATGTTCTCCTCTCAGCCCTCTCAGGTTCGAATCCCAATTTGGGTGAAGTTTCCATGTTCTCCCCGCGTCCACATGGGTTTACTCCGGGTTCTCCGGTTTCCTCCCACAGTCCAAAAACATGGATCAAGGTCAATTAATTGTCCAAATTGCCCCAAATAGAGTGTGTTTGTGTGCCCAGTGATAGATTGGCGCCCTGTCCTGGGTGTATCTGCCCAGCGCCTGAAACGTTCTCCCCTGGATGGGCATGAGGAACCCTAATAGAGGATAAAGCTGAAGATAATGGATGGATGAATATTCAAACCATGTGCCATTTCTATAGTTACTGCTCACAACAGAACTTTAATATAAGATTGAGTTCTTAACTCTCTTAACACTTCCTCAACGTGTGGGGGCAATCTTATGTCACATGTGTGGGGTGATCTGTCGGATTTAACGCCTGAAACGCAGTAAATGGCTGAACCGGTGTGAAAATGAGACGTAATGGCCGTCTGCTGACTCACGCTGGGTGGAATATGTGAACATGTGCACAGCGTGAAATCCAGGGCTTGACATTTAGCATGAATTCAACGATATGAAGACTTTGTTGTTGTGTGTTTGTGTGTTTGTTGTTGTGTGTTTGTGTGTTGTGTGTTTGTTGTAGTGTGTTTGTGTGTTTGTGTGTTGTGTGTTTGTTGTTGTGTGTTTGTTGTTGTGTGTTTGTGTGTTGTGTGTTTGTGTGTTGTGTGTTTGTTGTGTGTTTGTGTGTTTGTGTGTTGTGTGTTTGTGTGTTTGTGTGTTTGTTGTTGTGTGTTTGTGTGTTTGTGTGTTGTGCGTTTGTTGTTGTGTGTTTGTGTGTTTGTTGTTGTGTGTTTGTGTGTTGTGTGTTTGTGTGTTGTGTGTGTTTGTTGTTGTGTGTGTTGTGTTGTTGTGTGTGTTTGTGTGTTGTGTGTTGGTGTTGTGTGTTTGTGTGTTTGTGTGTTGTGTGTTTGTTGTTGTGTGTTTGTGTGTTGTGTGTTTGTGTTTGTGTTGTGTGTTGTGTGTTGTGTGTTGTGTGTTTGTGTGTGTTGTGTGTTTGTTGTGTTGTGTGTTTGTGTGTTGTGTGTTGTGTGTTGTTGTGTTGTGTGTGTGTGTGTTGTGTGTTTGTGTGTTGTGTGTTGTGTGTTGTGTGTTTGTGTGTTTGTGTGTTTGTTTGTTGTTGTGTGTTTGTGTGTTGTGTGTTGTGTGTTTGTTGTTGTGTGTTTGTGTGTTTGTGTGTTTGTTGTTGTGTGTTTGTGTGTTTGTGTGTTGTGCGTTTGTTGTTGTGTGTTTGTGTGTTTGTTGTTGTGTGTTTGTGTGTTGTGTGTTTGTGTGTTGTGTGTTTGTTGTTGTGTGTTTGTTGTTGTGTGTTTGTGTGTTGTGTGTTTGTGTGTTGTGTGTTTGTTGTTGTGTGTTTGTGTGTTTGTGTGTTTGTTGTTGTGTGTTTGTGTGTTGTGTGTTTGTGTGTTTGTGTGTTGTGTGTTTGTTGTTGTGTGTTTGTGTGTTGTGTGTTTGTGTGTTGTGTGTTTGTTGTTGTGTGTTTGTGTGTTTGTTGTTGTGTGTTTGTGTGTTTGTGTGTTTGTGTGTTTGTTGTTGTGTTTGTGTGTTTGTGTGTTTGTTGTTTGTTGTTGTGTGTTTGTGTGTTTGTGTGTTTGTGTGTTGTGTGTTTGTTGTTGTGTGTTTGTGTGTTTGTGTGTTTGTGTTGTTGTGTTTGTGTGTTTGTGTGTTTGTGTGTTTGTTGTTGTGTGTTTGTGTGTTTGTTGTTGTGTGTTTGTGTGTTTGTTGTTGTGTGTTTGTGTGTTGTGTGTTTGTTGTTGTGTGTTTGTGTGTTTGTGTGTTGTGTGTTTGTTGTTGTGTGTTTGTGTGTTGTGTGTTTGTGTGTTTGTGTGTTTGTTGTTGTGTGTTTGTGTGTTTGTGTGTTTGTTGTTGTGTGTTTGTGTGTTGTTTGTGTGTTTGTTGTTGTGTGTTTGTGTGTTTGTGTGTTTGTGTGTTTGTTGTTGTGTGTTTGTGTTTGTGTGTTTGTGTGTTTGTGTGTTGTGTGTTTGTTGTTGTGTGTTTGTGTGTTTGTTGTTGTGTGTTTGTGTGTTTGTGTGTTGTGTGTTTGTTGTTGTGTTTGTGTGTTTGTTGTTGTGTGTTTGTGTGTTTGTGTGTTGTGTGTTTGTGTGTTGTGTGTTTGTTGTTGTGTGTTTGTGTGGGACTGCCCCTCATACATAGAGCAGGAATTCATCGAAGACGCCAAACAACGAAACACAACCTCTAATTTCCTGGAGGTGTGGTCAGCTCTTCATCCATGGTTCTGCTGAAGAACCTAGTCTATGATGATTACTGGATGGAACCTGGATTATTATTGGACTGGCGGTCCTGCAGGATGCCTTCAATGGACTTATTTTAATTGTTATTCGAATGTTCTCGAATCGAATGTTCTCCCCGTGTCTGCGTGGGTATCCTCCGGGTTCTCCGGTTTCCTCCCACAGTCCAAAAACATGGATCAAGTCAACTGAGTTCTCCAACTTGCCCCATATAGAGTGTGTGTGTGTGTGTGTGTGTGTGTGAGTGAGTGTGTGCCCAGCGATGGATTGGCCCCCTGTCCTGGGTGTAGTGAGTGTGGGCATGCCCCGATAAAGCGGGAGATAATGATGGATGATGCGTATACCCAGAGCGGCACAGTGTTAGTGGTTGGCCTGCACTAGGTGTTCGAATCCCCATCTGGGTGGAATTTCCATGTTCTCTCTGTGTCTGCCAGCGCTCTGGGTGATTTCCGTTTCTCAATCTGTTTGGGGGTTTTCCTCCCACAGACATGGATTCAATTGAATTCTCCCCCCATGGATGGTGTGTGCATGGGGCCCCCTGTCCTGGGTGTATCTGCTGAGACCCCCCACCGCGACCCTAATAGAGGATAAAGCGGGAGATAATGAATGGATGATGAAATACATTGTATATCACAGAGCGGCATGGTGGCTTAGTGGTTGGCATGTTCTCCTCTCAGCATTAGGGATTCCCGGTTCGAATCCCCATCTGGGTAGAGTTTCCATGTTCTCCCCGTGTCCGTGTGGGTTTCCTCCGGGTTCTCCGGTTTCCTCCCACAGTCCAAAAACATGGATCAAGTCAATTGAATTCTCAAAATTGCCCCATATAGAGTGTGTCTGTTTGAGTGAGTGTGTGCCCGGCGATGGATTGGCGCCCTGTCCTGGGTCTATCTGCCCAGCGCCCGAGACGTTCTCCACTGGATGGGCATGGGGAACCCCACCGCGACCCTAATAGAGGATAAAGCGGGAAGATGATGAATGAATGAATATATGGGTCACATGACCACAACACAAACTGTTCACTGTTGATTAGGGTGACCAGATTCCAATTCACCAGATGTGGGACAAAGACTATGTTTGTGTGGAACACCAATGCATTAAGGTTCTCTAAAAAAACTTAAAAAAAGAAACATCTCTTTTCTGCCCCTTCAGCACATAACAGACTGCAAATAAAATATATAATAATATAATAATATATATCCATCCATCCGCGTTATCCTCTATTAGGGTGGCGGAGGAGGGGGGTTCCCCATGCCCGTCCAGGGGAGAACGTTTCGGGCGCTGGGCAGATACACCCAGGACAGGACACCAATCTATCACTGGACATACACTCACTCACACAGACACACTCTATATGGGGGAATTTGGAGAACTCAATTTAACTTGATCCATGTTTTTGGACAGACACGGAAACTCCGTCCATTCGAACCAGGAATTCCTAGCACTGAGAGGCAAACATGCTAGCCACTAATCCAAAGTGCTGCCCCTGTTTGTGACATCTTCTGCTTTATCCTCTATTAGGGTCGCGGTGGGGTTCCCCATGTCCATCCAGGGGAGAACGTTTCGGGCGCTGGGCAGATACACCCAGGACAGGGTGCCAATCCATCACTGGACACACACTCACTCACACAGACACACTCTATATGGGGCAATTTGGAGAACTCAATTGAACTTGATCCATGTTTTTGGACTGTGGGAGGAAACCGGAGAACCCGGAGGAAACCCACGCACACGGGGAGAACATGGAAACTCCACCCAGAATGGCATTCGAACCGGGAATCCCTAGTGCTTAGAGGAGAACATGCTAACCACTAATCCATCGTGCCGCCCCTGTTTGTAACATCTTCAGCTTTATCCTCTATTAGGGTCGCGGGGGGGTTCCCCATGTCCATCCAGGGGAGAACGTTTCGGGCGCTGGACAGATACACCCAGGACAGGGTGCCAATCCATCGCTGGGCACACACTCACCCACACAGACACACTCCTTATGGGGCAATTGGGAGACTTAAACTTGAACCATGTTTTTGGACTGTGGGAAGAAACCGGAGAACCCGGAAGAAACCCACACGGACACGGGGAGAACATGGAAACTCTGTCCAGATGGGGATTCGAACCTGAATCCCTAGCGCATATACATGCCACCGTGCCGCCCCACACCCTAACAGCTTCCAAAAAAAGTTTCTTCATGAAAACCCTGTGGAGAACATAAGCAATGCTTGGTGTGAAGAACAGCGTGTCCTTGAGAACTTTCTCTAAGACTAAGAATGCTGAGGCAATTCAGAACCCCTACTCCCCTCCTCCAATGGTTCCATGTAAGACTGTTCCATTGTTCACCCGTCATCATCCCCCTGTCCTCGCCCTTTTCCTATCCCTGTCCTCTGAGCATCCAATTCAGCTGCCACAGTCCCAGTGAAGCCATGGCGTCAAAGGGAGCGCATTTCCCTAAGCGGGGAGGTAAAAGGTAAACCCGCCGAACAATCCCGATCACGCCCGGTGGAACCACAGCCCCGGTGTAAATACCCTTAGCAGATTAGGGGGTGCTCAGCGCGCAGGCTTTTTCCCAGCCTTTTAGGAAGGATTTGCCTGCGAGGAAGCGATAACTGGCAGATCTGCGTTCTTCAGATTAGCCATGCCATTCTGGAAGTGGGAGTGTTGAAGGACATGCTTTCTGAAGTGAGAACCCGCTCGTCGCCGGAGCCAGACGGGGAGAGATGTACAAAGAAAAGGCGAGAGGCAAACTAATTTGATTGCTTGGCAGTGCTTTAAAAGACAATATGTGAGATAATGTGAATAATTAATTGAAACAGGCCCTTCTGACGAGGTGCTGCCGGCTTAATTACCGAGCGTGTTGTTTGCGAGGGCGCCGCTGAGATTAGGCTCTTTCAAAGAGAAATCTTGAACAGCAGCGATGGAGGATGAGAGCGCCGGCGAGGGGAAGGGCCGGGACGGGTTCTCTGCGTCCCAGCCGCATCGCCAGACTCGGAAGATACGCCATTAATATTTTGGGGCTGATAAATTGATGATCGCCGATGGAGTTGGGCAGGCTCCAGCCAGGCTGCTCGGCGTCCTATGGAAGCAGCCAGCGTGCCGGGACGGCCGGGGCGGCCGGGGCGGCCGGCGTCCGACTCCGGGGTGCCGTGTGATGGAGTGTGTGTGGTTCTTTGGGTGTGCGACGGTAATGTGAAAGATTTCGGGCGCTCCTCCGAGAGCTGGATGTTCAGAGGAAATCTGCATAATAATTAGGCAGGGAATAGAAGGAAGCCCCTTATCAGATCTAAGCGAGAGGAAGTCGGAGCATGCATGCAGCCATGTGTACCGCACACACACACACACACACACACACACACACACACACACACACACACACACACACACACAAAGCAATAGAAATGTGTATAAGGATGAAGAAATACACATTACAATATTTGATCTCATCGTCTTGACCGCTTAATACTCCACACACCCAATCTGGGTGGAGTTTCTACATTCTCCCCGTGTCCGCGTGGGTTTCCTCAGCGCTGGGGACTCCCGGTTTGAAACCCAATCCCAATCCCAGTCCAAAAACATGGATCAAGGTCAATTGAGTTCTCCAAATTGCCCCATATAGAGTGGGTCTGCGTGAGTGTGTGCCCAGTGATAAATTGGCGCCCTGTCCTGGGTGTATCTGTCCAGCGCCCAAAACATTCTCCCCTGGATGGACATGAGGAACCCCCCCCCCCCCCACGACCCTAGTAGAGGATTTTATAGAGGGTAGAGGGTGGTGCAGGGGTGGGGTGGGGTGGGGTGGGGTGGGAAGAGTTGCCCATCCAGAGGGGAGAACAAATACACCCCGGACAGAATGCCAGTCCATCACTAAGCACACACTCACTGACATAGACACACACATACTATGTAGGGGCAATTGAAGCCTCTAATTCACCTTGAATCCATGTTTTTGGGCTGTGAGAGGAAACCCGAGAACTGTGAGGAAACCCATGTGGACACGGGGAGAACATGCAAACTCCAAAACATGGAGCTTACACCTAGACTATACCATCTTCTGCTTAATCGACTAGGTTCGTGGGGGGTGGGGGGGGGGGGTGGGGGAGGTTCACCTAGGACAGGGAGCCAATCTATCACTGGACACACACTCACTCACACATTAAATAAAGGTCATTTAGATAGGGGCAATTTGGAGGATTCAATTGAGCTTGATCCATGTTTTTGGTCTGTGGGAGGAAACCGGAGAACCCGGAGGAAACCCACGCGGACACGGGGAGAACATGGAAACTCCACCCAGGTTGGGATTCGAACCGGGAATCCCAAGAGCTGAGAGGAGAACATGCCAACCACTAAGCCACCATGCTGCTCTTACAATATATAAGCTCATCTCATCTCGTTATCTTCTGCTTTATCCTCTATTAGGGTCGCGGTGGGGTTCCCCATGCCCATCCAGGGGAGAACATTTTGGGCGCTGGGCAGATAGACCCAGGACAGGGTGCCAATCTATCGCTGGGCACACACTCACTCACACACACACACTCTATATGGGGCAATTTGGAGAACTCAATTGACCTTGATCCATGTTTTTGGACTGTGGGAGGAAACCGGAGAACCCGGAGGAAACCCACATGGACACGGTGAGAACATGGAGACTCCACCCAGATTGGGATTTGAATCGGGAATCCCTAGTGCTGAGAGGAGAACATGCTAACCACTAAACCACCGTGCCACCCTAATATATAATCCTCAACTAGGGTCGCGGGGGGTTCCCCATGCCCATCCAGGGGAGAACGTTTTGGGCGCTGGGCAGATACACCCAGGACAGGACACCTTCCCATTGTCGGGCAAACACTCACTCACACAAACACACTCTATATGGGGCAATTTAGAGCAGCTGATCTAATTTGAATCCATGTTTTTGGACTGTGGGAGGAAACCGGAGAACCCGGAGGAGACCCACGCGGACACGGGGAGAACATGGAAACTCCACCCAGATTGGGATTTGATCAGGGAATCCCTAGCGCTGAGAGGAGAACATGCTAACCACTAAGCCACCCCCCCACACACACATTAGAAGTGTTTCAGAACCGTTCTGTTCCTTTATCTTCAGTTTTAATGTAAAAGTGCGGAACCAACAGAACTCGAGTTTTGGATCAACATCAAAAACAAAATGAAGGATGTTATTTATACAGTGTGAGCCAATCAGATGGAGTTCCTGAGTCTGTGTACGTTACACTGCTGGAACCCGGGTTCTGCTCTGGTCTTCGGGGTTCACTGTCTGCTCTATAGCACGGTTCTGTCTCTTTTTTTGCTGTGTATTACCTGCCTGAAATATCTGAGTGTCCCAGCAGTTCTGATGAAATCATTGTCTCACTTTCTCTCTCTCTCTCTCTCTCTCTCTCTCTCACACACACACACACACACACACACACACACACACACACACACACACACACACACACACACACACACACACACACACACACACACACACACACACACATGATTGCTCTGGTAAGGCTTGCATGAGCTTCCCTCTCCGCTGAGAGCAGCCGTCTCTGCACTGATGGCCAAATTGGATTGCAGAATAAACAGAAAGACAAAGAAGAGAGAGGAACATGCAAGACAGGGGGCGGGGGGGGGAGGGGGGGGAATCAAAAGATGTTGATCCACTGAGTTCTAATGTCAGTTTAAAAGATTCAGAGAGATTGAAGTTCTCAAGCACTGTGTGTAAGTCCATCCACCACCTGAAACCTAACGGATGCAGCTTTAATAACGCTTTAATAATGCTTTAATAACACTTTAATAACGCCTTAATAATGCCTTAATAACGCCTTAATAATGCCTTAATAACGCCTTAATAATGCTTAAATAACGCTTTAATAACACTTTAATAATGCTTTAATAACACTTTAATAACGCCTTAATAACGCCTTAATAACGCCTTAATAATGCCTTAATAACGCCTTAATAATGCTTAAATAACGCTTTAATAACGCTTTAATAACACTTTAATAATGCTTTAATAACACTTTAATAACGCCTTAATAACGCCTTAATAATGCCTTAATAATGCTTAAATAACACTTTAATTTCCATGCAAGAGTTTTCATGCAAGTAAATAGACACACACACACATACACACACACACACACACCCACACACCCACCCACACACACACACACACACACACACACACACAAACATACATATGCCTAGACACACAGACACAGACAGACAGACATAAAGACACACACACTCACACACACAAACACACACATGCCCACCCACCCACACACACACACACCCCCACACACACACACACCCCCACACACACACACACACACACACACATATACATACATACATATACCTACAGACACACAGACACAAACAGACAGACAGACAGACACAGACACACACACACCCACACACACACACACCCCCCCACACACACACACACACACACATATACATACATACATATACCTACAGACACACAGACACAAACAGACAGACAGACAGACACAGACACACACACACACACACACACACATAGATGCATACATAAATACATACATATACCTACAGACACAGACAGACAGACATACAGAGACATACAGAGACACACACACGCACACACGCACGTGCGCACACACACACACACACACACACACACACAACCCCCCCCACACACACACACACATACATACATACATACATACATACATACATACATACATACATACATATACCTACAGACACACAGACACAGACAGACAGACAGACAGACATACAGACACACACACACACACACACACATGCACACATACACACACATGCACACATACACACACATACACACACACACACTGAGCACAAACACACTATACAATGAAGCAATTTAGATAGGAGCAAATTAGAGCATTCAATTGACCTTGAATCCATGTTGTTAAACTGTGGGAGAAAACTGGAGAACCCTGAGGAAGCCCACACAGGTAACCACTATTTAAACTCATCTCATCTCATTATCTTCCGCTTTATCCTCTATTAGGGTCGCAGGGGGGTTCCCCATGCCCATCCAGTGGAGAACGTTTCGGGCGTTGGGCAGATAGACCCAGGATGGGATGCCAATCTATCACTGGACACACACTGACTCACACACAGACACACTCTAAATGGGGCAATATGGAGAACTCAATTGACCTTGATCCATGTTTTTGGACTGTGGGAGGAAAGCGGAGAATCCGGAGGAAACCCACGCGGACACGGGGAGAACATGGAAACTCCACTCAGATTGGGATTTGAATCCCTAGCGCTGAAAGGTGAATATATATATATTCATTCATTATCTTCCGCTTTATCCTACACAGACACGGGGAGAACATGAAGACTCTGAGGATTGAGGCACATGTTCTAGAAGCTGGTTTGACAGATTGTTTTGGTTCTGAATGACTAACGTCAGAGAAGAAAGTGCTTCAGAAAGCCGAGCAGATGAGAGAGTGCTGAAGACAGGAAGCAGAGAAAACATCAATATTTAAGGATTGGAAATGAAGAGTGCAATACATTAACTGAACATCTGTCTCAGCTGATTTAAAAGCCGTCATGTGAAGTCCAGGTTCCAATTCACAGACGTTCTGAATTCACAGACCAGATCCAGAACCACTCACAATCTGTGCTTCACACTGAGCCTGTAGTTAAGAAGTTATTGCTGCTTTTATAGGGGTGGCACGGTGGCTAAGTGGTTGGCATGTTCTCCTCTCAGCGCTAAGGATTCCCAGTTCAAATCCCAATCTGGGTGAAGTTTTCCGTGTCCGCGTGGGTCTCCTCCGGGTTCTCCGGTTCCCTCCCACAGTCCAAAAACATGGATCAAGTCAATTGAGTTCTCCAAATTCCCCCATATAGAGTGTGTATGTGTGAGTGAGTGTGTGTCCAGTGATAGATTGGCGTCCTGTCCTGGGTGTATCTGCCCAGTGCCCGAGACGTTCTCCCATGGATGGGCATGGGGAACCCCCCCCGTGACCCAAATAGAGGATAAAGCGGAAGATAATGGATGACTATATATACAGTGGGTTGCAAAAGTATTCATACCCCTTGAACTTTTCCATATTTTGTCACATTACAACCACAAACATAAATATATTTCACTGGAATTTAATGTGAAAGACCAACACAAAGTGGTATACAATTGTGAAGTGGAAGGAAAATTATACATGAATCAACATTTTTTTTACAAATAAAAAACTGAAAAGTGCGACGTGCAAAAGTATTCAGCCCCCTTTTCCCTGAGTGCAACCAATTGCATTCAGAAGTTGCCTGATGAGTGTTAATGACTCAAAAGGGTCCACCTGTGTGTAATCTAATCTCAGTACAAATACAGCTGCTCCGTGACGGCCTCAGATGTTGGTTAAGAGAATATTGGGGAGCAAACAGCATCATGAAGTCCAAAGAACACACCAGACAGGTTAGGAATATGGTTTTGGAGAAGTTTAAAGCAGGCTTAGGTTATAAAAAGATTTCCAAAGCTTTGAACATCTCACGGAGCACTGTTCAATCCATCATCCGGAAATGGAAAGAGTATGGCACCACAGTAAACCTGCCAAGACAAGGCCGTCCACCTAAACTTACAGGCCGAACAAGGAGATCACTGATCAGAGAGGCAGCCAAGAGGCCCATGGTGACTCTGGATGAAATGCAGAGAGCCACAGCTCAGGTGGGGGAAAACTGTCCACAGGACAACAATTAGTCGTGCACTACACAAATGTGGTCTTTATGGAAGAGTGGCAAGGAGAAAGCCATTGTTAAAAGAAAACCATAAGAAGTCCCGTTTGCAGTTTGCCAGAAGCCATGTTGAGGACACAGCAAACATGTGGAAGAAGGTGCTTTGGTCAGACGAGACCAAAATTGAACTTTTTGGCCACAATGCAAAACGCTATGTGTGGCGGAGAAATAACACTGCAAATCACTCTGAAAACACCATCCCCACTGTCAAATATGGTGGTGGCAGCATCATGCTCTGGGGGTGCTTCTCTTCAGCAGGGACCGGGAAGTTGGTCAAAGTTGATGGGAAGATGGATGGAGCCAAATACAGGGCAATCTTGGAAGAAAACCTGTTGGAGTCAGCAAAAGATTTGAGACTGGGGCGGAGGTTCACCTTCCAGCAGGACAACGACCCTAAACATAAAGCCAGAGCTACAATGGAGTGGTTTAAAAAAAAAGAATATTCATGTGTTAGAATGGCCCAGTCAAAGTCCAGACCTAAACCCAATTGAGAATTTGTGGCAAGATCTCAAAACTGCTGTTCACAAATGCTCTCCATCCAATCTGACTGAGCTTGAGTTGTTTTGCAAGGAGGAATGGGCAAGAATTTCAGTCACTAGATGTGCAAAGCTGGTGGAGACATACCCTAAAAGACTTGCAGCTGTAATTGCAGCAAAAGGTGGCTCCACAAAGTATTGACTCAGGGGGGCTGAATACTTTTGCACGTCGCACTTTTCAGTTTTTTATTTGTAAAAAAAATGTTGATTCATGTATAATTTTCCTTCCACTTCACAATTGTATACCACTTTGTGTTGGTCTTTCACATTAAATTCCAGTGAAAAATATTTATGTTTGTAGTTGTAATGTGACAAAATATGGAAAAGTTCAAGGGGTATGAATACTTTTGCAACCCACTGTATATATATTCACCTTTCAGCGCTAGGGATTCGAATCCCAATCTGGGTGGAGTTTCTATATTCTCCCCGTGTCCGCGTGGGTTTCCTCAGCGCTGGGGACTCCCGGTTTGAAACCCAATCCCAATCCCAGTCCAAAAACATGGATCAAGGTCAATTGAGTTCTCCAAATTGCCCCATATAGAGTGTGTCTGCGTGAGTGTGTGCCCAGTGATAGATTGGCGCCCTGTTCTGGGTGTATCTGTCAAGCGCCCAAAACGTTCTCCCCTGGATGGACATGAGGAACCCCCCCCCACGACCCTAGTAGAGGATTTTATATTATATATTAGGGTGGCACGGTGGTTTAGTGGTTGGCATGTTCTCCTCTCAGCGCTAGGAATTCCCGGTTCGAATCCCAATCTGGGTGGAGTTTCCATGTTCTCACTGTGTCCGTGTGGGTTTCCTCCGGGTTCTCCGGTTTCCTCCCACAGTCCAAAAACATGGATTAAGGTCAACTGAATTCTCCAAATCGCCCCATATAGAGTGTGTGTGTGTGAGTGAGTGTGTGTCCAGTGATAGATTGGTGCCCTGTGCTGGGTGTATCTGCCCAGCGCCCGAAACGGTCTCCCGGGAACCCCCCCCCCTCCCCCCCGACCCTAGTAAAGGATTATATATTATATATAAGGGCGGCCCGGTGGTTTAGTGTTTAGCATGTTCTCCTCTCAGTGCTAGGAATTCCCGGTTCGAATCCCAATCTGGGTGCAAATTGCCCCATATAGAGTGTGTTTGTGTATATGTGTGTGCGTGTTTGTGTGAGTGTGTGTGTGCCCAGGGATAGATTGGCGTTCTGTCCTGGGTGTATCGGCCCAGCGCCCGAAACGTTCTCCCCTGGATGGGCATGGGGAACCCCCCCCCCCCCACGACACTAGTACAAGGTTATGTATTATATATAGGGCGACACGGTGGCTTTGTGGTTAGCATGTTCTCCTCTCAGCGTTAGGGATTCCCGGTTCGAATCCTGGGTGTATCTGCCCAGCGCCCGAAACGTTCTCCCCTGGATGGGCATGGGGAACCCTAATAAAGGATAAAGCGGGAGATAATGGATGGATGAATATTTTAAACACAGGGCGGCACGGTGGTTTAGTGGTTAGCATGTTCTCCTCTCAGCGTTAGGGATTCCCGGTTTGAATCCTGGGTGTATCTACCCAGTGCCCGAAACGTTCTCCCCTGGATGGGCATGGGGAACCCTTATAGAGGATTACGCAGAGGATAATGAGATGAGCTATAATTCTTTCTTATTTGTTTATGGAGCTCAAATCCACGAGGCTGACCTTCAGTGCGTGAGAGTTTGCAAACAGCAGTTTGGAACTAAAATAACGAGACGTTAGTTTCTTTGCCAACGCAGTGTGAGTACTGGTCTCAGCATGGCTACCATCATTAAAATGCCTTATTATAAACTATAATATAATTATTTAAACATTCAAACATACTGCAGCAAGGTTTTAATTATCCACTTTATAGAAAAGTAATAAGGCTTTCCTTAAAATAATACTGTCTGCTTCACAATTACCGTAAAAAAATAGTTTGCTAACACTTTTTAATGAATCCAGTATTTATGATGCATTATATATTCCAAATAAACTATACATTATATATTTATATAAATATAAAATTGAGTTTATATTTTTCTATGTCCTCCCCGTGTTCACATAGGTTTCCTCCGGGTTCTCCGGTTTCCTCCCACAGTCCAAAAACATGGATCAAGGTCAAGTGAACTCTCCAAATTGCCCCATATAGAGTGTGTTTGAGTGAGTGTGTGCAGTGATAGATTGGCGCCCTGTCCTGGTGTATCTGCCCAGCGCCCGAAATGTTCTCCCCTGGATGGACATGGGGAACCCCCCCCCTTCCTACTAGAGGATAAAGCGGAAGATAGTGGATGTATATATATATATATATATATATATATATATATATATATATAGGCGGCACGGTGGCTTAGTGGTTAGCACGTTCGCCTCTCAGCTCTAGGGATTCCCGGTTCGAATCCCCATCTGGGTGGAGTTTCCATGTTCCCCCCATGTCTGCGTGGGTTTCCTCCAGGTTCGCCGGTTTCCTCCCACAGTCCAAAAACATGGTTTAAGTCAATTGAATTCTTACAATTGCCCCAAATAGAGTGTGTTTGAGTGTGTGCCCAGTGATAGATTGGCGTCCTGTCCTGGGTCTATCTGCCCGGCGCCTGAGACGTTCTCCCCTGGATGGGCATGGGGAACCCCACCCTAATTGAGGATAAAGCGGGAGATAATGAATGAATATATATATATATATATATATATATATATATATATATATATATATATATATATATACAGAGAGCGATAGAGAGAGAGAGTGCAACATATAAACTCAAATCCCCCCCCACCTAAAAAAATTATCAAGGTTAATTGAATTCTCCAAATTGCCCCATATAGAGTGTGTATGTGTGAGTGAGTGTGTGTCCAGTGATAGATTGGTGTCCTGTCCTGGGTATATCTGCTCAGCGCCCGAAACGTTCTCCCCTGGATGGGCATTTCTTTGTTTTGTTTTTTTTTTGTTATTGTTTTTGTTTTTTTTTCCATTCATTCATATATATATATATAGAGAGAGAGAGAGAGGAGATGGTGTAACTGTGGATATAAGGCTGATTCTGTTAAAGTCCAGTATTTTGTGGAAAAGCTCCTTATTTGTGGTGAATAAAAGCCTTTTTGGTTTAACCTCGCTTGTTGCTTGTGTCACACACCCGGACATATAACAGACAGGACATTTAGAGAGCATATCAACAGCTCTAAACATCCCAACTTCCCTAACAAAACTTAAAACGAAGCACCAAGGTTGCCTAGCAACCTAATGATGAGTAAACAATATACACACATGTATTATTTGTGAGATCTGAGCAGACACACGTACTCAGTGTGTGTAATAATTAACCCACTATTTTTATAGTTTATCTTAATATCACAATGACAGGACACTGATATCTGCAGACGCACATACAGATTTCATAGGTTTCATATACACTTAATAAAGTTCAGCATGCTGTGCTGGCACATGACAAACAGACACACACAGACATTAAAACAATTTTGAAAGTCTGTCGTCTTACGTGTGCTAAAGCTCAGGTGCTCTCTCTCTCTCTCTCTCTCTCTCTCTCGCTCTCTAGAAATGCTGCAATGAGAAGATTTGTGTGTGTGTGTGTGTGTGTGTGTGTATATATGTATATATATATATATATATATATGGCATGGTGGTTTAGTGGTTGGCATGTTCTCCTCTCAGCACTAGGGATTCCCGGTTCGAATCCCCATCTGGGTGGAGTTTCCATGTTCTCCCCGTGTCCGCGTGGGTTTCCTCTGGGTTCTCTGGTTTCCTCCCACAGTCCAAAAACATGGATCAAGTCAATTGAGATCTCCAAATTCCCCCATATAGAGTGTGTCTGTGTGCGTGGCTGAGTGAGTGAGTGTGTGCCCAGCGATGGATTGGCGTCCTGTCCTGGGTGTATCTGCCCAGCGCCCGAGACGTTCTCCCCTGGATGGGCATGGGGAACCCCCCCGCGACCCTAATAGAGAATAAAGCGGAAGATAATGAATGAATATATATATATATATATATATATATATATATATATATATATATATATATATATATATATATATATATTCACCTTTCAGAGCTAGGGATTCAAATCTCAATCTGGGTGGAGTTTCCATGTTCTCTCTGTGTCCGTGTGGGTTTCCTCCGGGTCCTCCGGTTTCCTGCCACAGTCCAAAAACATGGATCAAGGTCAATTGAATCCTCCAAATTGCCCCATATAGTGTGTGTTTGTGTGAGTGAGTGTGTGTGCAGTGATTGATTGGTGTCCTGTCCTGTGTGTATCTGCTCAGCGCCCGAAACTTTATATATATATATATATATATATATATATATATATATATATATATATATATATATATATATATATATATATATATATATATACAGAAAAATATAAACTGCAATGCCCTCTTATATAGCATAAATATTTATCACATTATAGTTATATAGTTTAACATATAAAGTGAAATGCCCTCTCACTTTGCCTAACACAGCTCTCACAGACGATGTGGACGGCAGCACAGAGAGTTATCGACCCTGGCTTTTTGCCAGCGAGCACTTTCAGCATGTTCTCCATTGATATGCTGAGCAGCAGAGTCTCATTTTATTGAGAAATCTGTTCCTAAAGCCACGCCAACGACGCCGGTTTTCAGTAGCTGCATGTCCCGAGTGCTATTTCTGAATTTCCTGCGTGCATCCGCTGTCAAAGGAGTCAATTATCAATATTTTAATTAGCCAGCCCAACATGAAAAGTGAGGGTGAAATATTTGAAGTGAAGGCAGCGGCGGATGCATACGGACTGCTGCCAGAGATTTTGCTGATGGAATTCTAATTACTTTCTAATGTGATGGAATACTGATTTCCGAGCCGCAGAGATAGGGGGTCTCTGCTTGATGAGCGGATTCGCAGATGATCTAAATGAAACGGTGTGAGCTACGGCCACAAACAAGAAGACATCCCAATATATATCCCAATATATACACTACTGTCTCAAAGTTAGATGCAGTTGAAATATTTGACACGGGCTTGTATTTCTATGAGATATCGAGTCCTTGTCCACCGTGCATAAGGCAGGTCACGATGCTCATCGCACCCCCTCAACAGTCTATTTTCTATGCCTTGCATCTGAGTCGTGTAAATAGCAAACATGCTCGTGAATATATCTACGCTGATGGGCGTGGTGATCTATCTATCGGCTGATTTCTATCTTGGCAACGGAAAATATAATAAGAATCAGTATCAGAATATTTTGTTAATCCCTGTGGGGAATTGCAGATGTTACAGATGCTCAAGAGATAATGTGCAATATATATATATATATTCATTCATTCATTCATTATCTCCCGCTTTATCCTCTATTAGGGTCACGGTGGGGTTCCCCATGTTCATCCAGGGGAGAACGTCTCGGGCGCTGGGCAGATACACCCAGGACAGGGCGCCAATCTATCGCTGGACACACACTCACTCACACAAACACACTCCATATGGGGCAATTTAAAGAACTCAATTGACTTGATCCATGTTTTTGGACTGTGGGAGGAAACCGGAGAACCCGGAGGAAACCCACGCGGACACGGCGAGAACAAGGAAACTCCACCCAGATGGGGATTCGAACCGGGAATCCCTAGCGCTGAGAGGAGAACATGCTAACCACTAAGCCACCGTGCCGCCTATATATATATATATATATATATACTATATATACTAAAAATGAAATAATATATTAAGTATCAGTCAATCAGCACGGTGGCTTAGTGATTAGCATGTTCTCCTCTCAGCACTAGGGTTTTCCAGAATCCCCATCTGGGTGGAGTTTCCATGTTCTCTCCGTGTCCATGTGGGTTTCCTCCGGGTTCTCCGGTTTCCTCCCACAGTCCAAAAACATGGATTAAGATGAATTGAATTCTCCAAATTGCCCCATATAGAGTGAGTGTGTGTCCAGTGATAGATTGCCATCCTGTCCTGGGTGTATCTGCCCAGCGCCTGAAATATTCTCCCCTGGATGGGCATGGGGAACCCCCCCCCACGACCCTAGTAGAGGATAATGGATGGATGGATGGAAGTATCAATAAGACGCTTCTTAAAGCAAAGACAATGCAGAGCTAGAATTTAAAGAATAAAATCCAACAATAAAGGTAAAGTAGCCGAGGTGACATCCATCCATCCATTATCTTCCGCTTTATCCTCTATTAGGGTCGCGGGGGGGTTCCCCATGCCCATCCAGGGAAGAACGTTTCGGGCGCTGGGCAGATACACCCAGGACAGAGCGGCAATCTATCACTGGACACTAGGGGTGTCTTCAACTAAGGATTTTCATAGTCGAATCTGATTCGTCAGATTTTCCCTATAGTCGACTGATAGTCGAATCAGTTAAAATTTCACCACAAGATGGCGCTATAAGCGTGGTTTTTAAAAACGATTGTTTTTCTAGAGCACCGTAAATGGGATCCCCGTTCTGGACTTTAAAAAAAAAAAAAAAAAAAATTAACAGAAATTAGGATGATTTTATTTGACAAAAGGCTATATATATAATGAAAACAAAGACATTTCATGTAATAACTAATGCTTAGCAGCAGCCATGGGCGCCCCCATGTGGTCAAAATGGTACATTCGACTATGAGGTTCATAGTCGACTACGGTTCTCCGAATCGAATCGTCGAATCAGCGAATATTGCAGCTCACCCCTACTGGACACACTCACTCACACAAACACACTTGATCCATGTTTTGGACTGTGGGAGGAAAGCGGAGAACCCGGAGGAAACCCACGCGGACACGGGGAGAACATGGAAACTCCAGCCAGATTGGGATTCGAGAGGAGAACATGCTAACCACTAAACCACCGTTCCAACCTACATTGCTATATATATATATATTGCTTTAACATGATGTCTCATTGCACACATACAGTAGAAACTGCTGTGTCAGCGCTAGACTAATGGGTTTTGTTCAAAGCTGTGGAATCATTACATTAACAATAAATATTTGTAACCTGCTGTGGATTTTTATTCCCCAAATAACAACTACTAAGTGCCCAGAATAAAGAGGTTAGCTATTCGCAGATCTTTATACAATAGAACCTCAGGGGTGTAGAATTATGTTGCTAAATGAACTCCCAGAACATCACAGGATCAATGGATTACTACAATTCATGAGATGAGAATTGTTCTAAGTGAGGTGGCATAGTGATGAAGCTTCCGAGTGGAACTCCCAGCAGGTCTGCAGGTCGGCGGCGTGGTCTCCTCCCAAATTTTAAAGACACGCCGGTTGATCAATCGGACTTGTGGTGCTGGTCCCGAGCTCAGATAAATGGGTGGGGTGTGTCCGAAAGGTCACATGGGGTAAGATTGGACCGAATTGAATATGTGGATCTACCTGCTAAGAGGAACAGCCAACAGAAAATGGGAAGCATACGTCTGTCATGTGGACAAGAGTCCATTCATCTCATCTCAGTGTCCTCGACTCAATCCTAAACTAGAGATATGGGTTGTGAGGGTTCCCCATGCCCATTTGGTGGAGAACGTTGCAGGCGCTGGGTGGATGCACACAGGACAGGGCAGCAATCATCACTCACACAGACGCACACTATATTGGGGCAATTTAGGCAATCTTAAAAACATGGGGGCGGCACGGTGGCTTAGTGGTTAGCACGTTCGTCTCTCAGCGCTAGGTCTTCCCGGTTCGAATCCCCATCTGGGTGGAGTTTCCATGTTCTCCCCGTGTCTGCGTGGGTTTCCTCCGGGTTCTCCGGTTTCCTCCCACAGTCCAAAAACATGGATCAAGTCAATTGAGTTCTCCAAATTGCCCCATATAGAGTGTGTCTGTGTGAGTGAGTGTGTGTCCAGTGATGGATTGGCGCCCTGTCCTGGGTCTATCTGCCCAGCGCCCGAGATGTTCTCCCCTGGATGGACATGGGGAACCCCACCGCGACCCTAATAGAGGATAAAGCGGGAGATAATGAATGAATGAATAAAAAGATGGGAAAAAATGTGAGGGATATCCGGCATTGATACCGGTTCAGCCAATCAGATTTAACGACCGAAACTACCCGTTTAATAATAAAGCAATAAGGTGCGGGCAAAATTGTAAATAAATCACCGGAAATATGTGTTGTTAGGTCTGTTCCAACGCTTTCCCTTGATTTATTCACAATAATACACAACCTCCATCGTGGGCGGCACGGTGGCTTAGTGGTTAGCATGTTCTCCTCTCAGCACTAAGGATTCCGGGTTCGAATCCCAATCTGGGTGGAGTTTCCATGTTCTCCCCTTGTCCGCGTGGGTTTCCTCCGTGTTCTCCGGTTCCTCCCACAGTCCAAAAACTTGGTTAAAGGTCAATTGAATTCAAATTGCCCCATATACAGTGTGTCTGTGTGAGTGAGTGTGTGTCCAGCGATAGATTGGTGTCCTGTCCTGGGTCTATCTGCCCAGAGCCTGAAACGTTCTCCCCTGGATGGGCATGGGGAACCCCCCCCCCCCCTCCTCCGACCCTAATAGAGGATAAAGCGGAAGATAATGGATGGATGGAAGCTCAGAGGAGTGTGTTATTGTCAGCCAATCAGATTGAATTACTAACAAGTAATTAATAACAAGGGTGGCACGGTGGCTTAGTGGTTAGCACATTCGCCTCTCAGCACTAGGGATTCCCGGTTCGAATCCCCATCTGGGTGGAGTTTCCACGTTCTCCCCGTGTCCGCGTGGGTTTCCTCCGGGTTCTCCGGTTTCCTCCCACAATCCTATAGTAGGTGGGACATCCGGTAGGGTTGTCCTTGGCGGGGGATGTACCCCTCCTATTTTCAAACCCCTCCTCCCAGACTCCATCCATCTACCACCCCTAATTTATATAAAATGATATAGCGTGTGGTATAAATATAAGGCTTTGTTTTAAAAGTTTATAAAACCGCCTAGAAGGTATTTTTAAAAAGGATAAGTCTTATTACAAAACTTAAATCATTTGTTTTAGTTTGTTATGTGTTAACATATAGTAAAAACTTGTTGTATTTTTAAAAGTGTTAACATTTAGTAAAAGTTAACTATTTTTAAAAAGAAGAAGACAATGCATAGGGTTACTGCAATAGTACAACATGGAGTGTTTTTTAAAAGTGTTATGTGTTAACATTTAGTAAAAGCTGTTGTATTTTTTAAAAAGTGTTATGTGTTAACACTTATTAAAAGTTAAACTTTTAGTGAAAGTTAAGCCTTTTGTAAAGAGTTGAGTTTTAACAAAAGTAGCAAAGTAAAAAGCTATATGTTACAAGTTGCTTTTAGTTAAAAACTAAAGAGATTCGTTTTTATTTGCTCTAAACAGCGATTATAAAAGCTATATGTTATGTTTTAAAACCAAAGAGGTTCGTTTTTATTTGCACTAAACTGTGATTATAAAAGCGAATTTGTAAAAGCTATATGTTACAAGTTTTAAAACCTAAAGAGCGCGGGGTTTTTAATTTATTTATTTTACGACGCTGGGAAAGGAATGTGTTTTTTAAAACTGGCGCCACAGCGTCTCACAGGTGTTCTTAAGATAAAGTGTATTTAACACTTTATGGTATGTTATAAAGTATCGATCCTTATCATGTGCGAAATATTTAGGAATACAGAGGGTCGTAAAACACCTGTTTGTCGTAAATACCACGCTGTAAGCAGGACACACACACACACATACATACACACGCGCAAACAACCCCTCCTTTAATCGTTTCTCTGTAAAATACGTATACCTCTAGTCACCGTTGTTTTTTGAAAAAAGACGAAATGGCTGATGAACGCAGAGAAGCCTCTTTGACCGTAACGCCGTTGAGCGAGCTGTTTGAAGAACAGGGTCTGCAGTACGCTCCCCGAAGGAAAAGATGTGTTGTTTTGACAACTTGGTGTGTTTTAAGCGTTTGTTAACCTTTTTGTAAAGGTTTGTAAGTTATATTTCATTGTTGAGATTTAACAAAACTCGCAGCAAAGATGCATGTAGTTAAAACAGTTATTAAATTATGCGTTTACCAAAAGTCATTTACCAAAAACTGTGTTTTAAATATGCGACGTGTTTTTAAAGTGATTTTTGTTTTTTTCACCCCTGAACAAGAGCCGACATTATATAACTCTTACCGTATAACAGGTATGCAAGTTTTTATAAAACAAAGCGTTGGCATTTGTGTTTCTTAAATAAACCTTTAGTATATTTATATTCCTATATTTAAAAACGTATCCTATATTTAATTAGTAAAAATGCAGATTTGTAAAAGCTTGTGTTTTTAAATAAATCTTTTGTTGAGATTTAACAAAACTCGCAGCATATTGAAAGATAAATTTAGTTAAAGCAAATATTAAATTGTGCGTTTACCAAAAAGTCGTTTACCAAAAACATTTCACGAGAGCCGTGTTTTTAAACAAGTGGGGCTTTGTTTTAAAGTGATTTGTTTTATTTGTCCTAAACACGCAGTCATTATAAACCAACTAAAGCCGTTTGTTTAAATTTTAAAACCTATTCTAAAGAGATGTGTTCCATGGAATGCATTCTTACTAGCAAATGGCTGATAGGTGTTTTTAGGGGTTTAGAAACATCAGGGTCTTTAGCCAAGATCCCTTATTCCCCTCTGTCCTCTTTAAAAAGTGCTCTTTCATGAATGTGTTTACACATTTTCAAACTGTTGTTACATTAATATTGTTTGATCATTCATTAGTTATAGAGGATACAATTAAATTACATATGAAATATGTCTGTCAGCAGTGGATAGCACATTCAGATCTAATAAATGACCTTTTTTTGACAAAATTATTTTGGAATAAACGAACCTGAGCTTCGGCAGAAAAGCATTAATCCGTTTTACGAGTCAGTCGCTGATGAGACTTGAGGTTTTGCTTTGAAACACCGTAACTTGCTACAGTTTGTGCCATCAGAAAACATTCTGACGGTTTCTGAAAGCTGGGGAGCTGCTCTTTACAACCAACACGCAAAGGGGTCGCAAAGGGGGAAAAAAGTTGTAAAACGGTGGGATGTGAAAAACATTTGGCATGTAGCGAGAATCGTAAAAAACATCTCACCCGGAATACCTCCTAATCTTAAAACCTTAATTCTTACTGCTCTGTATTTAAACATGCAAATATTAGCCTGTAGTACTCTCACTACATAGCAAAAAATATTGGTTCTTTATTCTAACATTGTCCTTTTTGTGTGTGAAGTTGAACTAAAATACCGGACATCACTTTTTGGCAATTTGGCTCATTTGATAATTTAGTTGTAATCTGAGTAAGACAGTTTGATACCCAAAGATTAAGAAGGCCTATTTGAAATAACCTAAGGGAAACAGTGATGCATTTAGAACCCTAACTATCTAGTTATTATTTAATTACTAATCTAGATAAATAAAGGAACATTGTGTGTAGATGCCTACACGACTTCTTGTTCCACCTGTTTAGCAATGTATCACATATGTACGACTTACGAATCAAAAACTCAAATTTCAATATAACAAATGTTAACTAAGATCACATTGAACACAGGGGCAGCAGAAAACTTAAACAAGAATACTATATATCAGGTTAGCCTTGTTAGTATTATCATCTTTAATTATGAAACAATGTGATCTATGAAATTACTGTCCTCCATTCGATTAAAAACCCATCATTTCATTTTACAATTTCATACATGACATTTTTATTTTTGTAACAAAATTAATGCTAAGTAAGATGTATGGGTTTAAGTGTTAGTTTATGGAATACGGAACCTGGTATAGCTTTAACTAAAATTATCTGTGCAGACGCAGCAGATCCCTAAAAGCTTTTGCATTCCTATGTTGAAAAGGCAAAATGGCAATGTGGCCTTATACAAAAACATTTCACTGAATGATTACACGAAACAAGTTTGGAGCATTATGTTAGCATGTCTACATTTAAAGACTTGGGAGCCAGTTCAGGCAGGTAAAGTATCAGCGTGAGATGCTTAAGGAATACACCCACATAAGATTCACATGTGAAACCACCAACAGCTAAAGAAAATACGACTCGTTACAAAACAAAAAGCTACAAAGCTTCATACTGGTCATCTATGGTAGAGAAACAAGGGAGCTCATTTAAGCTAAGTTTGTTCAAAGCTGTTTCCTCCTGTTACGTGTGTGATAACAATCGGTGTGTTTTGCAGCTTAGGTGATTTTATAACCTAATTAGGTATGTCGGTTTTAAATCAGAGATATGTCACGAGGAAAGCAACGGCAAGAATTATGGATAACTTATAACGGCATTGACTGTAAAAAAAATCAAAAATTTTTTAATAATGTTTTTAAAAGGGCAAATTTGGGCAGAAATTTTGTTTGCAATATTTCTGTTTCCATGTATTACACTATTTACTGAAGTGGTTAGGTATATATAATACTAAATCATTGCATACAAAACAAACGAAAATACAGCTATAAGTATTGGGGGAAAATAAAATTTAAAACATCCTAATCTGTAAATATTTTATTGTCAGAAACTTTTTTATTTTGTCAGAATAGGTGTGATATACCTAGGTGCGTTAATAACAAGTGTTAATGAATGAGAGATCATGTCCTTAGTACTGTTTAACATTAACTGCCATTTGTGCTATAACTAATGTTAAATAATTATTTTTTGGTTACCATTTGGACAGATATAACTATAGATACACATTTGAAAATATAAAAATGAGGAGGCTCGTATACATTTGTATACGTTTCATGGTTTAATAGTACATTTCACATGACTCTTTATAATAATCTGTGCTTTTAAATATTCCACAAACATTTCTGTATATATGTCTGGATTTCTTCGCTGTTGTTATAACAATAACTGATCAAATTATTTTAAGTGGTAGTGGATGCTATCATTGTCACTGTATTTTATTGTCTATGTAAACCAAAAAGAATAAAGCTCAATGTGTTCCAGTTTCATCTTATTATTAATAGTAAAAAGCATAGTAAAACAAAAGTTTCACATTCATCAGGTGCCTTCTTAAAGGATTGTCCTCAACATACCTCAAGTAAATATACAGCTGTCAATACACCAAGTAATTTGTCAAAAAAAAAAAAAATTGTGACCATTTTAAAATATAAAAACCCACACAAAACTCACACTTTAAGGATCAAGCCTTTGTATTGACGTACTAGTCCTAATTAGTTTCCCTTGACTTTGCTGGGCTTGTTTTACAGTTTATACAGATCATATAAAAGTGATCATTAACATATCTACCAAATCTATATTTATGTTGTATCTCAACATACAGGCAAGCATAGATTAAACTAATTCTTTATGCTCATTTAACCCATCAGATTAGATACGAAGTATATAGTAAGAAGCTGTACACATAAATACACGATTATATTTAAACAAGGAAGGTTGTTATGCCACTTATGTTGTATCTGATGTTTTCAAGGGCCAACATCAACCCAATTGATGTAAATCTGCCATTGTTTTTGTTTTTTTGTATAATTATGAACAAACTGAACAACGCAGTATACTTACAGTATTATTTATGTCATCTGTTAGTTTGTTACAAATGATAAAACTAAATAGTCAGGATATATTAATATGTATATAAGCATAGTAAAACTTATTAAAATATGTCTAAATGTAAATTTAATTGACATTGGTTGTGTGCCACGACAAATTCTCCTAAGTGTTTAGATGAAATTGTGTGTCGAAAGTACCTTTTTCAGTCCATGCTCTTTTTTTTTGAACCACCTGTTCTGGTCAAAAACAGTTGGACTAGATTTTTAAAGTTTCTTTCAGCCCCCCTTCTCACTCACTTTATGTAAGCCACTTTCACAGATACCTAGGTAGAAATGATAGCATGCTTGCTGGCACCTTTCCATAGAAACACTTGTATAATATTATCCTGCATCAAGTTTTAATAATCTATTGCATAAGGTATCAAACAATTGTGTTGTTTCCTCCACTGTTAGGCTGTATGAACATTTTGATTTTTAAGCTTTTGAAGGTTTCTTGGTAAGCTTTTTTTTTTAAAGATTTTTAAGCTTTTGAAGGTTTCTTGTGACTTATTAAGGCTTGATGCAAAGAGAGCGTCATATGGACGACATAGATGCAAACACACCCATAGTCTTAAACCCTATGTTTAGCAATCCTAGCAACACTGAATGATTGATTGATGATAGTTTATTAACCCCACAATGTGGAAATCCTGACGTAAGATTAAATACACTGGGGAAGGAAAGACAGGTGATAAAAAATGATAATAGATGATGATATAACTGTTTTGAATTGTGCAATAAATTAAATCAAAATTCATTTACAGAAACCGAGAAATGTATAGCTTACATTTAATTTTATATTTACCATTTAAAATTTGAGTATAGAAAATCTATTACATATTATTTATATTATGTATTATTTACTGTAGCTGTAGGTGTATGTGTACAACACAAAACTGTGGCTCAAAAACAACAGTGCAGGTGGAATTTCTCAGCGCTGCTGGACTTTACTTTAATCAACCAACAAATTATTATATTATATAGTACCAGTCAAAAGTTAGAACACCTTTTTGCCCCATTGTCTTTTCCCTCCACTTACATTATAGAAGGACTTCACAATTACACACCATTGTAAATCTGGGTTTGTTTTTTGTTTGTCTTCTGTTTGTTTTCTATTGGCCAGGAGGACTATCACAGAACTGTTATAATTTGGGTCGTGGTTTATGGTTAGTTCTGTGAGGGCAGCAGAGCCTCTGTAGTTAATTAAAAACACTTTAGCTATACTGGTGGAATAGAATAATGCACCGACAAAATAATACGTGCTCTGCGGTGGTACTTTTAGTCTATAACTGTAGAAGTCCAAATTTATGGTAAATTATGTTCATAAATGCTTTTCAGTAAACATGTAAAATGCTGTGTAAATGATTAAACTATGTATTTTAAAGTTAGTAGCAGCTGCTTTAAGGTTGTGGTAAATTAAAAGCAGAATATTATAGTCACCTAAGCAACTCTGGTTTCTGCTCAAGAACTGAAAGGTTGTTGAGCCATCTTTGACCCCTCTCCCATGAAAATTTATTTTTTCCACATAGTGCTACTAAAACAGATTTTAAATATTAGTTGTTTGTAACTTGTGACTATACATAAAACAAATCATCTGTTCATGTTGTGTATATATATATAGACAGACATTTCCTTAAGTTATTGTTCAGAGGGGAAAAAGAAATTTCAGATTGTTCTAAATTTAAGTGTTTAGAGAAGAAAACATCCTGACTGTTTAATCCTCTACTAGGGTCGCACGGGCCAGCCAATAAATTGCTGGTCACACTCGCTCAGACAGAGACTATATAGGGGCTATTAAGAGCAGCCAATTCACCTGAAATCCTTGTTTTTGGACTGTTGGGAGCAACCTGGAAAACTTACCCACAAACTCCTTGCAAATCTGAATTTGAACCAGGATTCTCAATGCTGAGAGGTAGCAGCGCTAATCACTATGCCATGTGCAGCCCTCTTATATTATGTTATAAATCATTTTCACTAAGGGTACTAAGGAACATGATATTGAGAGTAGAATAGCTAATAGTAGTAAACATGCATTAAGCATATGCATGAGTAAAGAAAAAAATACTTGCATAACTTGTTTAAGTATTTTAGTGATTATTCGATTTATTAGTTGTCACGGTGACGGGTGACAGTCTGAAGAATAAGAACACTTCAGGTTTTATACACTTGAAAACAGTTTAACTCACCGGCTTTGTTTCAAACTAAAAACATTTTTAGGCTTTATATGCATTGTTTATCAGTTTACAACCACTGTGTGAAAGTGTGTAGGCTATTTTCTCTCACACTTTTATACACTAAACATCACACATTAGTTCGACTACTACAGACAGCTTATTAATATATATATAAACAATTGTTATTGTTTTAAGTAATAATAACAATAGTAAGGATAGATAACCTCCAATTTTGCATAGAATGACGTTGCATGCACAGTTACAAAGGGGAAAAATAAATTTTCATGGGAGAGGGGTCAAAGATGGCTCAACAACCTTTCAGTTCTTGAGCAGAAACCAGAGTTGCTTAGGTGACTATAATATTCTGCTTTTAATTTACCACAACCTTAAAGCAGCTGCTACTAACTTTAAAATACATAGTTTAATCATTTACACAGCATTTTACATGTTTACTGAAAAGCATTTATGAACATAATTTACCATAAATTTGGACTTCTACAGTTATAGACTAAAAGTACCACCGCAGAGCACGTATTATTTTGTCGGTGCATTATTCTATTCCACCAGTATAGCTAAAGTGTTTTTAATTAACTACAGAGGCTCTGCTGCCCTCACAGAACTAACCATAAACCACGACCCAAATTATAACAGTTCTGTGATAGTCCTCCTGGCCAATAGAAAACAAACAGAAGACAAACAAAAAACAAACCCAGATTTACAATGGTGTGTAATTG
>JAFMOC010000880.1:42500-75000 GCA_019802505.1 Corydoras sp. C115 | reverse complement strand
CATTAATGTCAAGGGCTAATACGAAATAAAATTTTGTGTCTTTGATTTTTTGTCTCGGTGTGAAGTTAATACAGCTATTCATCCATTATTAGGTTCCCCATGCTCATACAGGGGAGAACGTTTCGGGCGCTGGGCAGATGCACCCAGGAAAGAGCGCCAATCTATCACTGGACACACACTCACTCACTCACACACACACACACACACATTCGATTGACCATTCGATTCACACATTATTTCCAATTCACATCTATATGGGGTCAATTATCTTCTGCTTTGTCCTCTACAAGGGGGGGGGGGGGGGGGGGGTTCTCCATGACCATCCAGGGGGAGAAAGTTCGGGCAGATACACCCAGGACAGGGGACACCTTGAATCAATGTTTTGTTTTTGGACTGTGGGAGGAAACCGGAGAACCCGGAGGAAACCCACACGGACACGGGGAGAACATGGAAACTCCACCTAGATTGCAATTCAAATCTGGATTTCCCAGCACTGAGAGGAGAACATGCTATACACTAAACCATTATTTCATGTATTATCTTCTGCTTTATCCACTACTAGGGTCGCAGGGGGGGGGGGGGGGGGTTCCCCATGCCCATCCATGGGGAGAACGTCTCGGGCACTGGGCAGATACACCCAGGAAGGGCGCCAATCTATCACTGGACACACACTCACTCACACAAACACACACACACTCTATATGGGGCAATTTGGAGCATTCGATTCACCTTGATCCATGTTTTTGGACTGTGGGAGGAAACCGGAGAACCCGGAGGCAACCCATGTGGACACGGGGAGAACATGGAAACTCAACCCAGATTGGGATTCGAACCGGGAATCCCCAGCGCGGAGAGGAGAACATGCTAATGTGAGATGAGCACATCTATCACTGGGCACACACACACACTATATGGGGCAATTTAGAGCATATTGTTGGACTGTGGGAGGAAACCCATGTGGACACAGGGAGAACATGGAAACTCCACCTAACTCTACTTGGGAATCGAACTGGGAATCCCTAGCGCTGAGAGGAGAACATGCAAACCACTAAGCCACCCTGCCGCCCCCATGAATACAAATAGAGGTTCTTGCAAGACATCCAATGCACCACCTTAAAATGAATAAGGGAGTATTTTGGGATGTCAGAGACATGCAGGTCACTGTGTTCTAGACTGGATTCAGTAAGAGAATGTCAACAGTAGCCATGATATCTGCTTTGACCTCTGAAATCACGTTGCCTCCCGGTTCCGCCGGTGCCAGGCACTATTTAAGGATGAGGATAAATTAAAGTGATGAGGTCAGGGTCAGTGCACTTGATGCTGGAGCAGAAATACAAACTTGTTAAAGCATGCACGCCATCCCATAACCATCCGAGAGCAATCACTCCGAATCCGCCGTGTTTTCAGCTTTAACATGTGGATTATTTAAAGGTCAGACGGTGGCGTTGTATAAGCAGCGCACTAAATCACTCGACCTGATTCCCGGCCAGCGGAACATGGGCTCGTGTTCCATCAGACAGGAATCCAGAGATACACTTCACATGAAGCCATCACCACAAAGTCGTAATCGCCTAAAGTTCCATCCATCCATTATCTTCTGCTTTGTCCTCTACAAGGGGGGTTCTCCATGACCATCCAGGGGAGAAAGTTTTGAGCCCTGGGCAGATACCCCAATTTGGAGAATTCAATTGACCTTGATCCATGTTTTTGGACTGTGGGAGGAAACCGGAGAACCTGGAGGAAACCCACGAGGACACGGGGAGAACATGGAAACTCCACCCATATTGCGATTCGAACCGGGAATCCCCAGTGCTGAGAGGAGAACATGCTAACCACTAAACCACCATGCCACCTCGCCTAAACCAGTGGTTCTTAAATTGTGTGGTACGCAAAATGGCGCAATATGGTATGCCAGATAACCCATCCATCCATTATCTTCTGCTTTTTCCTATATTAGGGTCGCAGGGGGTTCCTCATGCCCATCCAGAGGAGAACGTTTCAGGCGCTGGGCAGATAGACCCAGGACAGGGCGCCAATCTATCACTGGACACACACTCACTCACATACACAGACACACTCTATATGGGGCAATTTGGAGAACTCAATTGACTTGATCCATGTTTTTGGACTGTGGGAGGAAACCGGAGAACCCGGAGGAAACCCACGCGGACACGGGGAGAACATGGAAACTCCACCCAGATGGGGATTCGAACCGGGAATCCCTAGTGCTGAGAGGAGAACATGCAAACCACCAAGCCACCGTGCCGCCCAAGATCCATTCATCAATTATCTTCTGCTTTATCCTCTACTACATCCAGGGGAGAACGTTTCGGGCGCTGGGCAGATACACCCAGGACAGGACACCAATCTATCACTGGGCACACACTCACACACACACACACACACACACACACACACACACAGTATGGGGCAATTTGGAGAACTCAATTGACTTGATCCATGTTTTTGGACTGTGGGAGGAAACCGGAGAACCCGGAGGGAACCCACGTGGACAATCTGGGTGGAATCCCAATCTGGGTGGAGTTTCCATGTTCTCCCCGTGTCCGCGTGGGTTTCCTCCGGGTTCTCCGGTTTCCTCCCACAGTCCAAAAACATGGATCAAGGTCAATTGAGTTCTCCAAATTGCCCCATATAGAGTGTGTCTGTGTGAGTTAGAGTGTGTCCGGTGATAGATTGGCGCCCTGTCCTGGGTGTATCTGCCCAGCGCCCGAAACGTTCTCCCTGGATGGACATGGGAACCCCACCCCCCACCCCCCCCCAATGACCCTAGTAGAGGATAAAGAGGAAGATAATGGATGGATGGGAAAAGATAAGTGATAGTAATTTGGAAAGTTATACATACATCTAATGTATCTATTACAAGAAGTACCTTAAAAAGAAGAATTGTAATAGAAATAGAGCTGCATATATACAAAAATCAATTAAAATAGAAGTAAAAAATAATCTAACAAATAAATGGGGCAAATAAACATATAAACAACTACCGATTTCCCTCTTCTGTGAGTAGCGAGACGGCCGACGAGTCCCCAGAATAACAGATGGCCATGTCACAGGACGGTGACTTGTTTCTGCCAGAGATGTAATCCTGAAGGGTTTGGGGGCAAGGGGGGGGGGGGGCTGTCCACTGGCTGACCCTCCCATCGGCGTGTGGGTCTGCGGCAATGGGTTTGATCGCAGCAGCTGCCCTGACGCTCATTCTGCAATCTGCAAGTCTGAGATTCAAACTTTTATTATTTGCCCTTTTCAATCGGCAGAACCATTCTCCGTAATGAACTACTCCTTGCTGCTGGGTCCGTCCCACGGCGCCGGGCTGCTGTCTCGATACCAGACCCTGCGGCGAGAGGGACGGATGTGCGACATCGTCCTGGAGGCGGAAGGCAGGAGGTTTCCGGCTCACCGTACTCTACTAGCCTGCTGTAGCGACTACTTTTGGGCGCTGTTTCAGGAGTTTACCCAGGATTCCAGATCGCAGGTTCTGAGCTTACCTGCCCTGACGTCGGAGGGGCTGGAGAAAGTGCTGGACTTCATTTACACCTCATGGATCTCGCTTTCTCCAGCCACTTTAGAAGCTACACTAGAAGCCGCCTGCTACCTGCAGGTCGGCCATGCCATGGAGCTCTGCGCCGAGTACATCTCCAGCAGTCTTACGTTGGACAACTGCTGCTTTTTCGCCAACGTGGCGGCCCGCTACAGCCTCCCCGAGGCCCCCGCTGTCATCAACGACTTCATTGCGGTAAACCTGGCCAGCCTATTGGAAGATGGAGTGGGCTCCAGTGGGCTGCTGGAGCTGAACCAGAACACCTTCCGGGACGTTTTAGGATTGGATCAAATACATGGCGTCAAGGAGGGCGCTTTGCTAACCCTGGCTTTGGATTGGTTGGCGTGTAACCCGCTCTCCGCCTTGGAAAGCAACTCCCTCCTGAGTCGGGTTCGGTTCGGCCTGGTGCCACCCGAAGACCTATCCCGGCTGAGCATCCAGAATCCGGCCCTACGCACGCCGTTCATTCACAGTTTAGTCCGTAGAGCCCAACGTTACCACCTGGAGGTTCCCCTTCAGCCGTTACTGCAAAGTGTACATACAAGTTTGAGAGCCACCACCGCCACAGTGCTCCTAGTGGGCGGAGGGATGGCGCCGGACCGGCCCGAGACGCTGATGCGGAGCTACGGTCTACGGAGCAGGAAATTCCACCCCCTTCCCGTCGCCATGCCGACGAGACTCCAACACCAGGGAGTGTGTGCGGTGGGAAACTTTCTATTTGTTTTAGGAGGGGAAGTGGTGGAGGACAACGAGGACAGCGAGAAGACGCGATCAAAGACGGTCTCCGACAGAGTGTGGCGCTACGACCCTCGTTTTGAACGCTGGGAGGAAATGGAGCCCTTGCTGCAGAAGAGGGCGCACTTCTCATGCTGCGTCGCGGACGGACTCATCTACGCCATCGGAGGACGGGGTCAGGAAGACCAATCTGCCCTGGCGTCTGTCGAGAGATACAATATGAAGGCAGCATGCTGGCGCAGTGTCGTCAATTTGCCCCATGGCGTCTATGGGCAAGCTGGCGCCACACTTCGCCAAGGTATTTATATCTCGGGGGGGCTTCGTGGTAGCCGGTCCGAAAGCAGCAAAGAGGTTTTCTGCCTCAACACCCTTAACGATGAGCCCTGGAAGAAATGTTCTAATATGGCCATAGCCAGATTTGGCCACCAGATGGCGGCGATGAACGGACGACTCTATACCTTCCTGGGGATGTACGAACCTTTCTGTGACATTGAGCGCTATGACCCTGAGGAGGACCTTTGGACTCGGTTGAAACCTCTTCTGAACGACCGCTTTAGTTATGGGTTGAGCGTCGCCGGTGGACGCGTCTTGTTGTTTGGGGGTAGAAAGTGGCAGGGTGGGCAGGAAGTGAGCACTCGCAATGTGCTGGAGTACGACCCCGAGGGCGACAACTGGAGGGAGGTGGGGAAACTGCCCGGCCCGTTATGTGGGACTCAGTGTGTTATGATGAGCCTTCAAGAAAATACAGAGAGATGATTGTTTGTTGGAGCTCATCATCTTACGCTTCATCCTGGTTGCCCCATGCCCATCAAGGGGAGAATGTTTCGGGTACAATGCAGATACACCCAGGACAGGGCGCTGGGCACACCCCAAGTCATAAATACATACACACTACATACATTTCCACTATATAGGGGCAATTTGGAATTTAGACATGAATACATGTTTTTGGACTGTGGGAGGAATCCGGAGAACCCGGAGTCATACATGACACACACTACATAGGGGCAATTTAAAGCAGCCAATTCACCTTGAATCCATTGGAATTGGTTTAGACATGAATACATGTTTTTGGACTGTGGGAGGAATCCGGAGAACCCGGAGTCATACATGACACACACACACTACATAGGGGCAATTTGAATAGGGGCAATTTAAAGCAGCCAATTCACCTTGAATCCTTTGGAATTGGTTTAGACATTCGGGAAAATGATGACGTGAAGAGACATGTCAGTGATTGTTTGTTGGAAGTGATCCAGAGGATTTGTGTTATATATGGTTTATATTCATCTCATCTCATTATCTTACGCTTAATCCTGGTTGCCCCATGTCCATCAGGGGGAGAATATTTCGGGTGCTAGGCAGATACATCCAGGACAGGGCGCTGAGCACACCACAAGTCATACAGACACAAACACTATACATTTACAAATACATTACACTATATAGGGGCAATTTAAAGCAGCAAATTCATCCACGTGGGAGAAATCCGGAGAACCCGAAGTCATACGTCACACGCACTACATAGAGGAAATTTGAATAGGGGCAATTTAAAGCAGCTAATTAACTTGAATCAATTAATTCACTTGACTGTGGGAGGAATCCAGAGAACCCGGAGTCATAGATCACACACTCACTACATAGGGGCAATTTGAATAGGGGCAGCCAATTCACCTTGAATACATTTGAATTGACTTGAAATATGGTGATGTCAAGAGACATGTCAGTGATTGTTTGTTAGAAGTGATTCAGGGGATTTGTACGATGGAACACATGGACTGGAGGAGTTTGAGCTCCCAGCCAACCATGGCAGTAATGAGAGACAGGGCAACCTGCACAGGGCAATCTGACCTGCAGAAAATTCATATTACTTCATTAAGTAATGGACATACAGAAGTGTATACGAATTTACACAAAAATAGCCCATGCCCTGAATTTTAAATGATTATGATTTGAATAAACCGAACAAATAATATTAACAAAAAATTTGCAATTATGACCCACAGGATTATTATTATTATTATTATTATTATTATTATTATTATTATTATTATTACACATTAAGTCATACAAACACAATATATAGGGGCAATTTGAATAGGAGCAAATTAGAGGAGTCAATTCACCTTGAATCTATGTTTTTAGACTGTGGGAGATTACCGGAGAACCCAGAGTCATACAGACACACACACTACATAGGGGCAATTTCCATCCATCCATCCATTATCTTCCACTTTATCCTATATTAGGGTCGTGGGGGGGGGGGGGGGGGTTGACCTTGACAATTGACCTTGATCCATGTTTTGGACTGTGGGAGGAAACCAGAGAACCCGGAGGAAACCCACACAGACACGGGGAGAACATGGAAACTCCACCCAGGTTGGGATTCGAACCGGGTATCTGTAGCGCTGAGAGGAGAACATGCCAACCACTAAGCCACCATGCCGCTGGGGCAATTTAAAGACGCCAATTCACCTTGAATCCATGTTTTTGGACTGTGGGAGGAAACCAGAGAACCCAGAGGAAACCCACATGGACACGGGGAGAACATGGAAACTCCACCCAGACCGGGATTCAAACCTGGATCCCCAGCGCTGAGAGGAGAACATGCTAAACACTACACCACCGTATATACATATAATGTCTTTCATATATATGAAAAATAAATAAATAAATAATAAATAAAAAAAATATATAAAAAAAAAAAAATATATATATATATATATATATATATATATAAACTATAAACTGAATGGGCTATCAGAGTGGGTGGTACCCTGAAGAAGTAATTTGCATATTAATTAAGGGTTTTGAACCCATAAGGAACACAGAGCCAGTCCAATAAAGAACCACAATACCGAATAATAAGGGAATCAGATCTAGAACCTCATTACATCTTAAAATGTGCTTAATATTTATAAGAATTGGTTCTATTGTTAATCGTCTCTATAAAGAGTCTCTCTTTGTGTAAAAACCATTTCATTTTATGAATTCAAGTTAAGATTTCAGACAACCACCGTTTTCTGATCAAATCTTTTATTTAGTTCAACCACAGTTAGTTAGAGAATGTAATAAATCTAAAACCTCTTAAAGAAATACAGAACTAAATCAAACTGCCAGGTAGTAAGCTCACCACAGCACGGCATTTTCCGAACGACATGCCCGATTTTAAACGAATATGGAATGGACTGCGTCATAAACATAGATTTACTAGATTGGTTTGAACGTCTGATCCGTGTGTTATGCATCATACATCTGTAGCATGCGTCCAATCACCATTGAGGAAGCTTTAGTCCTCTCTGTAAACACAAAACTCTGACTATTTGTACTGAGAAACAACCAGCGGATGGTCCGAGTTCAATTTTATAATATAAATAATACTGGTAGCCAAAGGGGGAGTCAGCAAGCGTTTCTGTAATCGATTAATTAATGGTAATCAAGATCAGTCCATCCATTATGTTCCGCTTTATCCTCTATCAGGGTCGCGGGGGGTTCCCCATGCTCATCAACGTTTCGGGCGCTGGGCAGATACACCCAGGACAGGATGCCAATCTATCGCCGGACACACACTCACTCACACACACACTCGTCACTATTCAAATTTTGGCATAGTTGATTTCCTATGATAAAAATATGATTTTTAAATTGGCGCAACTCTGACAATTTTTAAGCGACAAAGACAAAATTAGCTGGAGTCAGAGATGGCTGTAGCCAGATTGGACTTGTGAAATTGCAAAGTGATCGCACTTTTTAATCACTTGTGGTCACTCTTCAAATTTGGCATACTTGAATTCCTATGATAAAAATGTGATTTTTAAATTGGCGCAACTTGGACAATTTTTGAGCGACAAAGGCGAAATTGGCTGTAGCCAGAGATGGCTGTAGCAAGACTAGACTTGTGAAATCGCAACGTGATCGCACTTTCACTTCACTTGTGGTCAATTTTCAAATTTGGCAGTTGATTTCCTATGATAAAAATATATTTAAATTGGCGTAACTCGATGAATTTTTGAGCGACAAAGGCGAAATTGGCTGTAGCCAGAGATGGCTGTAGCCAGACTAGTGTTGTGAAATCGCAAAGGGATCGCACTTTTAATTCACTCGTGGTCACTCTTCATATTTGGCATAGTTGATTTCCTATGATAAAAATATGATTTTTGAATTGGCGCAACTCTGACAATTTTTAAGCGACAAAGACAAAATTAGCTGGAGTCAGAGATGGCTGTAGCCAGATTGGACTTGTGAAATTGCAAAGTGATCGCACTTTTTAATCACTTGTGGTCACTCTTCAAATTTGGCATACTTGAATTCCTATGATAAAAATGTGATTTTTAAATTGGCGCAACTTGGACAATTTTTGAGCGACAAAGGCGAAATTGGCTGTAGCCAGAGATGGCTGTAGCAAGACTAGACTTGTGAAATCGCAACGTGATCGCACTTTCACTTCACTTGTGGTCAATTTTCAAATTTGGCAGTTGATTTCCTATGATAAAAATATATTTAAATTGGCGTAACTCGATGAATTTTTGAGCGACAAAGGCGAAATTGGCTGTAGCCAGAGATGGCTGTAGCCAGACTAGTGTTGTGAAATCGCAAAGGGATCGCACTTTTATAGCAAAGTGATCGCACTTTCACTTCACTTGTGGTCACTCTTCAAATTTGGCATAGTTGATTTCCTATGATAAAAATATGATTTTTGAATTGGCGCAACTCAAATTTTTAAGCGACAAAGACAAAATTAGCTGGAGTCAGAGATGGCTGTAGCCAGATTGGACTTGTGAAATCGCAAAGTGATCGCACTTTCACTACACTTGTGGTCACTCTTCAAATTTGGCATACTTGATTATCTATGATAAAAATGTGATTTTTAAATTGGCGCAACTTGGACAATTTTTGAGCGACAAAGGCGAAATTGGCTGTAGCCAGAGATGGCTGTAGCAAGACTAGACTTGTGAAATCGCAACGTGATCGCACTTTCACTTCACTTGTGGTGAATTTTCAATATTGGCATAGTTGATTTCCTATGATAAAAATATGATTTTTAAATTGGTGCAACTCTGACAATTTTTAAGCGACAAAGACAAAATTAGCTGGAGTCAGAGATGGCTGTAGCCAGATTGGACTTGTGAAATCGCAACGTGATCGCACTTTCACTTCACTTGTTGTCACTCTTCATATTTGGCATAGTTGATTACCTAGGATAAAAATATATTTAAATTGGCGTAACTCGTCAACCAAGGCGAAATTGGCTGTAGCCAGAGATGGCTGTAGCCAGACTAGTCTTGTGAAAACGCAACGGGATCGCACTTTTAATTCACTCGTGGTCACTCTTCAAATTTGGCATACTTGATTTCCTATGATAAAAATATGATTTTTAAATTGGCGCAACTTGGACAATTTTTGAATGACAAAGGCGAAATTGGCTGTAGCCAGAGAGGGCTGTAGCAAGACTAGACTTGTGAAATCGCAACGTGATCGCACTTTCACTTCACTTGTTGTCACTCTTCATATTTGGCATAGTTGATTACCTATGATAAAAATATATTTAAATTGGCGTAACTCGGCAACCAAGGCGAAATTGGCTGTAGCCAGAGATAGCTGTAGCCAGACTAGTCTTGTGAAAACGCAACGGGATCGCACTTGTAATTCACTCGTGGTCACTCTTCAAATTTGGCATAGTTGATTTCCTATGGGAGAAATCATATTTTTAAATTGGCGCAACGCGGACAATTTTCGAGCTATAAACACAAAACTAGCCACGATATCATACAAACTGGGATAGTTTGCGATATCAACGCCATTTCAATTCGAAATTGTCCCGACCATTGATGTGATCAAAGCTTATAGACACCCCATTACCCGGCCACGCCCACTTTTTACCTAGTTGTATATACATGCTTTGATATACGTGCGATCACACTCGCATTTTATTCAGGAAATACACCTCTCTAGTTATAATTGTTGTAAAACAGGGGTTGGTAAATGCTAAATTAGTACTGCTCTGAGGTAATATTTCTCTGAGGTAATATTTGCGTTAAAGCTTTAGGCAATAAAAAAAAAACCTGGGTGACATAAACTGTTTACCGAAGAGCGCCAAAAAACGCAGTGGAACTAGGTTTTAGCGATATGTATTTGTAAAATAAACTGCGTCAGAGCGTCAGAGCCAGCTTTATATTCGCGTTGTTGTTCGCATCGGCAGTGAGCTTTGCATTTACGACTTAATTAGTAATGAGAACCTTTTCATCAGAACGTTTGGGTTGGGTTGCTGATATTTCTCAGTACAAACATATGTTTCAGTGTACGTGTCCATGCTAATCAACTATATGCTACAGATCTATAAGACGTAGGGTTGCCACATGTCCAGGTTTTCTCTGCATTGTCCTTTTTTTAATACTGTAGTCAGTCCCGCAAAAAAAAAAAAAATGTCTCTCCTGGGACCTTAAATGTCATGGTTTCGTTAGGAATGTTCATTTACGTTATTGTAAAATCGACCATTTGTGGCGGGTTTATTTTATCTTCTGCTTTATCCTCTATTAGAGTGGTGGACAACACCCAGGACAGGACGCCAATTCATCACTGGACACACACTCACTCACACACATAATATATATGGGACAATTTGGAGAATTCAATTGACTTGATCCATGTTTTTGGACTGTGGGAGGAAACCGGAGAACCCGGAGGAAACCCACGCAGACACGGGGAGAACATGGAAACTCCAGATGGGGATTCGAACCGGGAATCCCTAGTGCTGAGAGGCGAACGTGCTGACCACTAAGCCACCATGCCGCCTTCATCCATTATCTTCTGCTTTATCCTCTATTAGGGTGGCTGTGGTGGGGGGGGGGGGTTCCCCATGCCCATCCAGGGTAGAACGTCTCGGGCGCTGGGCAGATACACCCAGGACAGGACGCCAATCCATCACTGGACACACACTCACTTACACACACTATATATAGGACAATTTGGAGAATTCAATTGACTTGATCCATGTTGTTGGACTGTGGGAGGAAACCCGAGAACCTGGAGGAAACCCATGCGGGCACAGGGAGAACCGGGAATCCCAAGTGCTGAGAAGAGAACATGCTAACCACTAAGCCATATATATATATATATATATATATATATATATATATATATATATATATATATATATATATATATATATATATATATATATATATATATATATATATATATATATATATATATATTTGCAGTCTCTTATGTGCTAAAGGGGGCAGAATAGAGATGTTTCTTTTTTTTCAAAGTTATTTTAGACCAACTTGATGCATTGGTGTCCCACATTGTCCCACACAAACATAGTCTTTGTCCCACATCTGGTGGATTGGAATCTGGTGGATAAAAAATCTTAAAGACTGCTGCTTTAAGGTATTTAATATATTCCGTGCTATGTACCACCATACCGAACCTTCTCTGGTTCTCCTACCTTCACCTTATGGACATGCATGTTTTGGCGAGAAAACATTCGTCAGTAGTTATTATATGACAGCGTCCAGGTTTTTTTGTCAGACATGGGTGGCAACCCTAATAAGACTGACTGAAATGAAAACAGTGAAGGGTTTCAGAACCGTAGAAAGATAACCAATCTAGTAATTATTTATTAACCAATAAGCACTGTTTAGCCTCGGAGTCCGGCATAACCAATGGAATAATACTGGCTATATAGTCACATGATCAATACATTTGCTAAATAGAGAAGAAACTCCTGTTCTACGGTACATTAAAAGGAAATGTTTCTCACAGAGCTAAGAATAATGTCAATGTACATTAGAATATACATCAATCTTCATTTTTATCGTACAATAAACTCTAGGCAGAACATTCCGAGTATAGCGAATCTCACTAAATTCCTCTGAGTGCTTGATTGCTTTTGGTTGTTGTGCACAGCCACTATACATGAAACGCAGACTCATTTATAGGTCCGTCAGCACGGATTGGAAAACGAAACGGCAAAGAAGAAAGTAGTACCGGATGGTATATAAACTATGTGTCGTTGGATCGGAGCCATGCAATAGAAGAAGAGGTTCGGGTACCGCGGTTGCACAGACGAATATATACAGCGAGTGCTGATATACAGTTCTCATCAAGACAGCTGTCGAGGAGAGTCCGTCACCAGGACGACCGACTTGCGCCTGCACAGATATGAGAGGCGGCGGGCGGGCAGGGCTGGATTTGCCGGTCACGAACACTTAGTGAGCTCAGCCGGAGCATCCCACACACTGCACACCGTGTTACAGTATTGCACAAAATAAAGGCTGGGCGAGAGCTAGGTGTCAGGACAGAAAAGGCCAGAATACTAAATGCTGTCTGGCACTTCATCATGAATGATGGGTATAAAATAGGCAAGAAAATTTCAAAGTCATCCTATAAGCATCCCATTCTCACACCACATTTCTGAAAGGGATTCTTGATTTATGGGTTTGAACGTAATTACATTTCAATTTGGTCATTTGTGTCCCAAGTGTCCCAACTTTGGTCAAAACACAGGGTCGGCCATGATACAGCGCCCCCCGGAGCAATGAGGGTTACTGGGAGGATTGAGTCACAAGGTTTCTTCTTTATAATTTTAACATACCAGGGAGTTTTTTTCTTGCCACTGTCATAAAAAATGCTATATAAATAAATTTCTTGGACTTGAACTTACAGGTTTAACCCAAATTAACCACATAGGTTCAGTGGATCTAGGATTTGAACTCACAACCTTCAGATTGATAGCGTAATACCTATAGAGCTACAAACACCACAATGGCATGGGTGTGATGCTTGGTTAAAAAATAAATATATATCTTTTAACAGGAAAATTTCTGACAGGATTCATGGGTTCAAATGTGCAAGAGTGATAATTACATTTAAATTTGGTCATTTGGTGGACGCTTTTATCCTTCCAAGTGTCCCAACTGGGCCCAAAACGAAGGGTCGGCCATGATACAGGAAGGATGAGTACCCGCTGAGTATGGGTTTATGGGTTTGAACGTAATTACATTTCAATTTGGTCATTTGTGTCCCAAGTGTCCCAACTTGCGTCAAAACACAGGGTCGGCCATGATACAGCGCCCCCCGGAGAAATGAGGGTTACAGGGAGGATGAGTCCCCCACTGAATCTTGGTCCTCATAAGGTTTCTTCCTTAAAATATCAACATAACAGGGAGTTTTTCCTTGCCACTGTCGCTTCGGCTTGCTCTTTGGGGGTTTAAAGGCTTATAAAACATTAAAGCTGCTTTGTGACAATGTACTATTTTAAAACAGTGCTATTTAAATAAATTACTTGAAGCTTCATTTGCCTAAATAAACCTCATAACATCAGTGGACCTTGGATTTGGACTCACAACCTTCAGATTGACAGCGTAATACCTATTGAGCTACCACACCATAACGGCATGGGTGCGATGCTTGGTTAATATATATATATATAGTTTTTTTTTTCTTTTTAACAGGATTCATGGGTTCAAATGTGCAAGAGTGATAATTACATTTAAATTTGGTCATTTGTGTCCCAAGTGTCCCAACTTGGGTCAAAACACAGGGTCGGCCATGATACAGCGCCCCCCGGAGCAATGAGGGTTACAGGGAGGATGAGTCCCCCACTGAGTCACAAGGTTTCTTCTTGCCACTGTAATAAAAAATGCTATATAAATAAATTACTTGGACTTGAATTTACAGGTTTAACCCAAATTAACCACATAGGTTCCGTGGATCTAGGATTTGAACTCACAACCTTCAGATTGATAGTGTAATACCTATAGAGCTACCACACCGCAATGGCATGGGTGTGATGCTTGGTTAAAAAATAAATATATATCTTTTAACAGGAAAATTTCTGACAGGATTCATGGGTTCAAATGTGCAAGAGTGATAATTACATTTAAATTTGGTCATTTGGTGGATGCTTTTATCCTTCCAAGTGTCCCAACTGGGCCCAAAACACAGGGTCGGCCATGATACAGCGCCCCCTGGAGCAATGGGGGTTACAGGAAGGATGAGTACCCGCTGAGTACTAAGGCTTATAACACTGTAAAGCTGCTTTTTGACAATGTGCTATTGTAAAATATGCTATATAAATAAATTACTAAAACTTGAACTTACAGGTTTTGCCTAAATGAACCACATAACTTCAATGGACCTTGGATTTGTACTCACAACCTTCACATTGACACTAATACCTATTGAGCTACCACACCTTGGTTTGCTTGGTTGCTTGGATGCTTGGTTTAAAAAATCGATTTTGTGTTTTTAACACGAACATTGCTGACAATATTCCATTTTCTTGTAAAATTTGAGTTGCTGAACCAAAACACATTGCATCGTTATGTTTACCATTGTAAAAACCAACATGTCATTACTTTTAAAAACAGGTACTCACACAAAAGCCTTCAGCTTTTGTCACATGATACACCCTTCCTTTAATTCTACACGGCGGTATGTGAGTTTAGGCAGTTTGAATACATTTGCATTCGGGCATTTAGCAGATGCTTTTATCCAAAGCGTAAAGTAACCCAACTTAATGGTTGGGGTCAGAACACATGGTTGATACAGCCCCCCTGGAGCAATGAGGGTTAAGGTTCTTGCTCAGTGGTCTACATTGGTAATTTCAGTGGACCTGGGATTTGAACCCACAACCTTCAGATTGATTGCCCAACACCATGACCAACTGTCAGAAACGATGCAGCCCCCCTGGAGCAATGAGGGTTAAGGGTCTTGTTCAATGGCCCACATTGGTACTTTTAGACCTTCAGATTGATTGCCCAACACCATGACCACTAAGCTACCCCACCCTAATAACCATTCAAATGAATAAACTGCCAGAATCCAAATGATTCCAATTGGGTGTATACATTTCTCAGCTATGGGGCAGAAACTATCATGGTTTGCAGTTTGTAACATCACTTTAGTCAAACTCTATTTGTAATAATAATGATATTATATTTACATAACATTACATTGTTATTTAGCACTAGATTTACAAGTACAAGGAGTTGATACAGCATCCTGGAGCAATGAGGGTTAAGAGTCTTGCTCAATGGTCCACATTGGTAATGTCAGTGGACCTGGAATTTGAACCCACAACCTTCAGATTGATTGCCCAACACCATGACCAACTGTCAGAAACGATGCAGCCCCCCTGGAGCAATGAGGGTTAAGGGTCTTGTTCAATGGCCCACATTGGTACTTTTAGACCTTCAGGTTGATTGCTCAACACCATGACCACTGAGCTACCCCACCCTATTAACCTGTCAGAATCCAAACTTTTACTAAACCCAATTTTAATATTTAATATTTAATATTTAATAATCTGAATGATGCATTGGATTCATTTTCTGCATCCAAACTTTTACCATTTTAACAAACCTGGAGGCAACACCAATTGGGTGTATACATCTTTCATCTATGGGGCAGAAACTATGATGGTTTGCAGTTTGTAACAACACTTTAGTCAAATTCTATTTGTAGCACTAGTCTTACAAGTACAAGGAGTTGATACAGCTCCCTGGAGCAATGAGGGTTAAGGGTCTTGCTCAATGGTCCACATTGGTAACGTCAGTGGACATGGAATTTGAACCCCCAACCTTCAGATTGATTGCCCAACACCATGACCTCTGAGCTACCCCTCCCTAATAACCATTCAAATGAATAAACTGCTAGAATTGATGTGCCCCCCTGAAGCAATGAAGGTTAAGTGTCTTTAAGTGTCTTGTTCAATGGTCCACATTGGTATCTTTGAACCCACAACCTTCAGATTGATTGCCCAAAACCAATACCACTGAGCTACCCCACCCTAACAACCATTCAAATGAATAAACTGCCAGAATTGATGCGACCCCCCTCTAGCAATGAGAGTTAAATGTCTTGCTCAATAGTCCACATTGGTAACGTCAGTGGACATGGGATTTGAACCCCAACCTTCAGATTGACAGCCCAACACCAAGACCACTGAGCTACCCCACACAAACCCTTTAAGAAGACTTTAAGAAGTATTTTACCTACGTGTAAACCCATGAGGACACGGGGAAAACATGGAAAGTCCACCCAGATTGGCATTCGAACCCAGTGCTGAGAGGAGAACATGCTAATCACTACACCACCATGCTGCTCTTGACCTGTAAAATCATTGACTTAATTTTTTTAACATAATAGGATGGTTAAAGCTATTTTCTACGTACTATTCTCCGTTCTGTTCGGTTCCTGGCTATTGTGAAGAAACCCAACGTTGGGCATTGGTTTCCATTTCCAAAACACGTCTTTAAAAATAAATAATTCGGATCAAATGTGCAGAGCTGATAGGAAGTGTGGATCCCGAAATACAGACAGCCGTATTCCGTTTTTTAAAGTACTTCAGTTCGACGTCCATTTAAAGAGCCTCTGGTTTCCCGTTCCGCAGACCGGCGTCCTATTGCTTTGCGTCGCAGGAAATTGGGGGCTGCTAGTCAAAACCAGTGTGCGTCATGCAAATCCAGTGGTTTCGCGGCCAGAACCCGTTTCGTCGAAGTGGAAGGTAGTCGTTATATATGAACACAGATCAGCCCCTGGCATCCAATGCCATGTGCTCAAGCTCTGGTCGTACACGGAACGTCCAGTAACTGGAATTTCGTCCCACACTGGGTTCCCTCAGACGTGTGTCTCAATGTAGGAGTGTGTGTGGGACAATGAGGGCGTGCGAGGTGTGCGTTCAGGAGTAGAGGTAGGGCTGGGCTCCAACAAGGGGCTAGAACGGTTCTCCTTATCCTTGTCTGGCGAGGAGGAGAACAGCTCCAGGTACTTTCTCTTCCACTCTTGGAACTCTGAGGACGTGAGCTTGGGATTGGCCAGGACCTTGTCAATCGCTGCTATCTCTCCTTCTCTGTCCTATCAGAGCGCAGAAACAGAGCAGCGAAGGGTGGGCGTTACAAGGTGGAATGGCTAGAGAGACTTACGGCACGGCAGCGGCTGTTAGAACACACGGAAAAGCGATGCTTACCCATTGGGCACGGACACACACAACATATCATGCTAGAATTGACCAGAGTCCTTTGGCACTGTGGGCCCCCCTTGACCCCGCGAAACTCCCCTGACGAAGAAAGGCTTCGAAACCCACAATGCGACAGGAGTCAGGCCAAGGAACAAACATACAGCAGCGGCGGCGGGAGGCCAAATCGAGCCTCGCAACGGCCATTTAACTAGCACTGCTCCAGATTCCCAACAAGCCATGGCTTTCAGACACCAGAACAGAAACAAGGCTCTAAGACAGCGGCACCAGGCGCTCCCACGTTCTCCGCCCAATCCAATCGGCTGCCTCTCGAGCCCAGAAGACGTCCGGCTGGGCGGACTACGGACGAGAAGACGACTCAGACAGACAGAGACACCTAGACAGGCATGGCATGGCGGGACCCATGCAGCAGCAGTGCTCCCGGTACCTTGAGCGTGCTCTGCAGGATGCGCAGGCGGTGCACTTTTTCGTTGAGTAGCGGGTCATTGCAGCGGCGCACAAAAGAATGCTTGTACTCCAGACGGGTGGAGAGTTGAGGCTCACCCAGTGGAGACAGACTGGCACGCTCGAGTGCCCGGTACAGGTCACCCAGTGAGTCCGCGTGGTGCTGCCGCTCTTGTTCCCGCTCCCCACCTGAAGGGGGCGCCCACACAAAACAAACGTTATTCTCATAGGGCGAAAGCAAGATTGATTATTGTGAGGTTTAATCTACAAGACATACACACTCGCAATGAGGGTTAAGGCTCTTGCTCAATGGTCCACATTGGAAACGTCAGTGAACCGGGGATTGGAACCCACAACCTTCAGATTGATTGCCCACCGAGCTACCCCGCGCAAACCCTTTCAGAAGACGGATTTTACCTACGTGTGAAGCCACGTGGACACGGGGAGAACATGGAAACTCCACCTAGATTGGCATTCGAACCCAGCGCTGAGAGGAGAACATGCCAACCACTACCCCACCATGCTGCTCTCGACCCGTAAAATCATTGACGTCATTTTTTGAACATAATAGGATGGGGGCAGCATGGTGGCTTAGTGGTTAGTAAGTTCTCCTCTCAGCACTATTGATTCCCGGTTCGAATCCCAATCTGGGTGGAGTTTCCATGTCCTCCCCGTGTCCAAGTGGGTTTCCTCCGGGTTCTCCGGTTTCCTCCAACAGTCCAAAAACATGGATCAAGGTCAATTAAAATCTCTAAATTGCCCCATGTAGAGTGTGTGTGAGTGTGTGCCCAGTGATAGATTGGTGTCCTGTCCTGGGTGTATCTGCCCAGCGGCTGAAACGTTCTCCCATGGGCATGGGGAACCCCACCGCAACCCTAATAGAGGATAAAGCAGAAGATGATGGTGGATGGATAATAGGAGGGTTAAAGTTATTTTCTACGTACTGTTCTACGTTCTGTTCGTTTCCTGGCTATTGTGATGAAACCCAACGTTGGTCATTGTTTTCCAAAACACGTCTATGAAATAATTATACGTCCTTATACTATAATTATACGTATAATTAACAGCAGCGGACAAAAGAATGCTTGTACTCCAGACGGGTGGAGAGTTGAGGTGCTCGACTGCCCGGTACAGGTCACCCAGTGAGTCCGCATGGTGCTGCCGCTCTTGTTCCCGCTCCCCACCTGAAGGGGGCGCCCAAACAAAAACATTATTCTCTTAGGGCGAAAGCAGTTGAACTAAGCAGATTAAAAGATGATTATTATGAGTTTTAATTACAGGACATGTAATGATATGTTTTATCAGATCCGTTTACGGACGGTATCTTCATTTCTATTGCACTAATGACTGCCGTCCCGCCAGGACGTTACTGCTAACACCACTCAGCACTTTTTAATTCTATTTGCACTGTCCTTTAATAGTTACACCCTAAAAAAAACATAGAGAGCAGGTATTGTTGGGTGGTGGATCATTCTCAGCATGATAGTGACACTGATATGGTGTTAGTTTGTGTTGTACTGGTATGTGTGGATATTTGCAAACACAGCAGTGACAACAAGCACATATGACATAAAGAACCCGAGAATAATGAACAGAAATCAAATGAGATTATATCTCTGATTTTATATATCTTTCTCTGATATATATATATATATATATATATATATAGTATATGTCTGTGTGTGTATATATATATATGAATGTATGTATATTGTGTGTGTGTATGTATGTGTGTATATATATATTATACACACACGTATATATATATATATATATATATTATATATATATATTCATTATCTTCCGCTTTATCCTCTATTAGGGTCGCGGTGGGGTTCCCCATGCCCATCCAGGGGAGAACATCTCGGGCGCTGGGCAGATACACCCAGGACAGGGCGCCAATCCATCGCTGGGCACACACTCACTCACACACACACACTCTATATGGGGCAATTTGGAGAATTCAATTGACTTGATCCATGTTTTTGGACTGTGGGAGGAAACCGGAGAACCTGGAGGAAACCCACGCAGACACGGGGAGAACATGGAAACTCCACCCAGATGGGGATTCGAACCGGGAATCCCTAGTGCCGAGAGGCGAACATGCTAACCACTAAGCCACCGTGCCGCCCTTATGTATATATATATATATATATATATATATATATATATATATATATATATATATATATAGATAATGGTGTCTAGAAGTTCGTATAGTATAACACTTTATACTGTATTTATAGTTTTGCTTCATTTTGGCCGAAAACCGGATCAGATGTTCTAAAAAGACCTAAAAGTAGATAAAGCGAACCAAATCCAACTTTATTTATACAATAAGAGCACACTGTAATTAATTAATCATTTCAAAATGATATATAAAAACAATTTAATATTATCAATCTGAACAATGCAAAACTACATACAATAAACCTATAGAATCAGAAATGTAATCAGCTGTTTAAATGAACAGAACGACAATCATGTGATGGTTAGCATGTTCTCCTTCAGCACTGGGGATCCAGGTTCCAATCCCGACCTGGATTTCCATGTTCTCCCCGTGTCCATGTGAGTTTTCTCCTACAGTTCAAAGACATGGCTTCAAGGTGAAATGGATGCTCTAAATTGCCCCTATGCGTTATTAGATGAAATGAGTTTATTGTTTATGCTAAATGAAATTTAGATGATTTGAATTTTGTGAGGCGGCACGGTGGCTTAGTGGTTAGCACGTTCTCCTCTCAGCTCTAGGGATTACCGGTTCGAATCCCCATCTGGGTGGAGTTTCCATGTTCTCCCTGTGTCCGAGTGGGTTTCCTCCGGGTTCTCCGGTTTCCTCCCACAGTCCAAAAACATGGATCAAGTTAATTGAGTTCTCTAAATTGCCCCATATAGAGTGTGTTTGGGTGTGTGAGTGTGTGCCCAGCGATGGATTGGCGCCCTGTCCTGGGTGTGTCTGCCCAGCGCCCGAGACGTTCTCCCCTGGATGGGCATGGGGAACTCCACCGCGACCCTAATAGAGGATAAAGCGGGAGATAATGAATGAATGAATGAAATTTTGATGATTTGAATTTTGTGATATTTTTGCAAAGATCAAAGGGTGAAATATTTGAGTTTTTGGACTGAACACAATAATCTATGAACTGGACTAAACACACACACACACACTCCCGATACCAAAGATGGACAAAATTGCTGCCAACACTTTGTATACCTTTTTTTAAATTTATGGATAATTGCTGCTGAAACACACTGTGTTTACATTTGCAACTGTGGACATATTTTTGCACCTTGTGGCTCAAACCACTAGGGGGGGCACCTGCATTGTTCCCTCCCCTTACTTCAAAGTATAATGTTTATTGTCCTGTATATTGTCTTGGGCGCTGGGCAGATATACCCAGGACAGTGACAGATACACCCAGGACATTGATCCATGTTTTTGGACTGTGGGAGGAAACCGGAGAACCCGGAGGAAAACCACGCGGACACGGAGAGAACGTGGAAACTCCACCCAGACTGTGATTCGAACGGGGAATCCATAGCACTGAGAGGAGAACATGCTAACCACTAAGCCACCGTGCCGCTTGTTTATAAATATATCGGGGAAATAAAATGTCTATCCATAACGTTATCTGGTTCCACATTGTGCTACGTGTACCGCAGTTTAAGAACCCCTGATCTGAAAAGAACCCGGTGAATTCATCCATCCATTATCTTACATTTTGTCCTCTAAAATGGAAGGGGGGGGGGGTGCATGCCCATCCAGGGGAGAACATTTCGGGCGCTGGGCTGGCACACACACACTCACACAGACACACTCTATATGGGGCAATTTGGAGAACTCAAGTGACCTTAATCCATGTTTTTGGGCTGTGGGAGCAAACCGGAGAACCCGGAGGAAACCCACGCGGACACAGGGAGAACGTGGAAACTCCACCCAATTTGGGATTGGAACCGGGAATCCCTAGTGCTGAGAGGAGAACGTCAGATCAGATGTTTAATTCCTCCAGCTCCTTCACGCTCATATCCGTCGTCGCAGCCAGCCTGCTCTCTCACGCAGTCAGCACAGCGTATGCGCATACAGCCACGAGTGTGCGTACAGCAGACTGAAGAGGCCGCCGTGTCAACTGCCATGTTTCAGCCAGTGAGCTGACAGCATTCTCACTGTTCAGCGTTTGGCATAAAGAGCGCGCACGCTGCCACATTTGCACTCCATTACCCCGCCGCCGCCTGCCGCCGCCTGCAGCCGCCTGCAGGTCGCTCATCCATCAGGCCGAGAAAGCTGCAAACTTACAGCCACTTTCATTAGAAGAGGAAACGTGTGACAGAGAAAGAGACAGACAGACAACCCACCACAGAACCCCCCCCCCCCCCCCCCCCCCCCCCACCGTGTCTGGCTGTACTTAGAATTTACTGCATTTGAGTAAATTACTCTAAATCTTAGTTTATATACATGATATAGAGTCAATTCTTTTTCACACTGTGATTGAAATTGATTAGTGATTAAAAAAATGATTAGTAATTAAAAAAAACAAAGATTAATGATTTAAAAAATATTAGAGATTTAAAAAAAATTATTACTGATTTAAAAAAAAAGATTAATGATTTAAAAAATGATTAATGAAAAATAATAGTGATTTAAAAACATGATTAATGATTTAAAAAAAATGATTAAAGATTTTAAAAAATTATTAGTGATTTAAAAAAAATTATTAGTGATTTAAAAAAAAATTTTTTAGTTGTTTGAAAAATTATTAGAGATTTTTAAAAAAATGATTAATGATTTGAAAAAATTGTTAGTAATAAAAAAAATTATTATTAGGAAAAAATATTAGTGATTTAAAAAATTTGAGACTTAAAAAAAATTATTAGAGATTTAAAAAAATTGTTAGTAATAAAAAAAATGATTAATGATTTAAAAAATATTTAGTGATTTAAAAAAATGATTAATGATTTTAAAAATTGTTAGTAATTTAAAAAAAAGATGATTAATGATTTTTAAAAAAAGTAATTAATGATTAGTGATGTGTTTAAAAATGTAGGATCCATTTAAAATTTAATACAATTTCATCCATTATCTTCCGCTTCTTACTCTATTAGAGTCGCGGTGGGGTTCCACATGCCCATACAGGGGAGAACGTTTCGGGCGCTGGGCAGATAGACCCAGGACAGGACGCCAACTATCACTGTGGCACACACTCACTCACACAGACACACTCTATATGGGGCAATTTGGAGAATTCAATTGACCTTGATCCATGTTTTTGGACTGTGGGAGGAAACCGGAGAACCCGGAGGAAACCCACGCGGACACGGGGAGAACATGGAAACTCCACCTAGATGGGGATTGGAACCGGGTATCCCTAGCGCTGAGAGGAGAACATTAAATGTAAATGGGAGTCTGTTGATTCACGCGGGTCGATTCCACAGACTGCCTCATGGGGGCAGCATTACCTCACAAGGTGAAGGATAATAACAGCACTTTGAAGCGCATTAGGAATTGCAAAGCATATTAAAACACAATTAATAATATTCTGTAGATTTAATTAGAATGAAGACCATTAGCATGAATGCACTCACACAGACGTGCACTGTAATGACTGTCTGCAGACGTTCCACAACAAAACAACAATAATGATGATGTGTATCTCAACTGTGTATCACTAACAACCATCCATCTATCTATATGGGGCTATATGGGGCAATTTTGAGAATTGAATTGACCTTGATTCATGTTTCATGTTTTTTTCTATGGGAGGACTGTGGGAGAGGTGGCACGGTGGCTTAGTGGCATGTTCTCCACTCAGCACTATGGATTCCCGGTTCGAATCCCAATCTGGGTGGAGTTTCCACGTTCTCCCCGTGTCCACGTGGGTTTCCTCCGGGTTCTCCGGTTTCCTCCCACAGTCCAAAAAACATGGATCACGTCTCCAAATTGCCCCATATAGAGTGTGTTTGTGTGAGTGAGTGTGTATCCAGTGATAGATTGGCGTCCTGTCCTGGGTGTATCTGCCCAGCACCCGAAACGTTCTCCCCTGGATGGGCATGGGGAACCCCCCCCCACCCCGCAACCCTAATAGAGGATAAAGTGGAAGATAATGGATGGATGAATGGTTTAGTGGTTGGCATGTTCTCCTCTCAGCACTAGGGATTCCTGGTTCGAATCCCAATCTGGGTGGAGTTTCCACGTTCTCCCCGTGTCCGCGTGGGTTTCCTCCGGGTTCTCCGGTTTCCTCCCACAGTCCAAAAACATGGATTCAAGGTCAATTGAATCGCCAAATTGCCCCATATAGAGTGTGTCTGTGTGAGTGAGTGTGTATCCAGTGATGGATTGGCGTCCTGTCCTGGGTGTATCCGCCCAGCGCCCGAAACGTTCTCCCCTGGATGGGAATGGGGAACCCCGCCGCGACCCTAATAGAGGATAAAGCGGAAGATGGATGGATGAATGGATGGGAGAAAACCGGAGAACCCGGAGGAAACCCACGCAGACACGAGGAGAACATGGAAGCTCCACCCAGATTGGGATTTGAACCGTGAATTCCTAGTGCTGAGAGGAGAACGTGCTAACCACTAAGCCACCTGTAACACTAACAAAGCAAGCAAATAAAACTTAATAAAGTCAAAAACTGGCGTTTATTATGTACTAAAGCAAAATTAAAGGAATTATTCGGCACGACGCATAGCAGAGCGATTTATTACGAATAATACACGTTCTTTAATAGGAAGAAAAGCTAAATATTATTCATTCATCCATTATCTCCCGCTTTATCCTCTATTAGGGTCGCGGTGGGGTTCCCCATGCCCATCCAGGGGAGAACGTCTCGGGCGCTGGGCAGATACACCCAGGACAGGACGCCAATCCATCGCTGGGCACACACTCACTCACACAAACACACTCTATATGGGGCAATTTGGAGAACTCAATTGACTTGATCCATGTTTTTGGACTGTGGGAGGAAACCGGAGAACCCGGAGGAAACCCACGCGGACACGGGGAGAACATGGAAACTCCACCCAGATCGGGATTCAAACCTGGATTTCCCAGCACTGAGAGGAGAACATGCTAAACCACTAAACCATTATTTCATGTATTATCTTCTGCTTTATCCACTACTAGGGTCGCAGGGGGGGGTTCCCCATGCCCATCCATGGGGGAGAACGTCTCGGGCGCTGGGCAGATACACCCAGGACAGGGCGCCAATCCATCGCTGGGCACACACTCACTCACACAGACACACTCTATATGGGGCAATTTGGAGCATTCGATTCACCTTGATCCATGTTTTTGGACTGTGGGAGGAAACCGGAGAACCTGGAGGAAACCCATGTGGACACGGGGAGAACATGGAAACTCCATCCAGATAGGGATTCGAACCGGGAATCCCCAGCGCGGAGAGGAGAACATGCTAATGTGAGATGAGCACAGAGCTTTTTGGCCACGCTCTAACCGCATTCCACACTTTATGTCCAGGGGAGAACGTTTCGGGCGCTTGGCGGATACACCCAGGACAGGGCGCCAATCTATCACTGGGCACACACACACACACACACTATATGGGGCAATTTAGAGCATATTTTTGGACTGTGGGAGGAAACCCATGTGGACACAGGATCGCTGGGCACACACTCACTCACACAGACACACTCTATATGGGGCAATTTAGAGAACTCAATTGACTTGATCCATGTTATTGGACTGTGGGAGGAAACCGGAGAACCCGGAGGAAACCCACGCAGACACGGGGAGAACATGGAAACTCCACCCAGATGGGGATTGGAACCGGGAATCCCTAGCGCTGAGAGGAGAACATGCTAACCACTAAGCCACCGTGCCGCCAGCAAAATATTTAAAAATTATTTTTAAAAACCACTCCCATATCGTGTTAATTACCACTAATTAGTTAATTAATTGGTCAACTTTTCAATTGATTCATTCTCACACACCTGCACCACCATGTCAGCATCACTGCAGTACTGACCATCATCCACCACCGTCCTGAGAACACCTCCTGATCATCGGAGAACATACTAAAGCGGCCTAACAGAGTATGTAGAGCAACAGATGGACTACAGAATGGAACTGTAGAACTACAAAGTCCATCTATATGATCAGTGGAACTGAAAACGCACACAGTGAGGGTAGAACTGAGGAGGTGGAGCTAATAAAGTGGCCGGTGTCTATGTTCTGATTGGTGGACTGTTCTCTGTCCAGCAGCACTGCTGTGTCTGATCCACTCGTACAGCAGAACACACACTCACACACCTGCACCACCATGTCAGCATCACTGCAGTACTGACCATCATCCACCACCGTACTGAGAACACCTCCTGATCATCGGAGAACATATTAAGTGGCCTAACAAAGTATATAGAGCAACAGATGGACTACAGAACGTACCTGTAGAACTACAAAGTCCATCTATATGATCAGTGGAACTGAAAACCCCCCACAGTGAGGGGAGAACTGAGGAGGTGGACCTAATAAACTGGCCGGTCAGGTGTCCGTTCCACTCGTACAGAACAACACACACTCACACACCTGCACCACCATGTCAGCATCACTGCAGTACTGACCATCATCCACCACCGCACTGAGAACACCTCCTGATCATCGGAGAACATAGTAAAGCGGCCTAACAGAGTATGTAGAGCAACAGATGGACTACAGAATGGAACTGTAGAACTACAAAGTCAAAAATATGATCAGTGGAGAACCAATGAGCAGAACCTAATAAGTCCTCCACCATACTGAGAATATCTCCACTGTGGTGGTCCTGTTCATCGGAGAACATGCTAAAGCGGCCTAACAGAGTATGTAGAGGAACAGATCATCTCCAGCTGTTCTGCGGATCCACCACTCGTGCGAGCAGCAGAGCCGTGCTGAACTTTAGAGGGCGGGACTGAGTGGGTTTGTTCGTCCAGATCTTTCTGGCCTCCGGGACGTCGTGTGAGTCTCGGTCTCGGTGCATAAGATCAGCTGCAGAACAGTCCTCAGTGCTGGTGAAGAGGCCGCGTGGAACCATGACTCAGGCATCAGCCTCCGCAGCACAGACATGTACAGCAAGCTGAAGAAATACCCAGAAAGCCATCCAAACATCCTCTAATAACATCCCTCCATCATTATCCTCCACTTTATCCTCTACTAGGGTCGTGGTGGGGTTCCCCATGTCCATCCAGGGGAGAACGTCTCGGGCGCTGGGCAGATAGACCCAGGACAGAGTGCCAATCCATCACTGGGCACACACTGACTCACACAGACACACTCTATATGGGGCAATTTGGAGAATTCAATTAACTTGATCCATGTTTTTGGACTGTGGGAGGAAACCGGAGAACCCGGAGGAAACCCACGCGAACATGGGGAGAACATAGAAACTCCACCAGATTGGGATTTGAACCGGGAATCCCTAGCGCTGAGAGGAGAACATGCTAACCACTATCTAAAAGTTGACATCCATCCATTATCTTACGCTTTATCCTCTATTAGGGTCGCGATGGGGTTCCCCATGCCCATCCAGGGGAGAACGTTTTGGGCGCTGGGCCGATACACCCAGGACAGGACGCCAATCTATCACTGGACACACAGACACACTCTATATGGGGCAATTTGGAGAATTCAATTGACCTTAATCCATGTTTTTGGACTGTGGGAAGAAACCGGAGAACCCGGAGGAAACCCACGCAGACATGGGGAGAACATGGAAACTCCACCCAGATTGGGATACGAACCGGGAATCCCTAGTGCTGAGAGGAGAACATGCTAACCACTAAGCCAAAACCATTTATTCAGCAAATGCACCTCTCTAGGTTTTTATTAGTCATTTTGTTGGTTCTCCATGAAAATCAAGGGGAGAACGTTTCGGGTGCTGGGCAGATACACCCAGGACAGGCCGATTTAGATAGGGGCAGATTGGAGCAGCCGATTCACCTTAAATTCCATGTTTTTGGACTGTGGGAGGAAACCGGAGAACCCAGAGGAAACCCACGCGGACACGGGGAGAACACGGAAACTCCACCCAGATTGGGATTCGAACCCGGAATCCCCAACGCTGAGAGGAGAACATGCAATGCAGCTCTCTGGTTCTTTGTTTTTTCTTTGATGATTGACGGAACTCGTTTCAAACGCAGGCAGCCAATCGAATTCCTCCGTGTTCTCGCTCACAGTCGATTCCCGTCAAGCGTAATCTAATCCGCTGTGTTCCCGTTGAGGAACCTCATCACGGGTTCATAACGAACGGCGGGCTCGTCGGCGCTTCCTCTGCGTCACAGACAGACCACTGTTCTCCGTTCCACAGCCCGGCCTCGCGTTCCGCGCACTTCGTAACGCGCTCACGTACGCCGGCTTATATCTCGTAACTGAGGCGGCATCAATAATAAATGCTCGCTCTTCAGATAACAAACAGATTTTTCCCGCTGCATTATTAAAGAACCTGCAGAACCCACCGTAACGTCGCAGTCTGGTGTAATTAGTGCTTAGAAATCAATTAAAGGGTTTAAAGTAAAGCCTCCTTTTTTAATGTAGAGAAACAAGAACGGATGTAGAATTCTGACACTAAAGTGATATAATATGGGGCAATTTAGATAGGGGCAATTTAGACAGTCATTCTTTCATTCATTATCTCCCGCTTTATCCTCTATTAGGTTCAGGGGGGGGGGGGTGTTCGTTTCCCCATCCAGGGGAGAACGTTTCGGGCGCTGGGCAGATACACCCAGGACAGGGGGGCAATCTATCACTGGACACACACTCACTCACACAGACACACTCTATATGGGGCAATTTGGAGAATTCAATTGACTTGTTTTTTGACTGTGGGAGGAAACCGGAGAACCCGGAGGAAACCCATGTGAACACAGGGAGAACATGGAAACTCCACCCAGATGGGGATTCGAACCGGGAATCCCTAGCGCTGAGAGGAGAACATGCCAAACACTAAGCCACCGTGCCGCCCTGGTGTAATTAGTGCTTAGAAATGAATTAAAGGGAATAAAGTTAAGCCTCGTTTTTTAATATAGAGAAACAAGAATGAATGTAGAATTCTGACACTTTTAAAGTGATATACTATGGGGCAATTTAGACAGTCATTTTTTCATTCATTATCTTCCGCTTTATCCTCTATTAGGGTCGCTATATAGGGGGGGGGGGGTTCCCCATGCCCATCCAGGGGAGAACGTCTCGGGCGCTGGGCAGATACACCCAGAACAGGATACCAATCTATCACTGGACACAAAGACACACTCTATATGGGGCAATTTGGAGAACTCAACTTTTAAAGTGATATAATATGGGGCAATTTAGACAGTCAATTCACCTTAAATACATGCTTTTAATTTTTTTTTAATCTTGGAGAACATGGAAACTCCACCCACATCGGGATTCGAACCTGGATCCCCAGCGCACCTCATTGTGCTGTGATTCGTTAATATTCCATCCATCTATTATTTTCTGCTTAATCCTTTACTAGAATTGGGGGGGGGGGGGGGTTCTCCATGCCCATCCAGGGGAGAACGTTTCTGGCGCTGGGCAGATACACCCAGGACAGGACGGCAATCTATCACTGGGTATACACCTACTATATAGGGGCAATTTAGAGCAGCCAATTCACCTTAAAGACATGTTTTTGGACTGTGGGAGGGAACCGGAGAACCCAGAGGAAACCCATTTGGACCTGAAACCCATTCGAACCTGGCTGCTGTTTATTAATATTGTTTCCATGGTTATCAAGGGCGGCACGGTGGCTTAGTGGTTTGCATGTTCTCCTCTCAGTGCTGGGGATTCCCGGTTCGAATCCCCATCTGGGTGGAGTTTCCATGTTCTCCCCGTGTCCGTGTGGGTTTCCTCCGGGTTCTCTGGTTTCCTCCCACAGTCCAAAAACATGGATTCAAAGTGAATTGAATTCTCCAAATTGCCCCATATAGAGTGTGTCTGTGTGAGTGAGTGTGTGTCCAGTGATAGATTGGCGTCCTGTCCTGGGTGTATCTGCCCAGCGCCCGAAACGTTCTCCCCTGGATGGACATGGAGAACCCCAATGCGACCCTAATAGAGGATAAAGCGGAAGATAATGGATGGATGCTTCAATCAGGGTGGCACGGTGCCTTAGTGTTTAGCAGGTTCTCCTCTCAGCGCTAGGGATTCCCGGTTCAAATCCCAATCTGGGTGGAGTTTTCATGTTCTCCCCGTGTCCTCATGGGTTTCCTCCGGGTTCTCCGGTTTCCTCCCACAGTCCAAAAACATGGATTCAAAGTGAATTGAGTTCTCCAAATTGCCCCATATAGAGTGTGTTTGAGTGAGTGAGTGTGTGTGCAGTGATGGATTGGCGCCCTGTCCTGGGTGTATCTGCCCAGCGCCCGAAACGTTCTCCCCTGGATGGACATGGAGAACCCCAATGCGAAGATAATGGATGGATGGATGCTTCAATCAGGGCGGCACGTTGCCTTAGTGTTTAGCAGGTTCTCCTCTCAGCGCTAGGGATTCCCGGTTCAAATCCCAATCTGGGTGGAGTTTTCAATGTTCTCCCCGTGTCCTCATGGGTTTCCTCCGGGTTCTCCGGTTTCCTCCCACAGTCCAAAAACATGGATCTAGGTCAAATGAATTCTCCAAATTGCCCCATATAGAGTGTGTCTGTGTGAGTGAGTGTGTGTCCAGTGATAGATTGGCGTCCTGTCCTGGGTGTATCTGCCCAGCGCCCGATACGTTCTCCGCTGGATGGACATGGGGAACCCCAATGCGAAGATAATGGATGGATGGATGCTTCAATCAGGGCGGCACGGTGCCTTATTCTTTAGCATGTTCTCCTCTCAGCACTAGGGATTCCCGGTTCGAATCCAATCTGGGTGGAGTTTCCATGTTCTCCCCGTGTCCTCATGGGTTTCCTCCGGGTTCTCCGGTTTCCTCCCACAGTCCAAAAACATGATTCAAGGTGAATTGAATTCTCCAAATTGCCCCATAGAGAGTGTGTCTGTGTGAGTGAGTGTGTGTCCAGTGATAGATTGGCGCCCTGTCCTGGGTGTATCTACCCAGCGCCCGACACGTTCTCCCCTGGATGGGCATGGGGAACCCCCACTGCGACCCTAATAGAGGATAAAGCAGAAGATAATGGATGGATGAATGGTTTAGTGGTTGGCATGTTCTCCTCTCAGCACTAGGGATTCCTGGTTCGAATCCAATCTGGGTGGAGTTTCCATGTTCTCCCCGTGTCCTCATGGGTTTCCTCCCACAGTCCAAAAACATGGATTCAAGGTGAATTGAATTCTCCAAATTGCCCCATAGAGAGTGTCTGTGTGAGTGAGTGTTTGTCCCCCGTGTCCTGGGTGTATCTGCCCAGCGCCCGAGACGTTCTCCCCTGGATGGGCATGGGGAAGCAGTTAGAGGTATTTGTTGGACCTACCGTGTTCTCGTGTGGAGGATCCCGCTGTTCCGCCGTGCTGGAGGACGGTGTGAGGATGGCGTGCAGTCCGCTGTCGCGTGGAAGCGTATAGCTGCGTGGCTTCCCGCCTCCGGCCACGGGAGTCCGCAGATGCTGGCCGTCGGGGAAGTCGAAGGGCCCGTAGTGCTCCTGCAGGAGCGTGCGGTTGGCCGGCAGGGTGGACTGGCGCCGGCGCTCGGGGGACACGCCGCTCGGCTCGGCGAACACGGCGTCCTCTAGTGGGAGGGTCTGCAGGTAGTGCAGGCCCGAGCTCGTGAGCGGCGTCTCGATCAGGTCCTGCCACGAGCGCCGCTGGCTCGCAGATTTCCGGGCTGGAGAACCTCCGCCACTGCTGCTGCCTCCGCCCAGGGGTTCGGTTCTGTACTCTTCATGAGACGATCGGGAATGAGACGTCTCCGTGGAGGACAGTCGTCCATGTTTGGGGATCAGATAAGGACTCGCACAGGTCATCTGCTGGAAGGAGAACACACAGATTCAAACTGTTTATATTTAATTAAGGGCACGGTGGCTTAGTGGTTAGCATGTTCTCCTCTCAGCGCTAGGGATTCCCGGTTCGAATCCCCATCTGGGTGGAGTTTCCATGTTCTCCCCGTGTCCGCGTGGGTTTCCTCCGGGTTCTCCGGTTTCCTCCCACAGTCCAAAAACATGGATCAAGTTAATTGAGTGCTCTAAATTGCCCCATATAGAGTCATGAGTGAGTGAGTGTGTGCCCAGCGATGGATTGGCGCTCTGGTGCCCAGCGCCCGAGACGTTCTCCCCTGGATGGGCATGGGGAACCCCACCACGACCCTAATAGAGGATAAAGCGAGAGATAGTGAATGAATGAATGAATGAATGAATATTAAATTAATAATTAATCCATCCATCCATTATCTTCCACTTTATCCTCTATTAGGGTCGTTGGGGGTTCCCCATGCCCATCCAGGGGAGAACGTCTCGGGCGCTGGGCAGATACACCCAGGACAGGGCGGCAATCTATCACTGGGGACACACTCACTCACACAGACACACTCTATATGGGGCAATTTGGAGGATTCAATTGACCTTGATCCATGTTTTTGGACTGTGGGAGGAAACCGGAGAACCCGGAGGAAACCCACACGGACACGGGGAGAACATGGAAACTCCACCCAGATTGGGACTCGAACCTGAATCCCCAGTGCTGAGAAGAGAACATGCCAACCACTAAGCCACCGTGCCGCCCAGTGGAACTACTTTTGATTATTTTAATAAAATTTATTAAGGTGGCTTAGTGGTTTAGCATGTTCTCCTCTCAGCACTAGGGATCCCCGGTTCCAATCCCAATCTGGGTGGAGTTTCCATGTTCTCCCCGTGTCCACGTGGGTTTCATCCGGG
>JAFMOC010000880.1:27500-37500 GCA_019802505.1 Corydoras sp. C115 | reverse complement strand
CATGTTTTTGGCCTGTGGGAGGAAACTGGAGAACCAGGAGGAAACCCACGTGGACACGGGGAGAACATGGAAACTCCACCCAGATTGGGATTGAAACCGGGAATCCCTAGCGCTGAGAGGAGAACATGCTAAACCACTAAGCCATCATGCTGCCCTGATTGAAGCATCCATCCATCCATTATCTTCCGCTTTATCCTCTACTAGGGTCGCATTGGGGTTCTGCATGTCCATCCAGTGGAGAACGTTTCGGGCGCTGGGCAGACCTGGGCAGAGACACCCAGGACAGGGGGGCAATCTATCGCTGGACACACACTCACTCACACATACACATACACACTCTATATGGGGCAATTTGGAGAATTCACTTGACCTTGATCCATGTTTTTGGACTGTGGGAGGAATCCGGAGAACCCGGAGGAAACCCATGCAGACACGGGGAGAACATGGAAACTCCACCCAGATTGGGATTGGAACCGGGAATCGCTAATGCTGAGAGGAGAACATGTTCTGCCCCCCTGTGCAGAACACACTCGTTCATTTTGTGTTCTGCTGTAATTCAGAGCAGCACCAATGAGACGACGTTAAACACCAGCTGTTCCCAATTAACCAAAACAGAAGTCATGTTCGTTTAGCAGAAGTGTGTGTGTGTGTGTGTGTGTGTGTGTGTGTGTGTGTGTGTGTGTGTGTGTGTGTGTGTGTGTGTGTGTGTGTGTGTGTGTTGTTACAGCTAATCGATTATCCTTGATTAATTGGCTTAATTCAGGTGTGTGTTAACATAACGCCAAAGAGCAAAGACATCAGCCATTATGTTGGAGACACAAACACTGCTACAGATTATTTCCTCCCACAGTCCAAAACCATGGATTCAAGGTGAAATGGCTGCGTTAATTTGCCCCATTCTGAATCGCTCATATATATATTGTGTGTATCTGTGTGAGTGAATGCCCAGGAGACATGGTGGCTTAGTAGTTGGCATGTTCTCCTCTCAGCACTGGGAATCCAGGTTCGAATCCCCATCTGGGTGGAGTTTGCATGTTCTCCCCACGGCCACGTGGGATTCCTCCGGGTTCTCCGGTTTCCTCCCACAGTCCAAAAACATGGATTCAAGGTGAGTTGTGTATATGTGTGTGTGTGTGTGTGTGTGTGTGTGTGTGTGTGTGTGTGTGTGTGCGCCCTTTACGAGGTGTATCCGGTTGGACATGAGGAACCATACCCTTTCCCCCTTCCCACCCCACACGACCCCAATAGCTTGTGTATAGTACCCTTTACATGGGTTTCCTCCGGGTTCTCCGGTTTCCTCCCACAGTCCAAAAACATGGATTCAAGGTGAGTTGTGTATATGTGTGTGTGTGTGTGTGTGTGTGTGTGTGTGTGTGTGTGTGTGTGCGACCCTAATATAGGATAAAGTGGAAGATAATGGATGGATGTCAACTTTTAGATAGTGGTTGGCATGTTCTCCTCTCAGAGCTGGGGATTCCCAATCTGGGTGGAGTTTCCATGTCCTCCCCGTGTCCAGGTTTCCTCCGGGTTGTGTGTGTGTGTGTGTGTGTGTGTGTGTGTGTGTGTGTGTGTGTGTGCGCCCTCTCCAAAGGTGTATCTGGTTGGACATGAGGAACCATACCCTTTCCCCCCTCCCACCCCACACGACCCCAATAGCTTGTGTATAGTACCCTTTACATGGGTTTCCTCCGGGTTCTCGGGTTTCCTCCCACAGTCCAAAAACATGGATCAAGGTCAAATGAATTCTCCAAATTGCCCCATATAGAGTGTGTCTGTGTGAGTGAGTGTGTGTCCAGTGATAGATTGGCGCCCTGTCCTGGGTCTATCTGCCCAGCACCAGAAACATTCTCCCCTGGATGGGCATGGGAACCACCCCCCCCCCAACCCTAGTAGAGGATAAAGCAGAAGATAATGGATGGATTGATGGATTGGTGCCCTCTCCTGGGTGTGTCTGGACATACAGCAGGGTTACCAGGTTTCCTCCACCTCCTCCACTGGTTGCACCTGTTCCTCAGCGTTTTCTTACCCTGCTCTTGACGAATCTTCTCTCTCTCGGCGTAGCCAGCTGCCGCCATGTTCAACCGACTCAACCATCTGTTCATGTCGTCCACTCCGTCAGCCGCGAAGTAGAAGCTTTTGATTTTTGGGTGGCAGGCTTTAAAAGCACTAGACGAATTACACAAACGAAAAATCCCCAATTTTAGTTTTTACTTTGCCATTTTTGTGTCTTTAATTTACATATTATTCATTCTTTCATTCATTCATTATCTCCCGCTTTATCCTCTATCAGGGTCGCGGTGGGGTTCCCCATGCGCATCCAGGGGAGAACGTCTCAGGCGCTGGGCAGATACACCCAGGACAGGGCGCCAATCCATCGCTGGGCACACACTCACTCACACACACACTCTATATGGGGCAATTTTGAGAATTCAATCGACTTGATCCATGTTTTTGGACTGTGGGAGGAAACCGGAGAACCCGGAGGAAACCCACACAGACACGGGGAGAACATGGAAACTCCACCCAGATGGGGATTCGAACCGGGAATCCCTAGAGCTGAGAGGAGAACATGCTAACCACTAAGCCACCGTGCCACCAATATATTATTAAATCAATTTAATTGAAAATATCAAATATTCCCAATCTGGGTGGAGTTTCCAGGTTCTCCCCGTGTCCGCGTGGGTTTCCTCCGGGTTCTCCGGTTTCCTCCCACAGTCCAAAACCATGGATCAAGGTCAATTGAGTTCTCCAAATTGCCCCATATAGAGAGTGTGTGTGTGAGTGAGTGTGTGTCCAGTGATAGCTTGACACCTTGTTCTCCCTAGGATGTGCATGGAGACCCTACGACCCTAGTAGAGGATTAAGGCATGCTGGCTTAGTGGTTAACATGTTCTCCTCTCCTCTGAATCCTAATCTGGGCAAGTCACCCTGCTCACTTCACCAGTGTGTGTGTGTGTGTCACTGCACGGATGGGTTAAATGTGGAGGACAAATTCTTTTAGAATATTTGATAGTCATATTACTATTATTGCACATATATATATATATATATATATATATATATATATATATATATATATATATATATATATATACATAAATAAACATATATATATATATTGTAGCGACCCGCGTGTGGCCGCATGTTAGGTCGCACATTGGTGCGCATGGGACTCGCCATTTTGGCGCACAGGTTGCCCTGCCAATGGGAAGTTGGATCCCCGTGGATTTCCTAGGATGCACTGCAGGGTGCGTGTATATAAGGGAGGGGGTTCGAGTGTCTGCGTTGTTGGAGTTCTGGAGTTCTATGTGGTTACATTCATGTTCATAAACCTAGTTAGTTTAGAATGGCATCTCGACTCCGCGTGAGTTCTTCGTCCACGCCACAATATATATATATATACACATTACTGTACTAACATATTATTGCACTTTATAATATATATAAGCAGCATGGTGGCTTAGTGGTTAGCATGTTCTCCTCTCAGAGCTAGGGATTCCCGGTTCGAATCCCCATCTGGGTGGAGTTTCCATGTTCTCCCCGTGTCCACGTGGGTTTCCTCCGGGTTCTCCGGTTTCCTCCAACAGTCCAAAAACTTGGATCAAGGTCAATGTCCATGGATCCTCTCACAGTCCAAAACCATGGATCAAGTCAATTGAGTTCTCCAAATTGCCCCATATAGAGTGTGTTTGCGTGCGTGTTTGTGTGAGTGAGTGTGTGCCCAGTGATAGATTGGCGCCCTGTCCTGGGTGTATCTGCCCAGCGCCCGAAACATTCTCCCCTGGATGGGCATCCCCCCCCACGACCCCCCCCCCCCCCCCCCCCCGCAACCCTAATATAGGATAAAGCGGAAGATAATGAATGAATATATATATATATATATATACACACACACACACATATATATATATTCATTCATTATCTTCCGCTTTATCCTCTATTAGGGTTGCGGTGGGGTTCCCAATGCCCATCCAGGGGAGAACGTCTCAGGCGCTGGGCAGATAGACCCAGGACAGGGCGCCAATCTATCACTGGGCACACACTCACTCACACAAACACGCACGCAAACACACTCTATATGGGGCAATTTGGAGAACTCAATATATGGGGCAATTTGGAGAACTCACGACCCCCCCCCCCCCGCCCCCCGCAACCCTAATATAGGATAAAGCGGAAGATAATGAATGAATATATATATATATATACACACACACACATATATATATATTCATTCATTATCTTCCGCTTTATCCTCTATTAGGGTTGCGGTGGGGTTCCCCATGCCCATACAGGGGAGAACGTCTCAGGCGCTGGGCAGACAGACCCAGGACAGGGCGCCAATCCATCGCTGGGCACACACTCACTCACACAGACACACTCTATATGGGGCAATTTTGAGAATTCAATCGACTTGATCCATGTTTTTTGGACTATGGGAGGAAACCGGAGAACCCGGAGGAAACCCACGCGGACACGGGGAGAACATGGAAACTCCACCCAGATGGGGATTCGAACCGGGAAACCCTAGCGCTGAGAGGAGAACATGCTAAACCACTAAGCCACCGTGCCGCCATATACACATATATATATATATATTATATATTACTAAGATATTATTGCACTTACTATTTCTTGCGACACTCGCTCGCACGGTCGATTTTAAACTCCGGGAGGCTGACGAAACCTTCTGCCTTTTCATCCTAATAGTCAAAAAACACACGTGTAAACAATAAGAACAATTCTTTTTTTGTAAATCACATGTTCGTTTAATGAGGAGCTTTAGTGTGATGACACATTTCCATTCATTTGATTTATGTAAAGGTTCTCCACTCGTTTGAGGAGAACAGAAGGCATCATGAGGCGCATTACGCTCTGTACGATTTATGTGACGGCGGGTTTCCACGGACAAAAACGAGAGGCATAAATCATTTCGGGTCCCGTTCTCCGGCATGTTCGCAAACTCCACACAGCCCAGCGCTGTAGACCGGAACTCTGAGCCGGGCATCGGCGTCCCGCGGGAGACCAATCGGGGTCGGGCCAACTTTAATTCTCGCTGGCGATCCCGTTCGATTGTCGTCACTGACCGTCTGACCGGGAGAGCTGCCATGAGCTGAGGCCTCAATAACGAGAGCAGCCAGAGCAGGTAATTAATCAAGACTGAGAATACGAGATAAGAGAACACGCCGAGACGAGACGGAGACTTTACGGATGCTCCTCATTGCTCATTGGTCAATGGGATTGAGTGGCGCTTTGTTAGGATGGACAGGGATTGATGCACCATGGCCCAGCCCAATTAAAATGTTCCCTTCGCTGGGTTCTCATAGTTCAGGACATTCTTCGCTGGATGGGAATGGGGAACCATACCCCCCCCCCCCCCAATCTGGGAGGAGTTTCCATGTCCCCCATCAACCATTAATATATTTTGGTAACACTTCTGGCGGTACGGTTTAGTGGTTGGCATGTTCTCCTCTCAGCTCTAGGGATTCCCGGTTCGAATCCCAAGCTGGGTGGAGTTTCCATGTTCTCCCCGTGTCCATGTGGGTTTCCTCCGGGTTCTCCGGTTTCCTCCCACAGTCCAAAAACATGGATTCAAGGTGAGTTGTGTGGATAGTGTGTGTGTGTGTGTGTGTGTGTGTGTGTGTGTGTGAGCGATCTCCAGGGTGTATCTGCCCAGTGCCTAAAACGTTCTTCGCTGGATGGGCATGGGGAACCATAACCCCACCCGATCTGGGAGGAGTTTCCATGTCCTCCCCGTGTCTAAGTGGGTTTCCATAATAACATGGATTCAAGGTGAGTTGTGTGGATAGTGTGAGTGTGTGTGTGTGTGTGTGTGTGTGTGTGTGTGTGTGTGTGTGTGTGAGAGAGCAATCTCCAGGGTGTATTTGCCCAGTGCCTGAAACGTTCTTCGCTAGATGGGCATGGGGAACCATAACCCCCCTCGATCCTCAAGGAGTTTCCATGTCCTCCCCGTGTCTAAGTGGGTTTCCATAATAACATGGATTCAAGGTGAGTTGTGTGTATAGTGTGTGTGTGTGTGTGTGTGTGTGTGTGTGTGTGTGTGTGTGCCCTCTCCGTAGTGCATCAACCCACCCAGCGCCCGAAACGTTCTCCCCTGGATGGGCATGGGGAACCCCCCCTCCAACCCCATGCGACCCCAATAGCTTGTGTATAGTAATAGTGGCCAGTCATGGGCTTGTGGTTAAGGAACCAGCCTTGCAACCTGAAGGTCCCCGGTTCGATTCCCGGTCCCACCAAGAATGGCTGAGGTGCCCTTGGGCAAGTCACCTGAATGCTCCTCATTGCTCATTGGTCAATGGGATTGAGTGGCGCTTTGTTAGGATGGACAGGGATTGATGCACCATGGCCTAGCCCAATTAAAATGTTCCCTTCGCTGGGTTCTCATAGTTCAGGACATTCTCCGCTGGATGGGAATGGGGAACCATACCCCCCCCCCCCCAATCTGGGAGGAATTTCCATGTCCCCCATCAACCTATAATATTAATATATTTTGGTAACACATCCGGCGGTATGGCTTAGTGGTTGGCATGTTCTCCTCTCAGCTCTAGGGATTCCCGGTTCGAATCCCAAGCTGGGTGGAGTTTTCCATGTTCTCCCCGTGTCCATGTGGGATTCCTCCGGGTTCTCCGGTTTCCTCCCACAGTCCAAAAACATGGATTCAAGGTGAGTTGTGTGGATAGTGTGTGTGTGTGTGTGTGTGTGTGTGTGTGTGTGAGAGAGCGATCTCCAGGGTGTATCTGCCCAGTGCCTGAAACGTTCTTCGCTGGATGGGCATGGGAAACCATAATGTATGTTCTGATTGGTATAGTGTTCTCTGTCCAGCAGCACTGCTGTGTCTGATCCACTCATACAGCACAACACACACTCACACACCTGCACCACCATGTCAGCATCACTGCAGTACTGACCATCATCCACCACCGTCCTGAGAACACCTCCTGATCATCAGAGAACATACTAAGGCGGCCTAACAGAGTATGTAGAGCAACAGATGGACTACAGAATGGAACTGTAGAACTACAAAGTCCACCCATACGATGGTTGTGGTTAGTATGTTGGGCTATCAATCTGAAGGTTGTGGGTTCAAATCCCAGGTCCAGTGAAGTTACCAATGGGTTCTTGAGCAAGACCCTTAACCCTCATCGTATCGACCCTGTGCTCGCCGTCTAAACGACCGAATGGTGATGTGATAAATTGGCCGGTGAGTGTACATACTCTGTATGGATCTGATTCGGGGTTCCGATTCACCCACCTCCTCGTTCATGTACCAGTACAGACAGGCCTCCTTCAGGACAAACCAGTACTTCTTCCATTTCTGTGAGAAATAGCTTTTGGCGTCCTTCTTCTTCCAGAGCCAGCCCTCGCAGTCCCCTCGGCCCAGGTCCTTGCAGGAGATCCGTCTCTTGCTGATGGATGACAGAGGGGCTCCTGGGAATTTAGACCAAATCCAGGCAACTTAACATCCCATAATACAGTTATCTTTAAGATCAATCGTTTCCTTTCCTCAGATTTGAATCATTTTTGAATAAGTTATTATAGGGGTCGGCATGGTGGCGTAAGGGTTAGCATGTTCTCCTCTCAGCGCTGGGTTGCAATCCCAATCTCAGTGGGTTTCCTCCCACAGTCCAAAAACATGGATCAAGGTTGATCTCCAAATTGCCCCATATAGAGAGTCTCTGTGTGAGTGAGTGTGTGTCCAGTGATGGATTGGCGCCCTGTCCTGGGTATATCTGCACAGCGCCCGAAACGTTCTCCCCCCTTCCCCCCTTCCCCCCCCCCACAATCTTATTTGGGAATTAAGTGGAATAAGATATGATTAATGGCACGGTGGCATAGTGGTTGGCATGTTCTCCTCTCAGTGCTGGGGATCCAGGTTTGAATCCCGATCTGGGTGGAGTTTCCATGTTCTCCCCGTGATTACCTCTCACAGTCCAAAAACATGGATTCAAGGTAAATTGAGTGATTTGAATTGTCCCATATAGTGTATATGTGTGTGTGTGTGTGTGTGTGTGTGTGTGTGTGTGTGTGTGTGAGTGAGTGTGTGCCCAGTGATAGATTGGCGCCCTGTCCTGGATGTATCCGCCCCCCCCCCCCATGACCTTATTTGAGAATGAAGTGGAAATTAATATGAATAATGGCACGGTGGCTTAGTGGTTGGCATGTTCTCCTCTCAGCACGAGGGATGCCCGGTTCGAATCCCAATCTGGGTGGAGTTTCCATGTTCTCCCCGTGTCTGCGTGGGTTTTCTCTGGGTTCTCCGGTTTCCTCCCACAGTCCAAAAACATGGATTCAAAGTGAATTGAATTCTCCATATTGCACCATATAGAGTGTGTCTGTGTGTGTGAGTGTGTGCCCAGCGATGGATTGGCGCCCTGTCCTGGGTCTATCTGCCCAGCGCCCGAGACATTCTCCCCTGGATGGGTGAGTGTGAGTGAGAGTGTGTTATAAATATATTTGACTTCAATTTTTTTGATTATGTACGAGCTACTTTTTACGTACGTTTAATGTTAATTAAACGGGCGTTTTTCATTCATTATCTCCACTTTATCCTCTATTAGGGTCGCGGTGGGGTTCCCCATGCCCATCCAGGGGAGAACGTCTCGGGCGCTGGGCAGATAGACCCAGGACAGGGCGCCAATCCATCGCTGGACACACACTCACTCACACAGACACACTCTATTTGGGGCAATTATTGAGAATCCAATTGACTTGATCCATGTTTTTGGACTGTGGGAGGAAACCAGAGAACCCGGAGGAAACCCATGTGGACACGGGGAGAACATGGAAACTCCACCCAGATGGGGATTCGAGGAGGACATGCTAACCACTAAGCCACCGTGCCGCCTTAAACGCGCGTTTATCAGACTGAAAATCATAACAAACCTTTGCTTTTTTTCTTGGTTTTTGATAGAAGTGACGAACCCTGGAATGTCTGTAAAGATAAAAGCAACAGAGAATGGATGTTAGAACCGGCGGGTTTTTAAAAAAAAAAATAAAATGAATAAAAAATTCACAATTTAATTACATTTTTTAAATTTTTAATTAAAATTTTGTTTCACATGTAATGCAAATAACAATAAAATCTCTTTGAATCATTAAAAAAAAAAAAAAAAAAAAAAAAAAAAGAACCGGCGGGTCGTTTTATATATACATACATATATTTATATTTACACTCACACATTATAAGTGTATCAAATATATATATCTAACTGGAGAACCCGGAGGAAACCCACGCAGAAACGCGGAGAACATGGAAACTCCACCCAGATTGGGACTCGAACCGGGAATCCCTAGTGCTGAGAGGAGAACGTGCTAACCACTAAACCACTGTGCCGCCCCAACTCTGTCTGTATGGCGGAAATCGGAGAACCTAGAGCAAACCGATGCAGACATGGGGAGAACATGGAAACTCCACCCAGATTGGGATTAGAACCTGGATGAACCTACAAGACACTGACTCTGATCTACAGGACGATCTCTGGATCTGCCCCCTCTTACCTTCACTCTAGATTTCTGAAACACACTCCGACTCGTTCACTACGTTCCACTGATGAATGTCACCTGGTACTTCAACCTCACCTTGGTGCTAATTCTCACCACTGATCAAAGGTGGAACCATCTTCTGTCTGTAAGGCAGAAATCGGAGAACTCTAGGGGAGAACATGGAAACTCCACCCAGATTGGGACTCAAACCGGGAATCCCTAGTGCTGAGAGGAGAACGTGCTAACCACTAAACCACTGGGCCGCCCCAACTCTGTCTGTATGGCAGAAATCGGAGAACCTAGAGCAAACCGATGCAGACATGGGGAGAACATGGAAACTCACCCAGATTGGGATTAGAACCTGGATGAACCTACAAGACACTGACTCTGATCTACAGGACGATCTCTGGATCTGCCCCCTCTTACCTTCACTCTAGATTTCTGAAACACACTCCGACTCGTTCACTACGTTCTAGGGGGTGGGAGGCGAACGTACTAA
>JAFMOC010000880.1:7500-20000 GCA_019802505.1 Corydoras sp. C115 | reverse complement strand
CCCGAAACGTTCTCCCCTGGATGGACATGGAGAACACCCCCCCCCCCCGCGACCCTAATAGAGGATAAAGCGGGAGATAATTAATTATTTAATAGCTTAGTGTTTAGCATGTTCTCCTCTCAACGCTGGGGATTCCAGGTTCGAATCCCCATCTGGGTGGAGTTTCCATGTTCTCCCCGTGTCCACGTGGGTTTCCTCCGGGTTCTCCGGTTTCCTCCCACAGTCCAAAGACATGGATCAAGTCAATAGAATTCTCCAAATTGCCCCATATAGAGTGTGTATGTGTGAGTGTGTGTGTCCAGTGATAGATTGGCGTCCTGTCCTGGGTGTATCTGCCCAGCGCCCGAAACGTTCTCCCCTGGATGGACATGGAGAACACCCCCCCCCCCGCGACCCTAATAGAGGATAAAGCGGGAGATAATTAATTATTTAATAGCTTAGTGTTTAGCATGTTCTCCTCTCAACGCTGGGGATTCCAGGTTCGAATCCCCATCTGGGTGGAGTTTCCATGTTCTCCCCGTGTCCACGTGGGTTTCCTCCGGGTTCTCCGGTTTCCTCCCACAGTCCAAAGACATGGATCAAGTCAATAGAATTCTCCAAATTGCCCCATATAGAGTGTGTATGTGTGAGTGTGTGTGTCCAGTGATAGATTGGCGTCCTGTCCTGGGTGTATCTGCCCAGCGCCCGAAACGTTCTCCCCTGGATGGACATGGAGAACACCCCCCCCCCGCGACCCTAATAGAGGATAAAGCAGAAGATGGTTTAGTGGTTAGCATGTTCTCCTCTCAGCACTAGGGATTCCCGGTTCGAATCCCAATCTAGGTGGAGTTTCCATGTCTTCCCCGGTCAAGGTCAATTGAATTCTCCAAATTGCCCCATATACTGTAGAGTGGGTCTGTGTAAGGCATCCTATCTTGGGTGTATCAGCCCAGCGCCCGAGATAATGGATGGATGGATGTTCTAGAACGACATCTCCAGCAAGATCGTCCAGTTGCAGCAGTGTCATTAAAACCGTATCGCACTGAAAACGCTCGCAGGCCGGAACGTCCGCGTTCTCCAAGAGCTCGTACATTTCTTTTCACCAACCAACTCTCAATCCTCAGACGACCTTCCTCCCACTACCCCGTTCCTCTGTTGCATAGCAGCAACGAATGGACGTGAAACACTTCAACTCTGAGCACGGCTGTCAGGGTCGCCATAGCAACCATGTGATCACTAAACGGAGGCCTTGCTCTCAGAATAGAAGCTTGAACGCAGTGCCGGGGGGGTGGGGGGGGTGGGGGGGGGGGGTTCTTTTATTCTTATAGGTTCTCCAAAGCTCCAATTGAATTACATTCCAATGAGGGTGCTGGTCACAATGTAAAGAGTTCTCCAAGGACGAGAACAGGGGAACGGCCCAGACGACTGGAGGAGATGTCAGTGATGCGTTCTACAACGAGAACAATTAGACATTCAGATGATGTATGAGAATATGGAAATGACGTGGGCTGGATTTTTGTGGGCGAACATTTTTTTAATAGCGTGCCAATGTGCTAAACCAGTGGTTCTTAAACCGCGGTACGTGTACCGGTGGTGGTACCCAAAGTAGCCCAATGTGGTACTCCAGATAATGATATACAATACATTATATCCATCCATCCATTATCTTCAACTTTATCCTCTACTAGGGTCGCGGGTGGGTTCCCCATGCCCATCCAGGGGAGAACAGGATGCCAATCTATCACTGGACACACACTCACTCACACAGACACACTCTATATGGGGCAATTTGGAGAATTCAGTTGACCTTGATCCATATTTTTGGACTGTGGGAGGAAACCAGAGAACCCGGAGGAAACCCACGCAGGCACGGGGAGAACATGGAAACTCCACCCAGTTTGGGATTCGAACCAGGAATGTGTGTGTGTATGGAATGCGTGTGTGTTTGTGTGTGTGTGTGTGTGTGTGTGTGTGTGTGTGAGGTCGGGAGGAGACGGGCCAACTACCTCTTCTGCCCTCTCTCTTGAGTCTGGCTGGATCTTCATAATCTGGAACCCAATTATATTCAACTGGCATGGAGATCGGCCGCAGACGACCTGAAGAACACACGCACACACACACACACACACACACACACACACACACACACAAAAGAGTTGAGAACGTCACAGTCCACTGATCAATGGAGGAACCATCTTCCCAACTCTGTCCATAAGAGTAAAATCGGGAGAACCTAGAGCAAACCCATGCAGACATGTGGAGAACCTCCACCCAGATTGGGATTCGAACCTGGATGAACCTACAAGACCCTGACTCTGATCTACAGAACCATCTCTGGATCTGCCCTCTATTACCTTCATTCTAGATTTCTGAAACACACGTTCACTATGTTCTAGTGATGAATGTCACCTGCTGGTTCCACCTCACCATGGTGCTAATTCTCACCACTGATCAATGGAGGAACCATCTTCCCGACTTTGTCCATAAGAGTAAAATCGGGAGAACCTAGAGAAAACCCATGCAGACATGAGGAGAACATGGAACTTCCACCCAGATTGGGATTCGAACCTGGATGAACCTACACTGACTGATCTACAGAACCATCTCTGGATCTGCCCTCTATTACCTTCATTCTAGATTTCTGAAACACACGTTCACTATGTTCTAGTGATGAATGTCACCTGCTGGTTCCACCTCACCATGGTGCTAATTCTCACCACTGATCAATGGAGGAACCATCTTCCCGACTTTGTCCATAAGAGTAAAATCGGGAGAACCTAGAGAAAACCCATGCAGACATGTGGAGAACATGGAACTTCCACCCAGATTGGGATTCGAACCTGGATGAACCTACACTGACTGATCTACAGAACCATCTCTGGATCTGCCCCCTATTACCTTCATTCTAGATTTCTGAAACACACGTTCACTATGTTCTAGTGATGAATGTCACCTGCTGGTTCCACCTCACCATGGTGCTAATTCTCACCACTGATCAATGGTGGAACCATCTTCCCAACTCTGTCCATAAGAGTAAAATCGGGAGAACCTAGAGCAAACTCATGCAGACATGTGGAGAACCTCCACCCAGATTGGGATTCGAACCTGGATGAACCTACAAGACACTGACTGATCTACAGAACCATCTCTGGATCTGCCCCCTCTTACCTTCATTCTAGATTTCTGAAACACACGTTCACTATGTTCTAGTGATGAATGTCACCTGCTGGTTCCACCTCTCCATGGTGCTAATTCTCACCACTGATCAATGGTGGAACCATCTTCCCAACTCTGTCTGTAAGAGGATAATCGGGAGAACCTAGAGCAAAACCCATGCAGACATGTGGAGAACATGGAATCTCCACCCAGATTGGGATTCGAACCTGGATGAACCTTCAAGACCCTGACTGATCTACAGGAAGATCTCTGGTTCTGCCCCCTCTTACCTTCATTCTAGATTTCTGAAACACACTCCGACTCGTTCACTACGTTCTAGGAGGTGGGAGGCGAAAATACTAACTACTACACCACAGCGCCGCTCTAGTGGTACAATTCTAATCTCTCTTCTATCTGCTAAATCCTACTCTAGAGACTATAGGGTCAAGGGAGGGTTCCGCATGTCCATCTAGGGAGGAACCATTGAGGTGCTGATACACCCAGGACGGGGGGGCAATCTGGGTGCACACACACTCAGACAGTCACACCGAAATACACACAAACAGTATATAATGCCAATTCACCTTGAATCCATGTTGTTGGACTGTCGGAGGAAACGGGGCGAACCCGGAGATGGGAACCCCAGATCCCAGAGGAGAACACACCACCGTGCCATCCCATAATCTCATCACTGACCCCTTTTAGTTCTGCTGCTCTAGTCAGTGATGTCACATGATGCACTGTGGCAATCAAACCCAAAGTCCTTAACATGGATTAAGGACAATTTAATTCTCCAAATTGCCCCATATAGAGTGTGTCTGTGTGAGTGAGTGTGTGCCCAGTGATAGATTGGCGTCCTGTCCTGGGGGTATCTGCCCAGCGCCCGAAACGTTCTCCCCTGGATGGGCATGGGGAACTCCCCCCCCCCCACCCCGCGACCCTAATAGAGGATAAAGCGGAAGATAATGGATGGATGGAGTTTTATATATATATATATATATATATTCATTCATTCATTATCTCCCGCTTTATCCTCTATTAGGGTCGGGGGGGGGGTTCCCCATGCCCATCCAGGGGAGAACGTCTCGGGCGCTGGGCAGATAAACCCAGGACAGGACGCCAATCCATCGCTGGGCACACACTCACTCACACAGACACACTCTATATGGGGCAATTTGGAGAACTCAATTGACTTGATCTATGTTTTTGGACTGTGGGAGGAAACTGGAGAACCCAGAGGAAACCCACGCAGACACGGAGAGAACATGGAAACTCCACCCAGATGGGGATGCCAAACCACTAAGCCACCGTGTCGCCATATATATATATATATATATATATGTATTATTATTATTATTATTATTATTATTATTATTATTATTAACGCATAATTAAACACAAACAGACAAAAATAACAGCCACTTTACTGACGCTGAGCTTAAACACTCGAGTGTTCATGTCATGGTGGCAGCTTTGGAACCAAACGTTGGTCTTATGGTTCATAAATCTGTTCGGTTCTGTGTTTTCAGCGTCCTCAGCGTAAACACCACATGGACACAAAATGTCTCACAGTCATGTGAGCCGGAAAGTCTTTGTTTTATATAGAATTGAAAATAAAACAAATAAAACAAATGGACATGACTTCCATCCATCCATTATCTCCCACTTCATCCTCTACCAGGGTCGTGCCCATCCGGGGGAGAACGTCTCGGGCGCTGGGCAGATACACCCAGAACAGGGCGCCAATCCATTGATGGGCACACACTCACTCACACAGATACACTCTATATGGGGCAATTTGAAGAATTCAATTCACCTTGAGCCATGTTTTTGGACTGTGGGAGGAAACCGGAGAACCCGGAGGAAACCCATGTGGACACGGGGAAAACATGGAAATTCCACACAGATTGGGATTCCAACCGGGAATCCCTAGTGCTGAGAGGAGAACATGCTAAACCACTAAGCCAGCCTGCCGCCCTAGAAATGATTTATTATTTAATATCAAGATATTAAATAATGGGAGGCACGGTGGCACACACATGCAAATACACTGACACAGTAGGGGCAATTTAGCAACACAGGCAATATAGGAGCAGCCAATATACTAATATAAACCCAGAACATGGAGGCTCCACCCAGATCGGGATTCGAACCTGGATCCCCAGCAGAGACAGGTGGACAGGAGTGGTGTTAACCACCAAGCCTATATATTATGTTCTACGTTCTATGAATACGAGTTTCGTATTGGTGTCTCTGTTTATACCATAAGTGGGCGTGGCATCTCGGCGAGAGGGCGGAGCTCCACGGCTTGGTTCAAATTCGTAACAGTAAAGCACTGCGTCCTCATCCATGAGCGGGAATCGCCGACGATACTCCTGATCCAGAAAAGAGTTGGGGGACTCGGACCCTTTGGCCATGGAAATTCCTCCCTGCATCCGATCCTCGGCCGGCAGGATTCCCTGTTCATCCCTGCGCGCGCGCACACACACACACACACACACACACACCCACACACACACACACACACACACACACACACCACTGTGTAACACTTTCATTTAAATAAATCTATCATACACATTTTCAAACAATGAGGCAGAAAGAAACATGGCAACACGTTCTATGACTCTGGTATTCATAAGGCATTATAAGTGCATTCATAAAGCTTTATAAAGTATTCATAACATTTCTCATAAGCTTTTCTTAATGTACATAGATGTTCATAATCATAGTCATAAGCTGTTATAACAATTTGTCAAAAGGCTTTATAACCCAAAGTGACATAAAGCATTATTAGGGCATTCATAAAGCTTTATAAAGTATTCATAATGGTTTATGACATTTCTCATAAGCATTTCCTAATGTACATAGATGTTCATAATCATAGTCATAAGCTTTTATAACAATTTGTCAAAAGGCTTTATAACCCAAAGTGACATAAAGCATTATAAGGGCATTCATAAAGCTTTATAAAGTATTCATAATGCTTTATAACATTTCTCATAAGCATTTCCTAATGTACATAGATGTTCATAATCATAGTCATAAGCTGTTATAACAATTTGTCAAAAGGCTTTATAACCCAAAGTGACATAAAGCATTATTATGGCATTCATAAAGCTTTATAAAGTATTCATTTTATTCATAACACTTTCTATGAATCCAGTATTCATAATGCATAATAAGCTTTTTTGTGTTATAAAGCATGATCTTATAACACTTTATGAGAGTGGGTATGAGCATCTATTTAAATGATTAAACAAAGGCTTATGACAAGTGGTATAAAGCATTACGAATACTTTATAAAGCTTTATGAATGTGTTTATAATGCATTATTAATACCGGATTTAGGTAAAGGGTTACCAGCAATATTTCGATAACACTTTCTATGAATCCAGTATTCATAATGCATAATAAGCTTTTTTGTGTTATAAAGCCTTATGGCATGTTCTTATAACACTTTATGATAGTGGGCAGGAGCATCTATTTAAATGAACAAAGGCTTATGACAAGTGGTATAAAGCATTACGAATACTTTATAAAGCTTTATGAATGTGTTTATAATGCATTATTAATACCGGATTTAGGTAAAGGGTTACCAGCAATATTTCGATAACACTTTCTATGAATCCAGTATTCATAATGCATAATAAGCTTTTTTGTGTTATAAAGCCTTATGGCATGTTCTTATAACACTTTATGAGAGTGGGTATGAGCATCTATTTAAATGATTAAACAAAGGCTTATGACAAGTGGTGTAAAGCATTACGAATACTTTATAAAGCTTTATGAATGTGTTTATAATGCATTATTAATACCGGATTCATAGAAAGTGTTACCGATATTTCTATAGTTAAAATAAATAAATTAATTAATTAATTAATTATAATAAAAAATTATAATACATTTTTTAATGAACCTTTAATAGATTACATGATTTTAAAAAATAAAGATAAGAAAGGCAGGGATTGAGGATTTCATTAATCCCCCATAATTCCAGTGGGCTGAGATTTGGGATTAGTTGAAGCCAGTAAACGTTCTCCGTTCTCCGTAGCGCATTCAGATGGAGTTACCTGGGTGTGTAGGGTTCAAGGGGAGGAGGCGGGATATAAAGGTCGTGAAGGGCGGAGCTATCTCGTTTCGAGGGCGTGCTGATGGTGCTGGTGGGCGTCGCCGAGCTGCTGGTGGGACTCTTGGGAGCAATGGGCTGTGGGAGGGCAGACAGAACCAATCAATCACTCTTATCCATTTCCGTATCGATTGATAAGTTTGTTTCAGCTTAATTAATCCAATTAATTGCAAGGACTGTATTTAATTTAATTAATTAACCCAGGGCGGCACGGTGGCTTAGTGGTTAGCCCGTTCGCCTCTCAGCGCTAGGGATTCCCGGTTCGAATCCCCATCTGGGTGGAGTTTCCATGTTCTCCCCGTGTCTGCGTGGGTTTCCTCCGGGTTCTCCGGGTTCCTCCCACAGTCCAAAAACATGGATCAAGTCAATTGAATTCTCAAAAAAAAATTGCCCCATATAGAGTGTGTGTGTGAGTGAGTGTGTGCCCAGCGATGGATTGGCGCCCTGTCCTGGGTCTATCTGCCCAGCGCCCGAGACGTTCTCCCCTGGATGGGCATGGGGAACCCCACCGCGACCCTAATAGAGGATAAAGCGGGAGATAATGAATGAATGAATAATTAACCCAGACTGTGTTTAAGTCAGGGCGGCACGGCGGCTTAGTGATTAGCATGTTCTCCTCACAGCGCTTCGAATCCCAATCTGGGTGGAGTTTCCATGTTCTCCCCGTGACAGCGTGGGTTTCCTTCAGGTTCTCCAGGGTCTTCCCACATTCCAATAATGTAGATTTAAGGTATATTGAAGGCTCCATATTGCCCCTTTATATATATATATATATATATAGTGTGTGTGTGTGTGTGTGTGTGTGTGTGTGTGTGTGTGTGTGTGTGTGTGGCCAGTGGTAGATTGGTGCCCTGTCTCTGTTTTTAAGTCAGGACGGCATGGTGGTGTACTGATTAGCATGTTCTCCTCACATACATTTACATTACATTTACATTTACATTTACATTTAGTCATTTAGCAGACGCTTTTATTCAAAGCGACTTACAAATGAGAACAACACAAGTCAGAAGCCATGGAGAAAACCAACTGCAAGTTCGTCAAACCTGATTGTTATTCGAAGCTGCCCCCCCCCCCCCCTTTTTTTTTTTTCTTTTTTTTTTTTTTATAACAGGTATTTGTTAAATAGATGCGTCTTCAGTAGTTTCTTAAAACTGTTTAGAGATTCTGCCTTACGGACAGAGTTGGGAAGATCGTTCCACCATTTTGCAGTGGGTGAACGCCACAGAGTGAGAATCAGCTCCTCGGTGAGGTGGAACCACCAGGGGGCGATCATCACTGGAGCGAAGTGAACGAGTCGGGGTGTATTTTGAAAAGATAGAGTGAAGGTAGGAGGGGAAGATCCAGAAATGGTGCTGTATGTCAGAGTCAGCGACTTGTACTGAATGCAGCAGCTACAGGAACCAATGGAGGGAAGTGAGTGATGGAGTGACATGAGTTCAGTTGGTGGTTAAACACGAGTCGGGATGCAGAGTTTTGAATCAGTTGTAGAGTCTGATTGTGGAAGTTGGGATACCGGCAAGTAGCGCATTACAATAATCAAGCTGGGATAGGACTCGGGCTTGAACAAGCAGTTGGGTAGCATGTTCAGTCAGAAAGGGTCTGATCTTCCTGATGTTTTAAAGAAGGAATCCACATTTCCACATTTTTGGACTGTGGGAGGAAACCGGAGTATATATCGCTGGGGATTTCCGGTTCGAATCCCAATCTGGATGGATGTTCTTAATTGCCTCAATTGTCTCCAAATTGCCCCATATAGACTGTGTTTGTGTGATGAGTGTGTGCCCAGCAATGAATTGGTGTCCTGTCCTAGGTGCATCTGCCCAGCGCCCGAAACGTTCTCCCCTGGATGGGCATGGGGAACCCTCCCCCAAGACTCTAATAGAGGATAAAGCGGAACTTTACAATGACTTTACAATGCTCTGAAAAATTCTTGAGAACCCAAGGACTACATGTCAGACTTTACAGGCCTTTCCAAACATGGTCATGAATATTGTCTAAATTCCTAGAGGTGTGGTCATCTCTTCATCCATGGTTCTGCCGGAACCCTGCATCTACAAAAGTTACTGGACGGAACCTGGATTTCTATTGGACCGTCGGTTCTGCAGGTTGCCCTCAATGGACTTATATAGATTTTAATTGTTAAATACAGGTCACATGATCATCACACAATCTGTACATTAGTGTCCTACACTGTTGATGCTGCCCGGAGTCCCCCACTGAGCCTCGGTCCTCACAAGGTTTCTTCCTTAAAATATCAACATAACAGGGAGTTTTCTTCTTGCCGCTGTCGCCTCGGCTTGCTCTTTGGAGGTTTAAAGGTTTATAACACTGTATAGCTGCTTTATAACAATGTATTATTGTAAAAATACTCTATAAATAAATTAGTGTAATGGATGGAACCTGGATTTCTATTGGACCGTTGGTCCTGCAGGTTGCCCTCAATGGACTTATATAGTTTTTAATTGTTAAATAATTTAATTGTTAATGATCATCATGACTGTCCTACACTGTTGTTGCTGCCCGGCCGCTCAAGGAGGATGAGTCCCCCACTGAGCCTCGGTCCTCACAAGGTTTCTTCCTTAAAATATCAACATAACAGGGAGTTTTTTCTTGCCACTATCTCTTCAGTTTGCTCTTTGGGGGTTTAAAGGCTTATAACACTGTAAAGCTGCTTTATAACAATTTACTATAGTAAAAAAATACTATATAAATAAATTAAACTTAGTAAAAAAGATGAATATGTATGAGGAGATGCCACAGAGAACCACACACAGCATATCAGCAGAACACCAAAGAACACCAAACAGCCCACACAGTGAAGGAGGGGTGATGATCTGGACCTGTTTCGGACAGAACCTGGGCAAATTTCAGTCACTGGGTGAACCATGAAATGGGACGGTCGTAGGATTGTGGTTAAGGAACCAGCCTTGTGATCTGAAGGTCCCCGGTTCCATTGCCGGTCCCACCAAGTGCTCTGGCTGAAATGCCCACTGAACCCCAATTGCGCCCCAGGTGATGTATATAGGGTTGCCCATCGCTCTGGGTATGTGTGTGTGTGTGTGTGTGTGTGTGTGTGTGTGTGTTCTCCGGGTTCTTGGGTTTCCTCCCACAGTCCAAAAACATGGATCAAGGTCAATTGAAGGCTCCAAATTGCCCCATATAGAGTGTGTTTGTGTATGTGATAGATTGGCGTCCTGTCCTGGGTCTATCTGCCCAGCGCCCGAAACGTTCTCCCCTGGATGGGCATGGGGAACCCCCCCCCGCGACCCTAATAGAGGATAAAGCGGAAGATAAAGGATGGATGGATAATAATAAATTCGTCCGCGACGTAATGTAGCCCCGTTTTTAAAGTAAACGTTGGTTGCTGAGTAATAGGACACATAGTGGCTTGGTGTTAGCATGTTCTCCTCTCAGCACTGCTGTCAGATTCCTCCGGGTTCTCTAGTTTCCTCCCACAGTACAAAAACATGGATTGCCCCTATATATAGAGTGTGTGTGTGATCATGTGTGTGTCCAGTGATAGATTGGCACCCTGTCCTGGGTTTATCTGCCCAGCGCCCCAAACGTTCTCCCCTGGATGGGGATGGGCATGGGGAACCACCCCTCCCCCCCAAGATTTTGGGTGCTGGGCAGATACATCAACCTACTATTGCTAGGCACACACACACTCTCACACTCTACATATAGGGGCAATTTAGAGCATTCAATTCACCTTATTACCTGAAGCTGAAATCCACACTGGCCCTAACCATTACCCAACCCAACATTTAATCAAACATTTATTAAATAAACATAATAGTATCTTCCATGGTGGCACGGTGGCTTAGTGGTTAGCACGTTCTCCTCTCAGCACTAGGGATTCCTGGTTCGAATCCCCATCTGGGTTGAGTTTCCATGTTCTCCCCGTGTCTGCGTGGGTTTCCTCCGGGTTCTCCGGTTACCTCCCACAGTCCAAAAACATGGATCAAGTCAATTGAATTCTCAAAAATTTCCCCATATAGAGTGTGTGTGTGAGTGAGTGTGTACCCAGCGATGGATTGGCGCCCTGTCCTGGGTCTATCTGCCCAGCGCCTGAGACGTTCTCCCCTGGATGGGCATGGAGAACCCAACCGCGACCCTAATAGAGGATAAAGCAGGAGATAATGAATGAATGAGTATCTTCCATTTAATCAGTCAGAGTCATGGGGTGGTTCTTCATGCACCTTCATTGGAGAAAACTTATGGAATTATAATTTATTGAATTTATTTATTGCTGGGCACACACACCCATATATATATATATATCTTCCGCTTCATCCTCTATCAGGGTCGCGGGTCGGGTGGGGGGTTCCCCATGCCCATCCAGGGGAGAATATTTCGGGCGCTGGGCAGATACACCCAGGACAGGACACCAGTCTTTCACTGGACACACTCTCACTCACACATACACACTCTATATGGGGCAATTTGGAGAATTCATTTGACTTGATCCATGTTTTTGGACTGTGGGAGGAAACCGGAGAACCCGGAGGAAACCCACACGGACACGGGGAGAACATGGAAATTCCACCCAGATTGGGATTTGAACCGGGAATCCCTAGTGCTGAGAGGAGAACATGCTAACTACTAAGCCACCGTGCCACCTAGGGGCAACTTAAAACATAAAATTCCATGTTTTTGGACTGTGGGTGAAAACCCTGAAACGTTCTCCACTGGATAATAATAATAATAATAATAATAATAATAATAATAATAATAACAATAATAATAATAATAATAATAATAATAATAATAATAATAATAAGGCGGGCGGTACGGTGGCTTAGTGTTTATCACGTTCGCCTCTCAGCGCTAGGGATTCCCGGTTCGAATCCCCATCTGGGTGGAGTTTCCATGTTCTCCCCGTGTCTGCGTGGGTTTCCTCTGGGTTCACCGGTTTCCTCCCACAGTCCAAAAACATGGATCAAGTTAATTGAGTTCTCCAAATTGCCCCATATAGAGTGTATTTGAGTGTGTGAGTGTGTGCCCAGCGATGGATTGGTGTCCTGTCCTGGGTGTATCTGCCCAGCGCCCGAGACGTTCTCCCCTGGATGGGCATGGGGAACCCCATCGCGACCCTAATAGAGGATAAAGTGGAAGATAATGAATGAATAATAAGGCACAGTGGCTTAGTGGTTAGCATGTTCTCCTTTCAGCACTAGGGATTCCCGGTTCAAATCCCCACCTGGGTGGAGTAATTTGTTGGTGTTGGTGTGTT
>JAFMOC010000880.1:0-2500 GCA_019802505.1 Corydoras sp. C115 | reverse complement strand
TAATCTGTATTTTATAATTTAAAATAATGTATCGTATATCACACATTGATATGAATACAGTATAAGGCGCTCAGAGGTGTGTGTTAGTGTCAATAATGTCACGGCTCGGCCAATCAGATTTAAGGAACGAAAGGTTTTTAAAGTGAACGCTGATCTCTGAGTAACAGGATTCCGGTTTCTCGACCAAAAACTGCCATCTAGTGGCCAAATTACATACATTTTATAAAAAAAAAACAGCTATAACAGGTTAAGTACTCATCGGGAATCAGCTCTCTGTTTATAGTAATATGTATTTTATAATTTAAAATAATGTATCGTATATCACGCATTGATACGAATGTGAAGCGCCCAGAGGTGTATTAGTGTCAATAATGTCACGGCTCAACCAATCAGATTTAAGGAACAAAAGGTTTTTAAAGTGAACGCTGATCTCTGAGTAACAGGATTCCTGTTTCTCGACCAAAAACTGCCATCTAGTGGCCAAATTACATACATTTTATAAAAAAAACAGCTGTAACAGGTTAAGTACTCATTGGGAATCAGCTCTCTGTTTATATTAATATGTATTTTATAATTTAAAATAATGTATCGTACATCACGCATTGATACGAATGTGAAGTGCTCAGAGGTGTATTAGTGTCAATAATGTCACGGCTCAGCCAATCAGATTTAAGGACCAAAAGGTTTTTAAAGTGAACGCTGATCTCTGAGTAACAGGATTCCAGTTTCTCGACCGAAAACTGCCATCTAGTGGCCAAATTACACACATTTTATTTAAAAAAAACTGCTGTAACAGGTTCAGTGCTCATTGGGAATCAGCTCTCTGTTTATATTAATCTGTATTTTATAATTTAAAATAATGTATTGTACATCACGCATTGATACGAATGTGAAGCGCTCAGAGGTGTGTGTTAGTGTCAATAATGTCACGGCTCGGCCAATCAGATTTAAGGAACGAAAGGTTTTTACAGTGAACGCTGATCTCTGAGTAACAGGATTCCTGTTTCTCGACCGAAAACTGCCATCTAGTGGCCAAATTACATACATTTTATAAATAAAAAAAAACTGCTGCAACAGGTATAGTGCTCATCGGGAATCAGCTCTCTGTTTATATTAATCTGTATTTTATAATTTAAAATAATGTATTGTATATCACACACTGATATGAATACAGTATAAGGCGCTCAGAGGTGTGTGTTAGTGTCAATAATGTCACGGCTCAGCCAATCAGATTTAAGGAACAAAAGTTTTTTAAAGTGAACGCTGATCTCTGAGTAACAGGATTCCAGTTTCTCGACCGAAAACTGCCATCTAGTGGCCAAATTACACACATTTTATAAAAAAAAACAGCTATAACAGGTTAAGTACTCATCGGGAATCAGCTCTCTGTTTATGTTAATCTGTATTTTATAATTTAAAATAATGTATCGTATATCACATTGATTGATACAGTATAAAGGCGCTCAGAGGTGTGTGTTAGTGTCAATAATGTCACGGCTCAACCAATCAGATTTAAGGAACAAAAGGTTTTTAAAGTGAACGCTGATCTCTGAGTAACAGGATTCCTGTTTCTCGACCGAAAACTGCCATCTAGTGGCCAAATTACATACATTTTATTAAAAAAAACTGCTGTAACAGGTTCAGCGCTCATTGGGAATCAGTTCTCTGTTTATATTAATCTGTATTTTATAATTTAAAATAATGTATCGTATATCACGCATTGATACGAATGTGAAGCGCTCAGAGGTGTATTAGTCTCAATGATGTCACGGCTCAGCCAATCCGATTTAAGGACCGAAAGGTTTTTAATGTGAACGCTGATCTCTGAGTAACAAGATTCCGGTTTCGCGACCAAAAACTGCCATCTAGTGGCCAAATTACACACATTTTATAAAACAGATTTATAAATCAGATTTAAGGACCGAAAGTCCTTAAATGTGGGTCACTGAGGCCCATGATTCTTATATCTCCAGGGATGCTGTATGTAAGCCTGTGTTCTGAGCCCAACCCTCAAGTTGGATCGAATGTAATGAAAATGGGTTGTGGGTTCAAATCCCAGGTCCACTGAAGTTACCAATGTGGCTCCTTGAGCAAAACCCATAATTCTCATATCTCCCGGGATGGTGTCTAAACCCTGTGTTCTAACCCCAATCCTCAAGTTGGACCGAATGTAATGAAAATAGGTTGTGGGTTCAAATCCCAGGTCCAGTGAAGTTACCAATCTGGGTCCTTGAGCAAGACCCTTAACCCTCATTGCTCCAGGGATGCTATCTGTAACCCTGTTTTGTAACCCCAATCCTCAAGTTGGACTGAAAGTAATGTAAATGGGTTGTGGGTTCAAATCCCAGGTCCACTGAAGTTACCAATCTGGGTCCTTGAGCAAGACCCTTAACCCTCATTGCTCCAGGGATGCTATCTGTAACCCTGTTTTGTAACCCCAATCCTCAAGTTGGACCGAATGTAATGAAAATGGGTTGTGGGTTCAAATCCCAGGTCCACT
>JAFMOC010000879.1:67500-69958 GCA_019802505.1 Corydoras sp. C115 | reverse complement strand
ACCCTTTTGGTTCTCACATCTTCTGGATGTTCTATACAGTTCCACCCTTTTGATTCTCACATCTTCTGGATGTTCCATCCTGTCAGTTCTCACATCTTCTGGATGTTCTATACAGTTCCACCCTGTCGGTTCTCACATCTTCTGGATGTTCTATACAGTTCCACCCTTTTGGTTCTCACATCTTCTGGATGTTCTATACAGTTCCACCCTTTTGGTTCTCACATCTTCTGGATGTTCTATACAGTTCCACCCTTTTGGTTCTCACATCTTCTGGATGTTCTATACAGTTCCACTCTTTTGATTCTCACATCTTCTGGATGTTCCATCCTGTCAGTTCTCACATCTTCTGGATGTTCTATACAGTTCCACCCTGTCGGTTCTCACATCTTCTGGATCTTCTATACAGTTCCATTCTTTTGGTTCTCACGTCTTCTGGATGTTCCACCCTTTTGGTTCTCACATCTTCTGGATGTTCCACCCTTTTGGTTCCCACATCTTCTGGATGTTCCACCCTTTTGGTTCCCACATCTTCTGGATGTTCCACCCTTTTGGTTCCCACATCTTCTGGATGTTCCACCCTTTTGGTTCTCACATCTTCTGGATGTTCCACCCTTTTGGTTCTCACATCTTCTGGATGTTCCATCCTTTTGGTTCTCACATCTTTAGGATGTTCCGAGTTGATCTGAGTTCTCTTGCCGTTTGTTCTCTGAGGATCTTGAATGTTTAATGCAGAACCCTGACCCACTTTAGAACGTGTCTCTTTCTTTTTTGGGTTTGTTTTTAAGACGTTCTGTAACAGAACCCTCAGAGACGTAAAGCAGAAATGCAAATGAAGACGCGGCGCGGGGAGAACGTTCTGATCAACGGCCAGCAATTATCTCCTCAGAACTCGAGCGCTGCGCTGGAACCCGACGGAACCGGATCCAGGTCACCCCCCGTTTGTGTTCCGCATCAAAGCTGTCGGGTTCTCTGAGAACCATCCCGAGGTTCTGCACTCCAAACATGATGTTCACACGGCAGGAGAACCGAATTCATTACGGAGCAAAGTTTGCATGTTCTCCCCGTGTCCGCGTGGGAAACCGGAGAACCTGGAGGAAACCCATGCGGACACGGGGAGAACATGGAAACTCCACCCAGATTGGGATTCGAAGCGGGAATCCCAAGTACTGAAAGGGCGGCACGGTGGCTTAGTGGTTTGGCATGTTCTCCTCTCAACGCTAGGGATTCCCGGTTCGAATCCCAATCTGGGTGGAGTTTGCATGTTCTCCCCGTGTCCGCATGGGTTTCCTCCGGGTTCTCCGGTTTCCTCCCACAGTCCAAAAACATGGATTCAAGGTGAACTGGCTTCGCACAATTGCCCCTATCTAGATTACCCCTTTATAGCGTGTGAGTGAGTGTATTGGAATGTTCTCTACTGGAGGGGCATGGGGAACCCCCCCCCCCCCCTGCAGCCACAACTTCAGTAAGTCACATCTTCTGGATGTTCTATACAGTTCCACCCAATCTGGGTGGAGTTTTCATGTTCTCCCCGTGTCCGCATGGGTTTCCTCCGGGTTCTCCGGTTTCCTCCTACAGTCCAAAAACATGGATCAAGGTGAATTGAATTCTCCAAATTGCCCCATATAGTGTGTGTCTGTGTGAGTGAGTGTGTACCCAGCGATAGATTGCCCCCCTGTCCTGGGTGTATCTGCCCAAACGTTCTCCCCTGGATGGGCATGGGGAACCCCCCAGCGACCCTAATTGAGGATAAAGTGGAAGATAATGGATGGATGGCCGGCCATTTTCAGGTCACGTGCTGTGCACAAGCAATTAAAGCAATTAAGGACTCGACGTCATAGTCTCTGTATGACGTCATTCTCAGGATCACACGCTTGTTCCGCAGGTTACATTAACACAGGATTTAACGCAATTTAATAATAACATTAAACCAGATGAACGGAATGTATTTTATCAGATCATTAATATTAATACTCCACAGACGGTCGATTTACGAGATTAGAACCGAGAATGAGGTTTTAATCTCACGGTTAAATTATAAAAACATCATAGCTGTGTGCGATAGCTTCCTGAGCTTGTGTTTTAGCACCACCTGGTGTTCAGAGGCGCAATTGCAACACACTCAGCCGTCAGTTAACATGGCGCTTCGGCGTTATTTCCACGTTGTGTTTATTTATGATACGTTTTGTACAATTTAAAGCTTAAACTGATCATTAAGACATTTTAAACTGTATTAACGAGACTGTTAGCTGCGCGAACGTAAAACCATAACAAATAACTCGCTCTGTTCTTTGTTATTGATATCCATCCATTATCTTCCGCTTTATCCTCGATGAGAGTCGTGGGGGGGCCCTGGAGGGTCATGGGGTTGTTCCCCATGCCCCTTCAGGGAAGAACGTTTCGGACGCTGGGCAGATACATCACTAAACACACTCACTCACTCACACACACACACACTCTA
>JAFMOC010000879.1:55000-62500 GCA_019802505.1 Corydoras sp. C115 | reverse complement strand
TTTAATTAGATTTTTATGTGTATATTTAGCAGAATCCCTGCTTTTATTAAAAAAAAAAAAACCATTCATTCATTATCTCCAGCTTTATCCTCTATTAGGGTCGCGGTGGGGTTCCCCATGCCCATCCATGGGAGAACGTCTCGGGCGCTGGGTAGATAGACCCAGGACAGGGCGCCAATCCATCGCTGGGCACACACTCACTCACACAGACACACTCTATATGGGGCAATTTGGAGAATTCAATTGACTTGATCCATGTTTTTGGACCGTGGGAGGGAAACCGGCGTGACACCCGAAGAGGAAACCCACGCAGACACGGGGAGAACATGCAAACTCCACCCAGATGGGGATTCGAACCGGGAATCCCTAGCGCTGAGAGGAGAACATGCCAAACCACTAAGCCACCGTGCCGCCTAATAATAATTTTTTACTAAAAATTTTTTTTCTCTCCAATAATTAACGATTAATCGTCTATCGATTAATGCAATAATAATTTTTTTCCGTTTAATCTAAAAACAGGCGGCACGGTTGCTTAGTGGTTTAGCACTTCTCCTCTCAGCGCTAGGGATTCCCTCCCGGTTCGAATCCCCATCTGGGTGGAGTTTCCATGTTCTCCCCGTGTCTGCGTGGGTTTCCTCCGGGTTCTCCCTCTAATGTTGATTCTGTTTGGAATTAAAATAATGTTTCCAAAATAATGAGAAAAAAAAACTTTTAACGTTGGAATCTTTTCTTTAAGCGAAAAACAAAAATTCTTAACGTTAACGACTTTATCAAAGATCAAATGCACAAGAGATTCAGTGACTCAGGTTTAATTTAACGCTCATTAAAATGATGGTGGAATATTTAAAAATGACTAAAAACTAACACACTCTATATGGGGCAATCTGGACAATTCAGTTGACCCTGATCCATGTTTTGTGGGTTATTGAGATGAGCTATAATTCCATCCATTATCTTTAGCTTTATCCTCTACTAGGGATTCCTGATTCCCGGTCGCGGGGGGTTCTCCATGCCCATCCAGGGGAGAACGTCTCGGGCGTTGGGCAGATACACCCAGGACAGGGGGGCAATCTATCACTGGGCACACACTCACTCACACAAACACACTCTACATGGGGCAATTTGGAGAACTCAATTGACCTTGATCCATGTTTTTGGACTGTGGGAGGAAACCGGAGAACCTGGAAGAACCCCACACAGATGCACTCCACCCAGAGTGGGATTCGAACCAGTGCTGAGAGGAGAACATGCCAAACACTAAGCCACCGTGCCTCACTCTGAGCCCCGTGTTCTGCAAAATGTCCTTCTTTGGGGGGAACAGTTTGGGGAAGGCCCGTTCCCGTTGCAGCATGCCCTCGCTCTGACGTCGACGGCTGGGTCGGGTGACCCAGTTTGGTGTGGGGGAACCTGAGAACCCGGAGGAACCCCACGCGGACACGGGGAGAACATGGAAACACCAGCCAGATTGGGATTCGAACCGGGAATCCCCAGTGCTGAGAGGAGAACATGCTAAACCACTAAGCCACCGTGCCGCCCGACTTTATTTCCATCCATCCATCATCTTCTGCTTTATCCTCTATTAGGGTCGCGGTGGGGTTCCCCATGCCCATCCAGGGGAGAACGTCTCGAGCACTGGGCAGATACACCCAGGACAGGGGGGCAATCCATCACTGTACACACTCACACATACACACTCTATATGGGGCAATTTGGAGAACTCAATTCACCTTGATCAATGTTTTTGGACTGTGGGAGGAAACTTGAGAACTTGAGAACCGTGCCGCCCTGCATCAAATTTATAACAAACATTACATATAACATTATTATATCAATTAGGTGGCACGTGGTTAGCATGTTCTCCTCTCAGCGCTGGGGATTCCCGGTTCGAATCCCCATCTGGGTGGAGTTTCCATGTTCTCCCCGTGTCCGCGTGGGTTTCCTCCGGGTTCTCCGGTTTCCTCCCACAGTCCAAAAACATGGATCAAGTCAATTGAGTTCTTCAAATTGCCCCATATAGAGTGTGTATGTGTGAGTGAGTGTGTGCGCAGCGATGGATTGGCGTCCTGTCCTGGGTCTATCTGCCCAGCGCCCGAGACGTTCTCCCCTGGATGGGCATGGGGAACCCCCCTGCGACCCTAATAGAGGATAAAGCAGAAGATAATTAATTAATTAATTATTATGTCAATTAAATATATACACATGTATTTAATTGATTTCTCTGTGAAGGTAAATATTGCCTAACGATCGTAATTACTTAGACGATAATCGTGCATTGGAAATCTGTAATCGTCTCGTCAGTCCTGTCGGGTAAGCGGTCTGAGGTGGTGTGTCTAATAAAGTGGCCGGCGAGCGTCGGTCTGTTTGATCGCATTTAAATATGCGTGACGAGCGCGTGCAGCTACATTAATTCTCACTAATTGCCCCATCGTGTCAAAAGATCAAAGCGTTCGTCCTGCGCAGATGCAAATGAGCTCTGGGTTGGTTCGCATTCGCGGGGCATTCGCGGGGCTTTCGCAGGGCTTTCGCGGGGCATTCGTGGGGCATTCGCAGGGCTTTCGCGGGGCATTCGTGGGGCTTTCGCAGGGCATTCGCAGGGCTTTCGCTGGGCATTCGCAGGGCTTTCGCGGGGCATTCGTGGGGCATTCGCGGGGCTTTCGTGGGGGATTCGCGGGGCTTTCGTGGGGCTTTCGCGGGGCATTCGTGGGGCATTCGCGTGGCTTTCGCAGGGCATTCGCGTGGCTTTCGCAGGGCATTCGCGGGGCATTCGCAGGGCTTTCGTGGGACATTCGCAGGGCTTTTGTGGGGCTTTTGCAGGGCATTCGCGGGGCTTTCACGGGGCATTCGCGGGGCATTCGCTGGGCATTTGCAGGGCATTCGCGGGGCTTTCGCATACGGATCAGAATCCGCAGTGCGTTTACAAAGCGTGGTGCTGACCCCGTGGGCGGAGGTTCCGACCCCACGGGGCGGGTGTGGTTAGGGTGGTGGATGGTTCTCAGTTCTGCAGGGACACTGTCGTGGTGGTGACTTAAAGGTGTCTTCATACTTTTGTTTGTAAACAGTCTGTTTGCGCTCTATGTTATTAAATTTGCGTAAGTTTGAAGGAAGCGTTTATACGAGTGTGGGCGGGGCTAACGAAGCCTTAAACGTCGAAATGATACACTCGTTAGAACGCTCGTTAGAATGGCGGGTTCTCTGGATCAGAGATCAGTGATGGATTAGTTCTGTCTGATCTCACATCTCGGGGGATCGACGTTGACTCGTAGAAAACGTCGTAGGTTTTGTTCAAATAGTGGAGAACGTTTTGGGTTGCGGGTTCTTTAGGAGCTCCGCTGCTGCATGTCTTCCCCGTGTCCGCGTGGGTCTCCTCCGGGTTCTCCGGTTTCCTCCCACAGTCCAAAAAACATGGATTCAAGGTCGATTGCATTCTCCAAATTGCCCCTATATAGAGTGTGTTTGTGTGAGTGAGTGTGTGCCCAGTGTTAGCTTGCCCCCCTGTCCTGGGTCTATCTGCCCAGCGCCAGAAACGTTCTACCCTGGATGGGGAGCACCCCCCCCCCCACTCCTGCGTGACCCTAGTTAGAGGTTAAAGTGGAAGAAAATAGATGGAAGGATCTGACATATGGTGTCTTAGTGTTTAGCATGTTCTCCTCTCAGCGCTGGGGGTTCCCGGTTCGAATCCCAATCTGGGTGGAGTTGGCAGAAGCCAAGCTCCGCCCACATGTTTGGTCTGAATGACGTGGTGTGTCAGGGGCGTGTACGGTTGCCACTCGCGCTCCAGGCTCCGCCTCCAAACCGAGCCGCACTCAGCGGGGCATGCTTAGAGGGGTTCACAGCGTGGTGGTGCGACTCTTGGTTTTTGGTTCCGCCCTGGGTCCTCACGCGTTCCGTACCGCTGTGTTCTACATCCAACCATGTGACCCGTACCAAACAGTTTTTCGGCAAATGCGACGTAACGTTACACCCCGAATTGTAGGCTTCTGTTTAAGAAGCTCCCCGGTTCGAGTACTTTGGCTGAAGTGCCCTTGGGCAAGGCGTCTGACCCCAATTGCCCCGGGGGCGTGTACAGGGCGGCCCGTCGCTCCAGGCATGTGTGATGAGGACTGATTGATCACTTTATTATTATTATTATTTATTAGTATTTTTTAGTGGGCGGCATGGTGGCTTAGTGGTTTGGCATGTTCTCCTCTCAGCGCTGGGGATTCCCAGTTCGAACCCCAATCTGGGTGGAGTTTCCACGTTCTCCCCGTGTCTGCGTGGGTTTCCTCCGGGTTCTCGGTTTCCCAGTTTCCTCCCACAGTCCAAAAACATGGATCAAGTTAATTGAGTTCTCTAAATTGCCCCATATAGAGTGTGTCTGTGTGAGTGAGTGTGTGTCCAGTGATAGATTGCCCCCCTGTCCTGGGTCTATCTGCCCAGCGCCCGAAACGTTCTCCCCCCCACACGACCCTAATAGAGGATAAAGCGGGAGATAATGGATGGATGGAATTATATCTCATCTCACATTCTGTGGGTGGCATTGTGGTTTAGCATGTTCTCCTCTCAGCGCTAGGGATACCTGCTTCAAATCCCAATCTGGGTGGAGTTTGCATGTTCTCACCTTATCCGTGTGGGGTTCCACTGGGTTCTCCGGTTTCCTCCCACAGCCCAAAAACACGGATTCAAGGTGAATTGAATTGATTTATTAGTATTATTTAGGGCCGGCACGGTGGCTTAGTGGTTTGGCATGTTCTCCTCTCAGCGTTAGGGATTCCCGGTTCGAATCCCAATCTGGGTGGAGTTTCCACGTTCTCCCCGTGTCTGCGTGGGTTTCCTCCGGGTTCTCCGGTTTCCTCCCACAGTCCAAAAACATGGATCAAGGTCAATTGAATTCTCCAAATTGCCCCATATAGAGTGTGTGTGAGTGAGTGTGTGCCCAGCGATTGATTGCCCCCCTGTCCTGGGTCTATCTGCCCAGCGGCCGAAACGTTCTCCCCCGGATGGTGGCATGTGGAACCCCCCCGCAACCCTAATAGAGGATAAAGCGGAAGATAATGGACGGATGGAATATTATTATTTATTATTAATTTCTTTATATTATTTATTACAAAGCTCTCAGTAGTTTATGGGATTATATTATAAATGTGAACTGTGAGAGATGAAGGGGTTAATCCACCCTCTATATCACCCCCCCCCCCCCCCCCGTACATACAGTACTGGTGTGAACGTCCTTGGTTTCTTAGTTTCGGCGAATTCATGTAACCGCTGACCCGGCGCCCCCGCCGCTCGGTTCTCCGTTCACCTTTTCGTTCACACATTTACAGAAGTTGGATCCGTCGTCCCGTTCAGAAAGCGGACCCGCGGGAGCGCATGGCGTGGGGCGTGCCGTTCGGTGACTCATGTTTACATCAGCGCGTGCCGTTTAAACAGAGGGGATGTGACGCCGTGCTGCAGCGGCTTGCTACACTCGCAAAAAAAAAAAAAAAAAACAACAAAAAAAACAAGTTGCAGCAGAGTTCCTGGCCACGGTGCGCCTATTATATACACACACACACACACACACACACACACACACACACTCGCTCACCCACAGTGGTGGTGCGCGGTCGGGGCCCACAGGCTTCTATGGAATCCGAAAAGCTGCTGCGCCTGTTCTCACACTCTCCTGTTTATATATAAATATGTGTGTGTGTGTGTGTGTGTGTGTGTGTGTGTGTGTGTGTGTGTCCTGTTCTTTAAATATACTGCCCCCTACCTGCATTATGGCTATAACGACCTCAGCCTCTACATACTGAGACCTCATGTGTGACGTTATGACATCATGATCTCGTGGGTCAGGACCGGAGAGCCCCCTGCAGGGTGTCCTGATTCGATCCTGTGGAACCCCAAGGACAAGTTCTCAAAATAGGAACTCTGAAAAGTCAGCATTCATGTGAATGCTGCATGCGTCTGATGCGTGCCTCTCTCTCTGTGTGTCCATCCATCCATTATCTTCCGCTTTATCCTATATTAGGGTCGCGGGGGGGGGGGGGTTCCCCATGCCCATCCAGGGGGGAAATTTCGGGCGCTGGGCAGATACACCCAGGACAGGGGGGCAATCACTCACTCACTCACTCACACAGACACACTCTATATGGGGCAATTTGGAGAATTCAATTGACCTTGATCCATGTTTTTGGACTGTGGGAGGAAGCCGGAGAACCCGGAGGAAACCCACGTGGACACGGGGAGGATTTTTTTTTAGCAAGAGTGTGTGTGTGTGTGTGTGTGTGTGTGTGTGTGTGTGTGTTCTGTACGTAATGCAGTGTCGATTGTGTTTATTATTATTATAATATTTATTTTTAGCTGTGACTGTGGTCGTGTTCTAAGCGTCACTGCCCCGTTGCTCATCTGGGTGGCGCCGTGCACTTGAGCGGAGGTGCAGTATGTGCGCAGGCATTTCCTGCAGGGTGACTCGCGCATTCACACGTCTGTCGCCGGGGGAAACGGGAAAAGAATCAAAAAAGGGAGGAAACCCAGCGGAGTCGCCGAAACAATCGCCTGGAACTGTCTGTTCCCCCGAGCGCCGAGGCTGGAACCTCCGTCGGGTTTCGGGACTTTAAGGCGGTGGAGTTTAGGCAGACGGGCGGACGTGGTGGTGTTGTCAGAACCCCCGGGGCTGACTGGAGGTTCCGCGGAACGTGGGCGTGTCATTCCGTCTCACTGCCACCAGGGTGTAACTTAAAACCCTGAGCCCCATCCATCCATTATCATGGGATGGGGGGGGGGGTGTTCCCCAAGCCCATCCAGGGGAGAACGTTTCGGGCGCTGGACAGATACACCCAGGACAGGGGGCCAATCTATCGCTGGCCACACTCACTCACACAAACACACTCTATATGGGGCAATTTGGAGAATTCAATTCACCTTGAATCCGTGTTTTTGGGCTGTGGGAGGAAACCAGAGAACCCGGAGGAACCCCACACAGACACGGTGAGAACATGCAAACTCCACCCAGATTGGGATTTGAAGCAGGTATCCCTAGCGCTGAGAGGAGAACATGCTAAACCACAATGCCACCCACAGAATATATTGAGATGAGATATAATTCCATCCATCCATTATCTTCCACTTTATCCTCTATTAGGGTCGTGCGGGGGGGGGGTTCCCCATGCCCATCCGGGGGAGAACGTTTCGGGTGCTGGGCAAATACACCCAGGACAGGGGGGCAATCTATCACAGAACACACACTCACTCACACAGACACACTCTATATGGGGCAATTTGGAGAATTCAATTGACCTTGATCCATGTTTTTGGACTGTGGGAGGAAACTGGGGAACCTGGAGGAACCCCACGCAGATGCACTCCACCCAGACTGGGATTCGAACTAGTGCTGAAAGGAGAACATACCAAACACTAAGCCACCGTGCCGCACTCTGAGCCCCGTGTCCTGCAAAATGTTACGTGACCCTCTTTGGGGGGAACAGTTTGGGGAAGGCCCGCTCTGATGTCGACGGCTGGGTCGGGTGACCCAGTTTGGTG
>JAFMOC010000879.1:50000-52500 GCA_019802505.1 Corydoras sp. C115 | reverse complement strand
CATACACACGCACGAATACACACACACACAGACGAACACGCAAACGAATACGAATACACACACAAATACAAATATATACATAGATACATATACACACGAATACATACACACACACCCAAATACACACACATGAGTACACACACACACACACACACGCGCGCGCACTCGGAAACCTTGAGTCTGCAGCAGCAAACTGGTGTTCTAAAAATAAAGCCCGCTGTATTTTTTTTGTTGCCTCCCCGAACTCAGCGGCCGCTTTATGGTGGTGCAACATGGGGAAATGCGAAAGCTGAATGCTGAAAGTGCGAAAGTGGGATCAAAAAGAATGTGAAAGCTGGATAATATAAATGCAAAAGTGGGGTGGGACAAAAAAACGCGAAAGCTGGAAAAAGGAAATGGGAAAGTGGGGAGAGACAAAAAAATGCCAAAGCTGGATGATGCGAAAGAGGGACAAAAAGAATGCGAAAGCCGGACGAGGGAAATCTGAAAGTGATGGGACAAAAAGAATGCGAAAGCAGGATGAGGGAAATGTGAAAGTGATGGGACAAAAAGAATGCGAAAGCAGGATGAAGCGCGGGAAATGCGAAAGCAAGGCAGGGCTGATCGATGTAGCAGAATGAGTGATTAAAGTCAGGGACATGCGAGAGCAAAGTGAGAAACATGCAAAGGTTTGGTGGGACAAAAAATGTGAAAGCTGGATGAGGGAAATGTGAGAGTGTGATGGACAAAAAGAATGCGAAAGCTAGTTGAAGTATAGAAAAGGCGAAAGCAGGTTAAGAGAAATGCGAAAGCTGGAAAATGCGAAAGTGGGATGGGACTAATGAATGGAAATCTGGACGAAGCATGGAAAATGCGAAAGCAGGATAATCGGAATGCGAAAGTGTGATGGGACAAAAAGATCGCAAAAGCGGAATAAAGCACTGGAAATGCGAATGCTGGATGACGAAAATGCCAAAGTGGGATGGGACAAATGAATGCAACATCTGGACGAAGCACGAAGAATGCGAAAGCAGGATAATTAAAATGCGAAAGCTGGATATGGGAAATGCAAAAGTGATGGGCCAAAAATAATGCGAAAGCGGAATAAAGCACTGGAAATGCGAATGCTGGATGATGAAAATGCGAAAGTGGGATGGGACAAATGAATGCAACATCTGGACGAAGCACGAAGAATGCGAAAGCAGGATAATTAAAATGCGAAAGCAGGATAATTAAAATGTGAAAGCTGGATAATTAAAATGCGAAAGCTGGATAATTAAAATGCGAAAGCAGGATAATTAAAATGCGAAAGCAGGATAATTAAAATGCGAAAGCAGGATAATTAAAATGCGAAAGCTGGATAATTAAAATGCGAAAGCAGGATAATTAAAATGCGAAAGCAGGATAATTAAAATGCGAAAGCAGGATAATTAAAATGCGAAAGCTGGATATTTAAAATGGGAAAGCAGGATAATTAAAATGCGAAAGCAGGATAATTAAAGTGCGAAAGCAGGATAATTAAAATGCGAAAGCTGGATAATTAAAATGCGAAAGCAGGATAATTAAAATGCGAAAGCAGGATATGGGAAATGCGAAAGTGATGGGACAAAAATAATGCGAAAGCTGAATAAAGTGCTGGAAATGCGAATGCTGGATGACGAAAATGCAAAAGTGGGGTGGGATGAAAAAATTGCCCCCCCCCCCGGTGGTCAGTCACCGTTCGGATGGATGACTCATCACAGGAGGTCACATTCTCTGTCCATTGTTCAGCCAATCAGCATCCTCGCTCTCTCACTGCACGCACACGCTCTTTGATGGGCGTGGAATGTGTGTCATGCGGGGTCAGGGTTCTAATCCTCGGTTCTCTCCCCCGGGGGGGGGGGGTGGACGGTCGGCCCGGGATGCTTCAGATGTTCCTGTGCTTTAAACGGGTTCCTCTGACGTCATGACCCCTGACCTCCTTTTGTGCTCGCGGATTATTTCTGGGTCTGACCTTAACCTCAGAGCTGGAGGTCCGCTTCGGGTTTAGAACCTCAGAGCTGGAGGTCCGCTTCGGGTTTAGAACCTCAGAGCTGGAGGTCCGCTTCGGGTTTAGAACCTCAGAGCTGGAGGTCCATTTGAAGGGTTTAGAACCTCAGAGCTGGAGGTCCGCTTCGGGTTTAGAACCTCAGAGCTGGAGGTTCGCTTCGGGTTTAGAACCTCAGAGCTGGAGGTCCGCTTCGGGTTTAGAACCTCAGAGCTGGAGGTCCGCTTCGGGTTTAGAACCTCAGAGCTGGAGGTCCGCTTCGGGTTTAGAACCTCAGAGCTGGAGGTCCGCTTCGGGTTTAGAACCTCAGAGCTGGAGGTCCGCTTCGGGTTTAGAACCTCAGAGCTGGAGGTCCGGTTGAAGGGTTTAGAACCTCAGAGCTGGAGGTCCGGTTGAAGGGTTTAGAACCTCAGAGCTGGAGGTCCGGTTGAAGGGTTTAGAACCTCAGAGCTGGAGGTCCGCTTCGGGTTTAGAACCTCAGAGCTGGAGGTCCGC